>OZ035960.1:38014678-38614678 GCA_964034945.1 Chrysopilus asiliformis | reverse complement strand
AAAGTGAAGGTTTGGAGGATTCAAATTTCGATATCATCCTTTTCACTATGTTTTGCGTCAATGTGACCTGCATTTTTGGAATTAATTTATCTTGAATTATTGTAGATTTATTTTTGCCCGTTTTTATTTTGTTGAAAAGCAACAAAATATTAGTTTAACCAGCGTCAGGGGGTGGGGGAGGTTCTTACTGAGTACTTTATGGGTTACCCATGGAATACGGTTCGTTCATTTCTTCCTTTTGAATAGTCTCGATCTCCAATATCCTTCGTCATCAATACGTGGTTTCGCCAATCGCAGTAATATCCACAATACTCACCCGATCTAGCTCCGGGTCGACTTTTTGGTCGAAGAGTAAGCCCACAATAACAGAAATTCGTTTTGAGCCGGCAAAAACAAATTTTAATCTTCTTCAAATTTAATTAATTTTCAAACAGTTTAACACGTTAACTGCCACAATGGATGCGTAAAAATCGGGTCCCAGAGGGCAGTAGACTTTCTTTTATAAATTGCCTTCAAATGATATTATTTTTATAAATTTCCGAGATATACCGTTATATACAAAATTCAGAGGCAAAATATTAAAAACGGTTTCCCAGTTCGTCTATTTTTTCCATAAGATCTGTGCATCCAAAGCTTTACCACACAGCTTATACTAAAGTAAAGTGCTGTGAGACCACATGTGTTTCACACGGCCTAAGGAGTGCATTTTAATGTGAGACCACGTCGGTCTTACATGGCAGTAAACGTGTTAAATTTAGTTTTTCTCATATTATCACACAAAACCCCACAAAACTTTCAAAAGCCGCGATTCAAATTTTTAAATGCAATCTAACTGTGTTAATTGGGTTGAAACTTGATAAATTTAATTTAATCAAAGTTGCATTAAGAAATAAATTTTTCGCGATTAAAATCTGGTTCCCTCCCGCTGATTTCCATGCATTTGATTTTCTGGTCCCCATTCCGTCTAATCTGGTGACCCATCGTCAATAAACACATCGCTCTGTCCAAGCACCAACCGAAATTTGGACAATCTAGAGAGACTTCCAAAAAAAAAACCTGCAGCGCAATATTCAACTTTTGAGGCATATGGAAACTATATCTTAAAAAATCACTTTTTTTATTTCCTATTTAGGCTCTTCTCGGATTCATTTATCTAATTAAGTCGGTGAGGTACCTATCTTACATGTCTTCTTCACCGTTCGCTTGAATTTTGTTTAATTAGTCGCTTGTTTTGTGTATTCCCTCTGCTTTTAATGGGCTAAGATGTTATGTTGTCACCGAATTTCAAGTTTTTTTCCCTCCAAAATGACTTAAGGGCATGCTTAACTATGAATAACTACATTTAGATCAAGATTTATGATAAGTTTTTTAATGAGAAGTTTTCGACTCATAATTTTGTCGGTTTTATTCCGAGTTGTTTTCTTATTACTTTTATGCTATGTAAAGGACAAAAGAATTTTAATTTAATTATTTTCGTTTATTTAAACAGAAATTTCCTGACCGTATACTCCGAATAATGAGTTGTTTTTGTTTAAAAAATTATTCAGGCATGAAAATTAATTCTTTTATAAGTATTTTTTTTAAAGTTACTGAAAATTCAAAAATATCTATTAAAAATGTGTCAGTGGTTTTAAAGCGTAGATAAAAGATTATAAAATGAATGCACAAGGTAAATTTAATGAGTTTTGAGCAAAAAATGTATTTTCTTTTAACAGAATTGAGATTTGTCCAAAAACTGTGGAACTCCTATATATTTAAATTATCCTTTCCTGCCGAAAAGTGGTATTAAAAAACAGAAATCAACATAAAAAGTCTATTAGTGGAGCACTCCATAAAAATTTCTTGCTTTTTTGCTCTATTTGGGATTAGCTATCGGAGCCTTCGAATTCGTAATAAAATGTATTTTTCATCTAAAATACCTCCTTGGCTCTCCCATTCTCGCTGTCGCGTCCCATCTCCATCCCGTTTTCTGCAACCTATCATGTCAAGTTTTAACTCTTAGCAGTTTTTCCGATTGGAAAAGGATGTATGAAAGAATTATGTAACTTCGTAACCCAAACCATTTTAGCCTGTGAATGGCTGCGAAACTTTTTTCCCCCATGACCCCATTGTTAGACATTTTTAGTTATAAAAGAAACGACGATTTTTCTCTCCGCCCACGGTCGATAGTTTATATAAGTTATAGTAAAACTCTTAATCAAATGCGCCGCAAGTGAAATTTTTTGAAGAGAGTGCCATGAATCGTAAAATTTATTCAGAGAAATGTGCCGCTAATGTAAATTTTCATCGTTAAGGCCAAAAAACCTGAACTTTTTGTTGAAGAATCATTAAAGTTGAATAACCTGCTTTTTATTAGATTTTAGTATATCTGTTATTTTTCTAATTTTATATAAAATGATTTTATAAAAAAAATCGGTGCGCACTTTGCGATCATATTAATACTATTTGTTGACCCTCCAAGGCACCAGAGAGTGGGGGGGGGGTTAAAATCGCCACTAGCCCGATGCAAATTTTAGAAGAGTGCAACAAATTCAAACCGAGGATTCGCAACATGATCAACATTTTCTACCATGATTTTGTCAAATTACTTTAGGAAACAAATCGTCTCGATATTGAGGCTAGGTTCTAAAGTGTCACTTTTTTTTAAAGCGGTGCGGCACGCTAGGCGACATTTTGAGACGTTCGTTGCATCAAATTCGAACCTTAAGGCCTGTGTCCACATGGAAGTTTACTTGCAGAAGTCGCTTCTAGCAGGGACTTCTGGAAGTTTTTCGTGTGTAAACACGAACTGGAAGTTAACTTCCAGAAGTTATGACTCTGAAAAAACAGCAAAGCATGGACTTCCAGAAGAACTTCCAGAAGTTACTTCCATGTGGACACAGGCCTTAACACAGGACAAAACATGGAGATGCGCTTCTCTAGCAATTGTTAGGACAATTTAAGATAGGTTTACCTTTTCATATTCTTTCCTTCAGACATTGTCCTCTAGATAAGGTGTACGGGGCACTGCTTTCCTTGGCCGCATTCAAAAAGAAAAAAAAATACCACCGGACGCCTTTTAATAGAGGACAGCTTCCGGGGAAAAAAGAGGGTGGGATGTCAATTCTAATTGAGGAATATATTTGACTTTAACATTTAAAATTTTTCGCCAGCAGTGCAATAATTTCTACCTGTATGTATTTTTCAAATAAAGGTTGTACCTGCGGCGCAATTTTTGTTCTATACCCAAGAACTAAGTAAGACACCTTTTTTTAGAAATTGCGACAAACTTCTTCGCTCCTCCAAGCACACACAAAAATGTGTTTTATTATTTTTTTTAGAAAAAGAGGAAGGCGCAAAAAAACAGATTTCGCCCGGTCCCCGCTTTGCCTTGACACGGTCCTGATAGTAGGAGAACTAAACTGCAACAACTAAGCTAGCATAAGTCGTTAGTACCTTTAAGTTGGCCCTCCATTATCATGACTTTTGCCAACTGCAAAAAAATAGAGACACATTTATGTGAAGATACCTTGGCGAGAAAGGGAGATAAGAATCAACTGCAAAAATTTGTCGGCAACTGCAAAAATAATTTCCCCTCTTTTTTTATGGCGATTGTATGGTTGCAGTTGACGGACTTGAACTTTTTTATAGCGATTTCTACTACAATCACACATTGTTCCTGTAAGTGAATAGTGAGCACAGACACATACAAAGTGCTATTATAGCGTAGCTGTCATCTTTCATGTAGTTCAACCACAGACATGCAGCTGTATAGCTTTATTTCTATGCCAATTCATAGCATAAGGTTTGATATGATTGCTATAAAATTGTTAAACTGGAAGGGAAAGCGTTTATACTTGTATTCAGTCATTCCTATTTAGATCTATATAAGTCTATCTTGCTCTAGTTTTCTGCATTTTTTGCAGTTACAGAAGTCATGGTAATGGAGATCCTCCTTAAATCAGTTGGAAAATCTCATGCAACAGAAAATGAAACAAAAAAATGTTCCCCAGTGTAATGACTAAAAAATGGTGTAGAAAACATCATTTTTATTATGAAAATTATTTATTTAATTTTCTTGTTTATCAAAATATGAGTAATTTTGTTGTTATCTTGTAATTCGATGCGAAAACGAATATATTTCGCCGTGTAAAAATTAATACTCTTTAGAAAATCCCAAATATTCCAGCAATTTTTGGTCTTCTTCAAAATTAGATCCCCGAAATTGGATCAAGGACTCTTATTTCAAGAATATCACTTCTATTTAAAGGACATCATCTTGACTGCCGTCTCAAGTCGCTGTGACATTTGTGTTGTATAAAATCAAATCCTGTTACATTTTATGATACTTATCGCAAATCAATTTCGTTAAAATGGTGTAAGTGAGTCGATTTCATGGCCTATTTACGACCACATTTAAGTCCAATGTCAGATCATGGAATGTTCATAAAAATGATAATAAAAGGAAAACAACTTTCAATTCTCTCCATAAATCGTTAAAGAAATTTTCATTCGGGACTTTTCTTTTCTTTTTCGTATTATATTTAGACCGATTTTTATTTTGAAGTTTTTCTCTTCGATTTTATTTTTATTTGCCGTTGAACCGGAAGAATAAACCAATTTGAGTTATTGGAAAGAATGGTCCTAATCCCATTGTTGGTCTGGTTAGAAGGCAATGCGATTAAAAAGGAGAAAAAGATTTCAGATAAGTGCTGTTTCGTGAAAGATTACAAAAAAAAATTACTCAAAATTCTCTTTTTTTTAACTAAATTCAGTTTCCACTTTTGAAAGCATAAAAGAATAAAAGTTCGAAGGAACAAATCATATTTCTAAAGGAGGAATCATGATTGTTGGAAAGGAACTTATCGAGTTTAACACGCAGTCATTGTTTCTTCCGAACCGCCGCGCTACGCCCCCTTGATTTAATCCCACAGAAATCAAAAATAATCTCATATTATAGAATAGATAATATAATAAAATTTTTCTGAAAATAAGAAAATACAACGAAAATTTAATAAATTTTTAATTTTGACAAAAGTTTATAAATTGAATTCGAAGGAATGTTCATGTGGGGTTATTGTGGTGGTGACATGTATTTCCTATGTGGATCTTTTAAAACATTTCGTGAGGGTTGTTTTCAACTCTAAGGGCTAATTACGTTAAGAATGGGTGTACATAAACTCTATGGAGGAATCCGGCATACAACATGTGTCAAGTAAACTCTGTTGTGGCCGTAAATTTGACACGTGCGAGTTTTGAGATGTCTTCCGTTTCGCCACGAACGTTAATTTCTAGCATGGAGGGTGGTAGGAAACTTTTAACTGCATTTTAAAACACACGCGGTGGTGAAAAACCGGCAAGACTTTGTTTGTTTTTTTTCTGATTTGCATCGTTTATAACAATTTCCAGATATTTAAACGTGGATTTAATTACATTAGTGGGTTTTAATGGAAATAAATTAAAGAAGAATGCTTCTTATTCTTCTTGTTACTTTGAATTATATTAATCATATTTTTTGGAGGGCATTTCTTTAAGAAAATTGTAATTGTGTTTTAAAATCATGTGATTCGCTTGTACGAAGGTAGTTTTTTTTTTGTTTCCTTCCGTAAAGTGCATTGCGATGGTAATTCGATGAGCCCTTTCAACATAATAACCCCCCGTCCTCTCTTTTCTACCAACGATTATGAAATATGGCACCGCGACCCCAATACAATCTGCATTTTAATTCAATATAAAATTAATTTCAGTTTTTCTCCGTAGGGAAATTTGATTTTTGTGAAGATCGAAAGAAAAATTATAAGTGCTTTGCCTGTGATGAGTATTTTAAATCTAAAATTTTAATATTGTTAAAAATATTTTTTTTAAAGTCGGTTCTTTTTTTGCCCTTTCAAATCACACCCTTACCTAGTACCTACTTACGTTTTTTTTGGGGTTTTGTGTAATCAATTTAATATGGCCGTTATATTACTAAGGAGTACCAGGAAAACCAAGCCATGCTCGGCCACCTCAAAGTGGTCCTTTTGCTGAAATTTTGGAGAAAAGAGTAGATTCACGGAACCTCGACACCACCTTCTAAAAAGTGATATTTTTAGAATGCATATCGAAAAACCTTACTCCCTAGCAATATTGCAAACTTTCATTAAGATGCCATCACGTAATTCGAAGACACCAGGCGAGGAGTATCGAGGGGAGGGAAAAGTCAGGTTTGTAGTGGAAAAATCGAAAGCCCTTAGCCCCCTTAATAATACTGTAAAGTTTCATTAAGATCGGACCACCCAATTCGAAGATACCAGGCGAGGGGTATCGAGGGGAGGGAAAAGTCAGGTTTGTAGTGGAAAAATCGAAAGCCCTTAGCCCCCTCAGTAATACTGTAAAGTTTCATTAAGATCGGACCACCCAATTCGAAGATACCAGGCGAGGGGAATTTTCTCAGAGGTGAGACCTATCGAGATCGATCCCTAACCCCCAAGTTTCGTGAAAATCGTTAGGCGGGTTTTCGAGATCGTTTGTGCAGACAGACAGGCATTCCTCGTATTATATTATAGAATTATCCACCGCTTCCCCTTAACACGTTGGCTGCCAAAGCCTTTTCAGGATTTTGATCGTGCAGTGCCAACGTTTTTTCACGATTTTGGTCACCTGAGGCCAACTTTTTTTTGTTATTTTTTTGTTTCTTTGTGCCTAAAAATCATTTTTGACTACTCGCAACTTTATTATTGGTCCTAATTTGGCAGTTATAACGGTTTTTTGCGACATGGCCTGGGAGAACGCGGCCTCAGGGTAACATTTGGGTGTCGCACGAAAACGTGCGACATGGCAGCCAACGTGTTAAATGAATGACGTAGTTTTTGCACAGCCTCTATAAGATTAAAATTTAAGTCAAAAGTTAACAGCACGGGTTTTTTTTATCTCTCATACAAAAAGGACAACCAATTACAATGCATTTTAAAATGTTTATACTTTCTTTAATACCCTAAAAGTTTGCTAAGAAAGCATTTCAAGATTATATGTGTGCTAATATATGGCTCGAAGAACTGTTTTGCAATCTGTGCTCTTAAAAAAGAAACTCTTTGTTGCAAATGCAACAGAAAAATATGCTGATCCAGACAAAAATGTCTACATTATCCCATCAAAAGTGCATTTAAAATAAAAGGAAGAGCTTTTTATCTAATATAAAAAACGATGTCGTGTATTTCACACAGACTTAAAGAAAAAAAAACTAACTCTAAAAATTAATCTTGTCTGGTTTTTGCTCTTTCTATAGCATAATACAAAATGATAAATTACAAAGAAATCGTGACGGTAAGCTTATATTATTACAAAAGGTGCACATAAAAGTGGCTTTTTACAAATTCCCTGTGTGAACTTCTTCTCCATGCGTGTCGCTAAATAAGAAGAAAAGAAACTCGAAAAACTAACAGCGAAAAGCGGCCGCTCAAAAAATGTCTCCAAACGAGTGAGTGCCCAAGGAGAAACGATCGTAGAAAAAGGTTGTCAATGTGCCTACCGTGGAAAACGTTGCAATCAAAGAGATGCTGCCTAAACTACTTCAAAGCAACGCAATCGTCAGGATGGCTCAATGAGTTCCCTCTTCAGATTTTTCACCTAACATAAGATTGCCGCCACGCCACTATGGATGGCATCAAAAAAAACTTCTTAAATAAAAATTTGAAGCTAGCGGCACAAGGACTCTTACGCAAATTCATTGAGATTTTTTTTTCCTTTTTGCTGCTGCGTTTTCATCTTTAGTTTATAATTTATTTTCTTGTCAGAATTGTGCCGAACCTGAGGTGGCAAGGTGGTATCATTTATCTCCACCTTGCCATGTTATTTGAGACTTTTTCAACTTCTCAGGTGACACTAAAATACGTTACAATGCAAGAAACCGGCCCGCGTAGTTTTCGGGTAACGTAAATTTCAGTTTCAATGCATATATAGAAAATTCATGAATAGACAAAATTATTCTCTTTCAAGGATATCTTTTAATTTAATCATAAACTTTTTAAGATCATGTGTCGTCCCAAAAGGATGGTTTGATATTACAATAAATGAATTATGAAAAAGTGTTGAATTACAAACATTCTTAATTTTATGGTTTTGCCGGTAAAAATTGTTGAAGATAGTCCTTTTGTGGTTTAAAATAATCAAAAATCTCATACTTTTTCAGAAAATACTAGCTTTGTTACTTGATTATGTTATCAAATTTTGTAATTTAATCTATTTTCTATTGTATTTGAATTGTTATCTAATTTAAGAGTTTTGCCATGATTTGATTACATCAATTTTTTCTAGATTTTTATTTTACGGCCCTTCAACAAAGTTATTTTTTATATCATTGCTTCTTAACCTTTAGACTGTCAGGGTGGCCCCGAAGATACAATCTCGGCAACACCACGCAATATGTGGATTCCAAATATATATCATCATATCATACTAATATATAAAAATGAGTTGGTGGGTGTCTGTCTGTCTGTTCCTCTTTCACGCAAAAACGGCTGAACCGATTGACTTTAAATTTGGCATGAGTGTCTGTGGTAGTTCTGGTTCCAACATAAGCATACGGAAAAGTAGCGCGAGGGGTAGGGGTGTAAGGGGAGGGGGTAAAGTGATTTCGAAACTTAGTTTTTGCGATATGTTACTCTTTCGCGGGGAAACTACTGAACCGATTGGCCTGAAATTTGGCATAGTAGCAAATATTCAAAACAAAAACATATGATTTTAATGAAATGCCGGTACAGTAGAACGCGCTTAAATGCAACACGCGTAAATGCAAAACTCGTGTAATTGCACGCAAAATTTGTGCATGGAGGATTTTTAAGCATTTTTCATATAAATATACACGGATAAATGAAACACGCTTAATTGGAATACTTGCTTAAATGCAACCATTTTCACATCCGCAAAAGTATAAATTATATGAAATTTTACACGCTTAAATGCACATGTGCAAAAATAAAATGTAATCACACCAAAAAAAATATGATTTTTGTTATTTTTATGTGATAAAATGAATTTTTAATTAGATTCTTTGTTTTTGTGTAGCCTAATTGAACTTAAATGTTTATTACAGGAATATTAAAGTTGCATGTTTATCTTTTACTCGCATAATTGCACATTAATGTGCATTTATCCGTGCTTCCGTGCTACGTATAAATGCAAAACACGGATAAATGCACATAAAATTCTGCGAAATTCGATGTGCATTTAAGCGTGCTCTACTGTAGTTCTAAATGCAAATTAATCTAAGGGGAAGCGGTGAGTAGGTACTCTTTAGTTAAAAGCTTTTATTTAACTTAATTTTTTGTCTGTTTGTCAGGGTCAAATCTTGTAACCGAATTTTGACTCACCTCCTCATATCCAATTGACTTGAAACTTCACACAAATACGTATCTTAGATAACAATAAAACGCCAAGATTCCGTCATCACACACAAAAATGAATTACACCAGTGTGTTTAGAATGATAAAAAAAATTGAATTTTGCATGTCCGTCCGTCTGTGGCGCGTATTGCGGGCGCACGGATTGAGCTAGAGACTTTAAATTTTACGCAGATTCGTTTTTCGTGAAATGCAAGGCTAAGTTCGTTAATGGGCAAAAATGGATCATTAGGGGGGTACCCCCCCCCCCCATACGAACGAAGACGTTTTTTGCGAGTACCTCAAAAACTGTGCATCTTATCAAAAAAGTGCACAAACAAAAGTTATTTAGAATATGATTCTACATAAAACTTCCATACATCAAAATTCGATTGGAATAAATTTTAAAATATCTTATTGAAAAGTTTGACTTTAAAGTGGAATTTTAATACAACTGTTCGCTGTTCACTTAAACTTCGAACAATGTCATATCACCATACGGGTTTTCAATAATTGCCAGATTGGCAATTGTAGCTTTTGTTATGTTTGAGCTCGAAATTGCTCGCTGCAATTATCTTGCGTTTGGTGTTGGCCGAGATGGTCAAAATGCCAATTTGGTAATTTTTTTTTTAATTTTTAGTTAATAAAGAGTTCTATTCAATTGCAAAGAAAATTGGTTCGAATAAGAATTTTGATCGCAATCATAAAGAAAAATTCGAATTATACGAGGAAAAAATGTGAATGCTTAGAATTTTAAAACGATGAGACTTAGACCCATCCATAATAGACACCTTTTATTATTTTTTTTATTTTTATCATATTTTTTTTTATGGCAAAAATTGTTAATTTAAAATCCAGAAAAAAACTAGCAAATAAATAACCTGATAAACAATCATCTAATATTTCACAATGCATTGACATACGATGCAAATTATTTGTATCTTTGCATTCAAGAATAGCGATTGTGCGGTGAATCAAGTCAAACACGTTAGATTAGATTTTACCTCGTACCTTTGGATTTAAGAATCAGGGCGAGTCTCTAAATGATTTTCATTGTTTTCGTTTGGATTTAAATTAATCTTATGAAAAAGATAAATTCCTAGATATCAAAATTTCAACACTTTTCATACACAATACGAAAAATTCTAGATTTTTCTAGAAGAAAAAAATCAAATTCTATCATTTTATAACTCATTTAAAAAATTGAATTCTTGCCACAAAATTAGATTAATTTTTTTTCTAAAAATATAATTATGTACTTTGAAATAGCGACATTTCTGATCAGAGACATTCAAAATTTTCTTTCGATTGAAAACTTTTATAAGACTTCATTAATTTAACTCTTCAAATGATAAAATCTGGGAGTTGGGCGACAACATGACAAAAGATTCAAAATTTGAAACGCCTTTTATTGTCCATAAATGTGAACAGAAAGCTTTCTATTAACACGAAATTGAAATCATCTCTCAGGAAGAAGGAAAATATATTGAATGGGTATAGAAAAAACTGCGACGAAAAAAAGGCCTAAATTTGTTAAAAATGGGGCAGCAGCCATCAACCGCTGTATAGCCATCAGACCGAACCCATGGCACCCATCACTCAGCCAGTCAGTTGCCATTAGATGGCAAAATTTTATCAAAGGACATCATAATTCAATATTAAATCCTTTTAGCTTGGAAAATTTTCAACAAACGAAGAAGAAGCCAGCGTAAATCATATAAAAATAGAATCAGTCTCTATTTGTTGTAGCGACAATAAAAAAGGATACGAGATTATACCCGAACAATAATAACAAAACACGAGCAAAAGCAGCAAGCAGGAATACGACTAGAACTAGGATCAGGATCACAGCCAGGCATAGTATAGCAAAGCCTTGATAGCAAAAAGAAGCAGCATCCGACATGAATGGTAACAGCAAAAAATGTGTTCTTCATTGTGTCAACCAACCCTCGGAGTTTTTTTAAATTTTTATCCTCCTTTTCGCTAAAAAAAAGACATCCCACTCTTATATCTTTCCACTTTTTTCCCCATTTTAATACGCGAGTTCCCGAATATCCTGGCTCTGATTGTGATTCTATTCGTATTCCTTGATTCTATTTTCCTTTTGGATCGTCTTCCTTACGTCTGTCGCACAATGATTTCAAGGATACACGCGTATATACACACATATACATATAAAAGATCCCGAAAAATATAGCTGGATAAGCCAGGACTTAAGTCGCATATAGTAGCTAAAACGCTTTAAAAATAGAACGTCGAGGCAATAAGAGTGACATGAAAGTTGAAAGAAGCAACCAAAAAGGGATTCACATGCGAATGGAGCATCAATAAGGACTTCTACCTCCCAGGATAACCAAATAAGGGAAACCCAAAACGAAAATCTTAGATATGTTTGCATTATCCGTGCGATATAAGTCTCTGAGCAAATGCGATGAAGTTGAATTTAGTGTGGTATCAAAAAATAAGGACCTACCCTCCTGCTGTGCTACTGTTTCGCATAGTCGATCGTCCTCGCAATCTAGCAGAAATAAACAGCAATGGAAAAAAATGAGTGAAATAAAATAAAATTCTGTTCATCATTGACGAACCCAAATTGTTTGCGAGTAATTTCATTACGCGCGACAATATAGCTCTAAGGACAGATCAAGGTTCGTTCGTGTATGGGTTGCCTAATAGCTAAAGGCCAGGCGAGAATAGAAAAAAAAGACTACACTCTTATAATGTGTTAAAGCAACAACAACAAAAAAAGGATCATTTCTTTTCACATGAAACACTGAGGCTGTGTGTTTATGGTACGGCACAGTCCTTCGAGGTTTGCATCTTAGGGGAAATTTGAGAGCGGGACGATTTTTTTCCGTCACAGTGGAAACTAAGCAGAGAGTTAAATTTCTAAATGTGAATTTCTTAATTGTTATATTGGATTAAGATGAATGTTGGGTAAGCTGAGTTTCTGGTTCAATTGGAATTAAACAATGGGATATTTGACACTTTGAATATCCTTTGTCGGCATGAGATTCCCAACAGGCATAAATTCCATTGCTTGATGTTTTTTTTATCTCAACTAAATTCAGTTGAATTGTATACAGACGCCATTCATTACTGACGAATTGGGAGGTATGTGACAATTAAATTTTCCAAAACATTACTTAAATTTTTTTATGCTTCCTTAGTCATTTGTTGTTCTGGATTTAGTGACCTTTTTTATCCCCTATGCTTTCCATATGGATTCAGGGATTTTGAAAATTGATTTTCAGTTTTCCAAATTTTGCAATATTATGCTGAAATATTTCACAAGTGAAATTTATTTTTGAGATTTCAAGCAAAAAAATCAAACAGAATTCTATTTTAACACGTTCGTGACATTTGCTTTTTTACATTTGGACATCGTGTACCACGGGTGGTACACTAGCGATTTGTTTTCTGGCGGTTGTGCGCCATCGGTGGTATACGGTGCGTATTTTTATATTACTTCCACAAAAAAACTACCGCACTATTTACTCGCGCGGTTTTAAAAAACTGTACATGTACCACCAGTGGTACACGATGTCACGAACGTGTTAACATGATTTTATTCCATTGGTTTCATAAGGGGGAAACACATTGTGATGAGCGAGAATCAATGCATTTTCCGCGAAATTTTTTTCTCTATATTACTTACGTATATCTTAACCCTTTCACTCGGCGCGTACACAATTGTGTACATCATATTTAACTCGCATTTCTAAGAGAATTAGAAGGGAGAGGGACAATGATTGACATGTTATGTATACAAATGAGTACATTATCTAAAAGAGACTTCTAAAAAGATATTTAAATTTTTTAAATTTTGAAATATATTGTGTTGCTACATATTATTACTGAAAAAAGCAAAAAAAAAAATGTTGTTTTTTTTTCAATAATAATATATATTTTTATATATTATTATTGAAAAAAGCAACAACACATTTTTTTGCTATTAGAAATAAATGCCGAGTGAAAGGGTTAAGGATTGTGGGTTGGTTGTGTTATTCAACATACCTTGAACTATATTGGTCCAATGGTTTACTATGTATAGGTATATACTAGACTAGCTTGCATACCCGTCATTGCCGGGTTAAGTTTTTTGTATAAGTTTTAGAATACGAAGAAAACCGGAAAGAACTTAAAAACTTTTGAGAAAAATCTCATCCTTGCAGGACTCTACGTTGCGAATTAGATTCTTGTTCAGCGACCCCGAAAACCCCCGAGTGAAAGTTTTCAGCCTCCCATTGAGCAGGATTCATGGCGAAAATCACGGTTTAAAAACATCCAAACCCCCGTTTACCCCATTAGCGGTAAAATTTCGGAAAACCCCGCCTTAGTGAGCGCCCTAATGAGCGCCTACGTGATGGTTGGGACATACTGTGAAAGTTTCTAGCTTCATGGGGTTGGGGTGGGCATTGATGAGTCAGTCAGTCAGTCAATCAGGTTAAACGATTTTATATATATATCGGACACAAACATGAACCAACCATGCTGTTTGTGACGACAAAAAAATTGGATTTCTGCATGTCCGTCCGTCTGTCCATCTGCCTGTCCGTGAACACCATAACTTTCAAAGAGATTGAGCTAGAGATTTGAAATTTTTTACAGCTGCGTTTCTCGAAAATAAGAAGGCTAAGTTCTTGCACGGGAAAAATCTGACCATCCTTCCCATCTCCCCGATACAAACGAAACACTTTTTTTATAATTTTCTCGAAAATGGGGAGTCGTATTGAAAAATTTATCAAGATAAAATGTGTTTAGAATAAGATTTTACATAACTCATCCGTACATCAAAATCCAGTTGTACCATTCCTTCTCCTCTCCCCCATACAAATGAAATGGTTTTTCCGATTTTATCGAAAAAGGTACATTTTGTATCGAAAAATTTATAAAGACGAAATGTGCTTACAAAAATGATTTGACATTACAGCTCCATACATTAGAATCGAATCGAATCACTCCTTCCACCCTCTTCCACACAATTGGTGCTTTTTATACTCTATCATCATACTAATATATAAAAATTAGTTGGTGTCTATCTGTTCCTCTTTCACGCAAAAACGGCTGAACCCATTGACTTGAAATTTGGCATGAGTGTCTATGGTAGTTCTGGTTCCAACATAGGCATACGGAAAAGTATCGCGAGGGGTGGGGGCAGTAAGGGGAGGGGGTAAAGTGATTTCGAAACTTAGTTTTTGGCTATGTTACTCTTTCGCGGGGAAACTACTGAATCGATTGGTCTGGAATTTGGCATAGATGTTCGTCGGGGGTCCAGCCCCAACATAGGGGGTCTAGCCCCAACATAGACTTATTAAAAAGTAGCCCGAGAGGTGGGGGAGTAAGGGGAGGGGGTAAAGAAAATCCGAATCTTTTAAAGAAAAGCACGGACAACTTATTCTATCTAATTTATTGCCAATTGAATTTGGTTTTCTTAGATTTTGTTCTTCTCACGCTTTTAGCCGGGTCCAAATTCTAGTATTTTAATAAAATATTTGTCTGTCCTTATATACAGTATTTTTTGACGATTGGCCCCGGAAAATTGTAGCTTTTCTTATGTTTAAAATCTGAAGAAATAACTAAGGGAAGTTTGATACTCATTTAGGCTTTTTAATAGTGATAAGAAATTATATTTTCCTGTTACTATAATGTCCAAGGATTAAAGAATTATTGAAACTATCTTTAGAAAAAAATTGCTTCAAATTGTTAATATTATCATCGGCGAACGATTCGAATTATGTGCATTTGGACGAATCCGTTTTTTAATGAAATTGTACGAATTTCACGCAGAAGTTTCACGAAAAATTAATGCTTTCAATAAAACAACACTTCAAATTAATGACACAAAGTAAACTTATTTGAAAATTTTCATAGTTAATTTCATTGTTTGCATTTTATAATCTCTTAGGTTCAAAATAGCTTTCGGAATTATGTACACTTACCTTATATCAAGGTAAGCCAACAAACATGCGTTCAAAATTCTAGAAAGAAAAGTCCAATACATTTAAAAGTCAAACAGCAATTCGTATAGAGATCCCCAGCACAATTCAATTAGAAAAATTTGCTATACTGAATTTTAAATGCTTTTCATGTGTTAATTTTATTAAATTTTCGGTCCAAAATTTAAAAGATTCATAATGCAAACAAAAAAAAGTGTTCTATACAGTTTAAGAGTAAAACTCATATTTTAGCAAATTTGAAGAGTTTTTCAGTTTCAAAGCGTCACCCAAATGGGTATAAAGTTTTCTCTTTTAAAAGTCTAGAGAAAAAAAACCCTTAAAAGCCGAAATAAATCAAACAAATGTCGGAGACTCGTCAGAGTACGACGATGACAACATGATGACGATGATTATAATGATGATGGGACTTTATACAAATTGCTTTGCTACGAATCCAAATAGTAGTTCATCGTTGTGCACATAAGAGGCTAACATGGAGGAGCACCTCTCTGTCGGTATTTGATATGCCTACCAACCAACAAGCACTTATATAGGTATAGTAAGGGACTTCTTTTGGGTCTCTATCGCCTCCTATCACCCACCAATACCATTTGCTGTTTCTTTGACTCTTCAGTTCGGACTGGATAAATTTCTAGTGTTTGCATTGGGTTTGGGTTTGAACAAGGTGCAGCCGAGTGTACACGTACGAGTAGTTTTGTCCTCGAGAGCGTACGACGTCTCGGATACCTTTGCCTTGCCGTAGAACAAATAGAAAAATATTTAATCCAAGCAAATAGTCATCTGTTCCAGAAGAACACGACGGCAGCACATCACATCATCAACAGAAGACATCAGTCGTAGGCCTAAGAATAAAGCAAAACAGCCGAAACTTTATCCTCTGTCATCTCTTCAACCCATTCCGATTCCAGTCGATCCTTGATATCCTGGGAAATAGGAATTGAAATGAGAATAGAACTGTGATGCATTCTTAAACGCAGCCAGTTTATGGAGACGAGAACCTGAAGCGATCACACCTCCTTCAAGCAGGGCATGCCATTTATTTGCACAAGGATTTGCCGGCATTTGATAAAAAATTATATCAGAAGCCAGTCTAGATGCCGACGTTCTTCACTACACTTTGCAATCACCACCAGATCCTCATCTATTTTTCAGAGAAGCGCCTGACATTTCGAATCAAAGTTTTCTGTTGTTCTTTAGTTTGCCCAAAACAAATAATTCTACACAGAGAAAAAAGGAAATTTCACGATTTTCTTCGATGACTATTTTCCCATCAAAGGATCAAGAAAAGTTAATAGATTTTCCGAGCCAAAACTTCTTAAACGAACGCCACTGCTAGCTAAAAGGTAGCGAGCACAGACTTGTTTAATAAAATGTCTTTATTATTATTGGCTCCCCATCTGACCGCCTCGAGGCTCAACCTGGCCGCCGGCCTCGCACCTTACTTTTTAGAAGTGCACCACTTGCGGAGAAATAGGAGACATGGATTTTGGTGGCTCCGGATCTAAACCCCTTCAGAATTGTGAAAACTGGATCAAAACCCCTTCAAAATTCCAGGAAAAAACAAATAGGAGAGGGGTAAGATGTTAGTGGGGGCTAATTTCTCCAGTGATGAAAATCGCATGAAAATCCTTCAACGGTTTAAGAAATATCAGGAGAGGGGTTGCGGAGAAAGGGGAATTTTGAAATACAGCATCGCCTAGGGCACTTTCTGGGGTAGCTTTAAACCTGACGGTGAAGTTTTAATGAAAAAAAAACTTATTTTTCCATATTCGTTAATCCAGCCGTCGTACATTGGTGCTAAAGAGCTCAAAAGGTGGCATTAATTTAAAAAATCAATCGCGTGATGCACGTCTCGACGTCTCAATGTCGAATTGAATCCAGGACTTGTAAAACTTTTTTTTAAATGTTTTGTTGTTTACTGAAACCAGTTATGCCCTACACTTGACAACGCGAAAAAGAGTGGTTGTGAATTAATGCTAAATTTTGGATTATTTGGTACCAGTGTGCGTCGGTGCGGTGCTCGTCCTTGATAAGTAATGGAAAGACGGTGGCACAAACAGCATCACACAAGAGACAAGCGCAAAACTGATTGACTGCGTGCAGATGAGAGTCTCTATATTTCACATTTCTGGCGATCGCCGGGTTTCTCCCTTTTAAATTTTCTGTGTGTAGAACTTCCAAAATCCTTGAACTAACAGTAAAATTTTCACGATTTTTTGTCTCGGTGTACCATAATATAAGTCAAACGAAATTCACTTATGACGATGTCGCCCATGAACTACAAAATAATAGACGAAGCTAGACGGACGGAAGCGCCTTTAAATTTTTGTGCTACTCCGCAATCTAAAATCTAACATCCAACAGATAGTGAAGGCTCTCGTAAGCACGTCTTCCTGTGCATTTTGTACTTTCCTTGCAATGCAAACTTTTTAAAGTCCAGGAAAAGAAATTTCCGCATATTATCAAGCAATCCTTCCCCTCGCTTTGATAATTTGTGGATTCAGTTGACCGATTCTGCAGATGCCATCTGCACTGGTCGTCGCCCGAAAAGGAAGAATTCCATCACAAAAGACCCATTCAAATTGAAATCACACAAGAACCGGAAATCGCATTTCTGAATTGCATTGCATTCAGTTTATACTGTTTTGATATGAAAAAGCAAAATTTAGAAACTGGAAGCAATTGCTTCTTTCCTTTTTCTTACCCAGTCCAAGATTTTTTTAAAAATAGAACGAGAAGAAGGCTGAAGACTGACTGTGAGTATAAAAGGACACGTCCAACAATTGTTGTATGTCGCCTTTGCTGTCAAAACAGATGACTTACTTGAAATCACCGAGTGAAAAATATTACTGTGGTCCCATTCTCTTTATATCTGGGCGTTCGGGATTTTAACCAGGAATATACTAAATTCTTAGTAACGTTCAATATAAATAGCATAAAAAATTTAAAAGGGATGTTTACGACTATAAACGGTATTTTCGCAGGTAGGTGGATTTATGGGAAACTGAAGCCCTTCTTTTTATTTCAGTTTTCTTTTTCCCTTTGAATGGATTTTAATGCTCTGCAGGAAGTCGATTTGTCCCACAATTTAAGTCTATTATAGGATTTTTTTCTTGTTTTTGCAATGTGTTGGGAAGGCAAATAGCTGAGGGTCCTTTTGCATTGTAACCAAATGTAAACAGAATACCATGAAAAATATACACATTTAAGGATTTCTCTTTATTTATTTTTTATTTTTTTCAACGCTTTATTTGATTGGTTTGCTTATTTATTAGAGGATATAATTTACACGAAATTTATTGGAGTTTTCTTTGAATATCTTAAGGATACGCTTTAAAAAGACTAAGAATTCTCCATTTGAAAACTAAAGGAGAATTTTTGGTTGATATCGTGAACCACTGAACCGATTTGAAGCAAATATTAAGGAGAGCCAGATTTTACATCAGTTTGACGGAATTAGGCGACCATCCACTCGAGGATATGCTGAGTTTTGCCCCTCATGCTGGTTCAAATAGGAACAGCGAGTTTGATTAAAGGTCTTATTAAGACGGCACAATAAGCCTATAGGCCTCCGAATGAACTGTTGTGGCACACCTGAGCACGCGCAGTCTTCTCAACCTAACCTAACCTGCGGAGAGCTTTTTAATATCGATTTAATCTTTTTTAAATCCGAAACTTCCCTTCCTTTTTACCTCCTGCCCTGCTACTTCTTGAACCATTAAATCAATTTACTAAAATTGAATTATCTTACCTGTGAATCCCCTCTCCTGATCTTTTACAAACCTCTGCAGGGATTTCGAATAGTTTAAAGAGAGATTGCAAGCGCAATAACTTCCGAGAATGAAATTTTTTTTGCTCATTGTTTGTTTCTGGTCAGGAAACATGACGCTAAATATATTTTTTTAATATTTAGGGTCGTTCGCGCCAATTAAAAATTCCAGAAAATTCTGGGACTTAAATAATTGAAGTTGGGTCCAATTTAACTTCTTTCTGTTTGTCTATTTGTGCCCAGATCACTAGAAAACTCCTGAATCAAATTTAATGAAACTCGGTACGAAAACTACTGATAGTTCTGATTGTGGAAAAGTCTGTCTTTTTTTTATTCGGTTAATTTCTTTCCCTATACAAACAAAACTGTTCTTTTTGATTTTCAATTCTTTTAAAAGCTGTAAGAAGTTGAAAGACCAAAAGTTTTTAAAATATAATTGTACACAACTCTTTCATTCCATTCGGAGTGACAGTTAACGAGTTACAAGTTCACATCTATTTTCCAGAAAACAGCCGGAAAAGCGAAAAGAGAAAACTGTGATGGTAGTTATAAGGTATGCTTAAAATATCTTATAGAACAATCCGTCAACAACCGGCCTGAAAGCTGGTAATCTGATAAATGCGGAAAAAGTTTAGAATACGATTTTACGTAACTCTTCCATACACTGCAATTCAATTACGAATCATAGGACTTATAGATACAATTAAAAACAAAACCTTGTTAACTTTAAGCGATTGTCCATAAAATACGTAACATATTTAGAGGTGAGGAGGGGAGGGGAGCTGTCTGTTGTGGCGTCAGGATTAAATGCCATAGTAAAAATGGTAAAAAGCGAGTCCGAAAAGGCAAAAAAAAGAACTAACATTGAATTAAGAAATATAGTAAGCCAATTAAAAGTAATTTGGAAAAAAATCTAATTTGAAAATTCGAAAAAAATTCAGTTTTCTTTATTCAAATTTTTAGGTCACCCCATACAGAATTTGCCTCTTTGGCAATGTTTTAGTATTAAAAATTTTCTGCTTTTAATTTACAAGCTTTTATTCAATTACACTTGTTAGTTTTTTAACTTGTTTGCTTGTTCGCTTGTTTCTTCGTTGGTTTGTTTGCATGTTCGTTTGTTTGTTTGTTCGTTGTTTGTTGGGTCCAATCTTGTAATCTAATTTTGAGCCACTTCTATTTATCCGATTGACTTGAAATTTTGCAACTCCGATGAAAATACAAGATGCGTATATATTTACATATACGAGAAAAAAAACTAACTGGAAGACGCCATTTTGTCCGAATCAAACAAATGAAGTGCCCATAGTGCAGGTCTCAAAAGAAAGACCTTTGAAAAAGAATTAATACACGGTATTGGAAACCAAAGATTTTTGATACTAAATATCGACCTATTTATACACGTATGGTGAAACCAAAGGTCTTTAATTTGAGGCCTGCACGATGATAAAAAAATTGAATTGTGCATGTCAGTCCGTCCGTCCGTCTGTGGCGAGGATTGCGAGCGCACGGATTGAGCTAGAGACTTGAAATTTTGCGCAGATCCGTTTTTCGTAAGATGCGAGGCTAAGTTCGTTAATGGGCAAAAATGGACCATTCTCAAAACGGTGAATTTTATCAAAAAAGTGCAAGAACAAAAGTTGTTTAGGATATGATTATACATAAAACTCCCATACATCAAAATCCGATTGGAATAAATTTTGACTTCAAAGTGGAATTTTGATACAACTGTTCACTTAAATCACCATACGGGTTTTCAATAATTGCCAGATTGGCAATTATAGCTTTTGTTATGTTTTAGACTAAATAACATTTTTAAAAAAAAATTTCGACCACACTTTAAAAAAAGCTTTTTTTTTTTAGAAAAAAAAGTTTTAGTTTTCTTTATAGAAATTTTATCTAAATTGTTGTCCGTTAACAAAGACATTTCGTAAAAACTGCTTTCTCTACATCTTGTCATGACAAACCGTGCTAAGGAAATTACTGTTTTTTTAGTATAACTCTAGCTCAACAATATGTCGTCTCTTCCGCTCAGATAAACTTTAATTTTGACTTGTTTTTCTCCATTTCTTCTAAACCATTGTTCAATTACGTTAATCATCTTCGTGTACCATTTATTAAGTTGTATTCCCTCTGAAAACCAAAATCTGAACGTTTCAAGCTAACTGATTCTACAAATACTATTCACTAATACAAATGTCTCCGGATAGCGAAATTGGTTAAATAAATGTTGCAGTCGTGACTTTAAGAAGAGCTGCAGTACAAATAATAAGTAACAGATTGCTTGTACTTCTATCATCACCAGCACCTGTGTTGTTATTTTTTTTATCACCAAATGACCTGAAAATATATTGCAATGCTTAAATTCTTTCCTTTTGCGACTCCATGGCAAGCAATTCCTCCTGAATTCAGTTACCATGCAGTTACCTCGGTCTAAACCAATCTTGTTATTGCCATAGAGCTCTTAAAGATTGTTCTATTTTGCTTGAAGCCATCATCAGCCACCGACGATATAATACAGTTCAACAGCAGCAACATAGAAAAGAAAAAAATTTTCTTCTATACGAATATTTGCAATGTACTGCAAAATCAACAATTTCCACATGGGTCGACGTGGAGGTTGCTTTCTTTTACTTTTTTGGTGGATCATTGTTTGCCCTCCAGATGGTCATAGACAAAGTAACATCGTGACGGTGATGACAGTGAAAAATTATCCCCAACAGCGCTACCATCATCAGCAACAGTACTAAAATATGAGATCTTGAACCTCCGTACTTTCTGGACCAGACAAGAAGAAGGATGGACAGGCAATCATTTGGACATGGTCGAAAATTGCTGCCTGCCAATCGAGAAGCCAATGGCAATCCAGCAATTCATTGGACGATTTTTGCTATGTTTGTTTATGCTGCTGCAATAATACCAATCTTAATAACAATAATCGAACCGGTGTAGTTATTAGGCTCTTATCTCTAATACAGCATCCAAAATCATTCTATGGAAATTGGTCGTCTGGAACCGGAGTAGAGTAATTTTCCAATCGGTTATCTTCCATTCACATCCATCGCCATTCTGTAATTGTTTTCTCTTCTCCCAGAAATTTATGAACGTCTTAAGGGCATCTTCAAGTGAAATATAGCTTCGGACTATTCCGAAAATTACAAAAGAACAACGCACTGAGAAGGTATACAGCTTTGGCGAGTGCGAAATGCAGAAATAATGAGAAGCCCTTGGATCGGCTAAAAATCATCATTCATCGCGATGCAAAGGACTTGAACTACATTTTAGATAATGATTCCCTTTTTGATCCTTGGTCTACTATTATTCAACTTGCAATCAAAAGTCGGATTTCTCAATGAACGCGCCCGCCCTATAATTAAATGAAATTTTTGTTGACTTTTCTCATCATCCACGAACGAACGAAGGATTGAATGAAGACAACTCAATGCAAATTCAAGAGATCCGAAAGGGATTCATTCACTACCTCAAAAGTGCAAGACCAAAAAGGTGAAGAATGTTAAGTTCATCTCTTTAGTGAAATTCTCTTGAATTCTCCGCCACAAAGTAAAGCCATATTCCTTTGAATCTCATTACAACCTCGTTCAGGTATTGCAAAGCTTTTTTACTGTAAATTCATGCCCTTTTCTTAATAATTTCGCATGTTTTTTTATCATATTCCGCTGTTCGTTTTTGTCTTAGACAGATTCCTTTCAAAGAACGTTACCGCATTTTCTTAAGATTGCTCCTCAACTTTTTGATGCGGCTTTATGGTCTTTTTTCGCCGTACTTTGCTTCTCTTGTTCAAAATTAATGGATCTGATGAGTTTTAAATTGATTTCTTGCTTGTTAGTCTGTTTAACAACGTTCAAATCATGACTTTGCAGTTGTACAGATGATGTGTTAATTGGGTTCGTCGTACTCTTCTTGTACGTGAAATGTAACTACGCCAGAGGACGACCGATGATAGCTAAACCACGCGTCTACGCTAAGGTCATATGATTATAATGACCAAAAGAAATTTGTAAAAAGTTTTCTAGCTATTGTTCGCTCTAAGGGCAAAATTCTATAACTTCTTAGATTTCAAAATTGTTTTAGAAAATCATACAAGGCTACGAAAAATTTCCGTTCACAAATCAAAGTACAGTGACTAATTAGTTTCTATCGTTTTTAATCAACAAATATTAATTTTTATATGAGTGACAACGACTTATGGTGGGTTTCACGGAACTTTTAGCGACCACAAAATCAAGTTTGCGGGCGAATTTAAAACAAAAACATCATAAAAGGTACAATTGCCGAGAGCCAATCGTCAAATACTCTATGAGGGTATTCACAATCCTCTTTTAATTTTCGGTATTCGGTATTTTCGGTAACATTAAAAGACTGAAAATATTCTGCTGTGAACATCCCACAGCACAGATTTGAGAACAGCGCTTTTATTTGATACGTGACCAAATCATGAACTGCGAATTTGATTGTAAAATATGTCACATACCTTTAAATCCATGTTTGATGTATTCTTTTGAATTTCTATTGTGGCAACGGCTATCAAAATTGAAAAAAATTGAATCAATCCGATGAGATTAACAAAAAACCAGCGAGAAAATTTGACAACTAAAAACATTACTAGCGCCACCCGCGGTTGATTCTTGATACCGAATAACCGGGCCGGAAAACACGACTCAAGGCATGTCTACAATTACCGAATCCGGTAATTCATTTTTACATGAACCAAATTACCGTCTCGGTAAAAATCTGTTAAATTTGACTGAATTACCGAGCGGTAAAATTACTCGCAATTTAAAAGAGGACTGTGAATACCCTATATATGACGACAGACAAAATGTTAATTTTAAAAAACATATTTGATTGGGAGAGGTGGGAAGGAGTGGGGCGATTGGATTTTTATGTATGGAACAGTTATGTAAAATCATATTCTAAACAACTTTTTACCTTTATAACTTTTTCGATACGATGCATCGTTTGCGAGAAAATCGCTAAAAACTATTTCAAGGGGAAAAGAGGGGTCCAATTGGATTATGATATATGGAACGGTTATGAAAAATCCAATTTTAATCACATTTGACCTTTATAAATTTTTCAATACGACTCACCGTTTTCGAGAAAATTGCAAAAGACTATATCAAGGGGATAGGAGTGGTCCAATTGGATTTTGATTTATAGAACGGCCATGAAAAATCCAATGTTAATCACATTTGACCTTTATAAATTTTTCAATACAACTCACCGTTTTCGAGAAAATTGCAAAAAACTATTTCGTTTATTTGGGATAGAAAAAATGGTCCGATTTTGCCCATTTTGCGCAAAAATGGCAAAGATTTTGCCCAAAAATGGCAAAGATTTTGCCCAAGAACTTAGCCTTGCTATTTACGAGAACCAGTTTAGGTGGATTTTAAATTCAGACGTTTATGAAATTCAAAGTTTAAATATTTTCAAGAAGAAAACGATTGGAAATCCCTTTGCTTGGCACAAAAATATCGCAATTTATTGAGCAAAATAAATTTTTATTTAGCAATTTGGTGATTTACGAAAACACTTAAAATTCGACCCGAACTCACATGCACGGAACAACAAACGTTTGAACAACACACTACGAATCGAATTGTCATTGCAAGTAGGTTCAGATGGTTTTGAGTGTCGAAAGGATTTTCTGACATGTTCAGATATTTGTATAAAGTCCAATTGATCCCATCATTGTTGTAATAAACTCAAAGGATTCTATTTTATAGCCTCTGCAATCGGCACTTATTTGATATGTGTATGTCTCCTATTCGTCTCCTATGTTGTTCAGAATTACACTTTTCGAATCAATGATACTGCGTGATTGTAAAAAAAGATCCCTTTTATTCTATTCGTCGATATCAGAGGAATTCTCAGCGGGGAGTCTTTGCCTGTGAGCCCTGAATAATTGATTATCGATTCCCTTCCAGCTATCGAGGAACATTTTTGGAAGGGTGATGGCCAATGGCATTTATTGAATGCAACAAGTAGCTTCACCTCAGTCAATTCCAGACAATTTTGAAACACATGAGACAAACAAAAACCAATTGAAAACGAACAGGAATTGAGTGTTTCGGGTTCACAGTGGGAATCACTGTGCCTTGGGGATGGAATTGAGATGTAGATTTTGATGATTTCTTACACCCAGGTGATTCTTCCTGAGGGAATTTCATTTTTGTTATTCAATTTAATTTTATTCAAAGCTGTTTGACATAAGATTTTCTTAATATCAATGTAAAAAAAACAAACAGAAATGAATTCTTTCAAGAATAACCAATTAAAAGAGCCCAATTGAGGAAATATGAAGTATTTAATTATATTTTAATATATTTGGTGCCCGGAATATTGTCGGTGGCGGCTCATAATTTTTTTTATTTCAGGGCGGCCCTCTTGTATTTCATCTAATGTCGTTGGTTAGAAACTCATGGATATTGCCCTTAAATGAGCTGATGTTGTTCGTTTTTTTTATTGTATTTATCAATTATGACGTTCCCCATGAAAATAAATAATTTTTTTCTAAGAGTTTCGATCACGACGAAGGGAGAGCCATTAAGTGACAATAAAATAAAATTAAGCCACCATTTATCAATTCATTAACAGGACGTGAACCCACCAAGTATGAATTATGATCGAGGTTGATTGGTTCGAGACCCACAGACGACAATTCATGATGCTCTTAGTTCACATCGGTAGCCATTAAATGTAGTTTTTAACCGGGGAATGGACCAAATGCGAATACTTGTCTATACCTAACTGATACCTAATATTTTATATACTGCACAAGGCTTTAGGCAATAATTGTGCAAAACTCCTCCATTTAATTGAATAACGAACCAAATACGATACTGATGGATTTTGTACGCTGTTCACACAGCATGATACATTCCGGCAAATTGACTCTTGATGGGTGTGCAATTTGTTACATTACGTGAATCGATCCGAGGTAACAAAATCGTTAATCGTATGATGGGCACTCGAAATTGTGAAAATTGAACTATTTTCAGCATTTTACATTTATTTTTATTTTTTTTTCGTCTAGAGAAAAAAACAATATTTTGCAACCCCAAAATTAAAACCAAATTTTAGAAACTTTTTTTTTTTCCTGATTCGACATTCTGCAAGTGTGCAGCACGAATGCAAATGAAAATCCTCATCCCGCCACTGAAATTAACTAAAATATAAATAAATACAGGTATCCTTTGAATTACGCAGTACTTGAGTTACGCGAATTTCGAGTTACGCGGAAAAAACTTGCGGCTGTGCTCGAGTTACGCGGAACGGTTTTGGAGCAATTTTTAATTAAAAAAATAGTATTGTAATTGTAGATGAAGGTTTTTATATAAAAAAGATAGTAGGTATGCATTGTTTTGCACTAATCCTGAGTCTCCACTTACGCGGTTTCGACTTACGCGGAACCAATTAACCGCGTAACTCGAGGGATACGTGTAAACCGGAAATTACGAAATTGTCGCTTGAGTATTGTTTTGACGAATCCGCCAGAGATTTTTGGGGCTTTATAGATTTTTTCAAGTGCTATATCGATTCATGAAATCCGCTTTAAAAACATGTTTTAGTTACTAAGTTATTCGTCCTTGTTTTCCGTATGTGCCAAGTTGCCGAGTTTGTATACACATACGGAAACAATCAAATCAATTTGTGAGCCTTTTTTTACCATGTATGCTTCATTATTTTTTAGTGAAACTTTTTATTATATTCTTTTCACCAAAAATGTTTTACGAGTGTAATTACTTTAATTTATACTTTCCTCTTGCTATAGATAGAAACTTTCTTGTCAGTAGGAAATCCGTTTCAGGCAAAATTGTGAGGATGTCCGTGCTCTGGGTCTGTCGGTCTATCTGTCTGTTTGTTTGTTTGTCGATCTGTCTATCGCTTTGTCTGTTTACCTGTCTGTCTGTCTGTCCGTTTTACGTATTTTAAATAACTCGAGAACGCATTGAGCAACCGGGTTTTTTGTAAATAAGTTTTAGAATTTTGTAAAGCTATCTACTTTTGGAAAAGTAACGTTACCTAAACGGGTACCTCCCATACACTTTTTTTTGAAAATTCTTGCAAACTATGCGTTTTTGGGAAAACATGAATTTAACAAAATTTAATAAAATTTTCTAAATCTCTTCCTTTAACAGTTTTTACGTATCTTTAAGGCTTCTCGAGATATTTGAGAAAATATTATTTTTTATATACAATATTGCAGAGAAATGTTTTGTGCTGATCACAACTAATATTTTTTTACGATTTCAATATATGTTTCTACAAATTTTCTAGTAAATTTTCAATTTATTGTGATACTAGGCCTCCCTGTCCACGTCGGCCTTCAGCCTCCCCCCGCTCCTCGGCCTTCGGCCTCGAATCATACGCGGCCCACGGCCGCGCGTTTAACACTCGAAGAGCTAAGTTTCGAAATCACTTTACTTCCTCCCCTTATCCCCCCCGCCCCCCCACCCCTCGCGCTACTTTTCCGTATGCCTATGTTGGAACCAGAACTACCGCACAGACTCTCATGCCAAATTTCAAGTCAATCGGTTCAGCCGTTTTTGCGTGAAACAGGAACAGACAGACAACAACTCATTTTTATATATTAGTACCTATATATTAGTATGAGTAATGATCAGAAGAAAAAAACTTTTTAACGCGTTCACTGCCAAATCAATTTTGTTATGTGTCTAAACTACGCGTATACCCATAGTTGGCAGTGAACGTATTAACACAATATGAGTTGTTGCCTGTTAGAAATGTTGCTCTAAAATTTATAAATCCATTTGACTTGCTTGTATTTTATTTAGCTATAGAAAATAATTTCACGGAAAAAACTGATCATAGGAGTCAAAAATTGAAAAAAGTTCATACGGCAAAACAATACCCAAGCATTATCCTCCTGCCTACAGGTAACCTTTTTTGTATAGTAAATTAATGAAACCCACAGGGTTGGTTCCTTAGGACTCAAATAACATAAAACTAAAAATTTGAATTTTTTTATTTAGCAAATACTCAAAAATTGAACTTTTAGTTTTTTGTGTTTCAAAAGTTGGATACAGTAGAACACGCTTAAATGCACATCGAATTTCGCAGAATTTTATGTGCATTTATCCGTGTTTTGCATTTATACGTAGCACGGAAGCACGGATAAATGCACATTAATGTGCAATTATGCGAGTAAAAGAAAAACATGCAACTTTAATATTTCTGTAATAAACATTTAAATTCAACAAGGCTACACAAAAACAAAGAATCTAATTAAGAATTCATTTTATCAAATAAAAATAACAATAATCACTTTTTTTTGTGTAATTACATTTCATTTTTGCACATGTGCATTTAAGCGTGTAAAATTTCATATAATTTATACTTTTGCGGATGTGAAAATGGTTGCATTTAAGCAAGTATTGCAATTAAGCGTGTTTCATTTATCCGTGTATATTTATATGAAAAATGCTTAAAAATCCTGAATGCACAAATTTTGCGTGCAATTACACGAGTCTTGCATTTACGCGTGTTGCATTTAAGCGCGTTCTACTGTACCATGAAAATTCCTACCACTTTGTCTTTCACTGAAACTTGATATATCAAGCCGTTATCGAGATATACCGTTATTTCAAAAAATTCAGTTCAATAATAGCAGAGAATAGCATTTTCCACAATTTCACTTTTTACTATCACCCGCTATCTTTTACCGTTATCGAGATATTTTCAATAAAATGGGAAAATTTTAATTTTTTCCGGACAAAAGACCGGCAGCCGTGAACACCTTGGGTAGAGCTAAAATTAACACCGAACGAGATGGACTCCCTCAAACTCCGTTTCGGTGCGTGATCGACACCGTTTTTTGAGAGTGTACAGCTATGTCCTTGCGATTATAAAACCTAAATCTGGGACTTCCCCGTAGCTTTAAAAAATTGCGTTTACGGCTACATGATTTTTCAATATTATTGGGAAAAAACTTGATTCCCAAGTTTTTTTTTTTGAATTTTTTTTCTATATGATTTTAAATTGAGACAGAATTGCTGACTAATAGTTTATTTTTAAAACAGAACAATTATAATACAGATTAAAGTTTCATTTCCTCGACCATAAATAGTACTCCGTTTTGACCTCAATTATCCACTTTTCAAACAAAAACAAACTCATCAAACAATTACTTCTGATAGCAACTAAATTACTCTGACTGGGGAGCTCATTTAAAGCGTGAGAACCGCAGAAGTCATTATCAGTCTGACAAATGGAATTCTACAAAATGCTATTGAAATTTCACTTTTTATGCATTTCCGATTTGTCTTCTTACCCACAACCAACAGCATTTACCGCACTTTCATCTTCCTGACAATTTACCTCTATAGATATTATTTTTATGATTTATTAATGTTCGATAAATCGGTTTAAAATGACTCAAGATCTGAAATGTTTGTGAAACACACAATCACGAATTCAAATTGACTGTGAAAATGAAGAAATGAAAATAAGAGTCCAATGAAACTGGGAATGAAGACGAAATAGAACTACGAAGCACACAAATGGTAAGAAAATCCAAAAATACTAAACAAAAATGTGGTCATGAAATCAGGCAACGGACTTGGAGAAGCCAGGCGCATTTGTCGAATGATGTGTAAGTAGCCTAATCCGGACAACATTGTTGCCCTGTGGACCTCTGGAGTCGGTACTGAAAGGTGGAACATTTTCATCATCAGACCTCGTTATAAAATCATTTGCTGTCATCCAGAATGCACTTCCAAATGTTGGTTTTCCAATAATATATACGCGATGCAGATGGAACCAGGATTTTTTTTTTGTCCAAATTTCTACTGCATTCGACTTCAAACGGAGACCTTGGGTTACCGCTTCGATGTCAAAATATCTGGAGGCGATAAATAATCACGGTTAATCCTCCTCTAATTATCCACAAGGAACATGCCATTGGCCGACCCTCAAACTCGATTTCATCCAGAGCCTCTGTTTATCGTCCCTATATCCCGACATTGCAGCAGAGCCCTTCATATAATAAATTTACCCAAGAATATTGTTCCAGCATATAGCATAATGGAGATAATCAAATTCCCTTCGTTCTACCGTCAGTCCTTGTGGAAATTCCCCGAAATTCTCGACTTTGTATTGAAAGTCCTTTTCAAAATGTTGAAATGTGACACTTTTGCTGGAACTTATCCTATACCATTTCCAATAGCCAAGGAATCATTAGTCTGGTCTTATTTTCTTGGGGAGTGTAATAATTGCCTGCCCATCGTTTATTCCTTCTGATATACGCTCTGGATGCCATTCCAAATATAGTTTAACTGATTGTAATAGTTTTCGGTACTAATAGTTAACTACCTCTATATAAGCTTTGTCATTTATTTGTACATCAACGTAAATACGATTTTGGGAGGAGTATAAGGATTTCAGGAAGAGCAAAAACTGGCTTGGCTTTGATTAATTGATCACAGTCACATGAGTTATGAGACCCAAACCCATGCCAACCTTTGCGGGATGACTATCGAGAGCGCACAAGGTCCAAAAGATCGTGTCCGCTACCGGGATTAGTTTTTGGGTTCTTAATACGAAAATTCTATAGTTTTAGCACTAAGGGTGTATGGTTTTATACAATTGGATACAGGCCCAGTTAATTATGGTGAAACTTCATTTGTCTTCGAATGCTTAATACTAATGATTTCGGAGATTAAATTTGTGCAATACAAAATTCTGGAACATAAATTTTTTATGAGTTTAATTTTTAAAATTTTTGAACTGGGGAAATCCCGAAATTTTTTTTACATTCTTATACGAAGTACGTAGTATAATTATGTATTGTGATTATGAAAATTTTCGCACCTCTTTATTTTGCCTAGAAATCTTTTTACAAAAAAGTCTTTCCACCAGTAAATGTTTAAGATTTATAAAAAACTACTAGAGCTAGAGCCGTGAATCGAAAATGGCAAGAATGGTAGCTTTCTTAACCGAAAATAACCAAAATGGTAACTTTCTAAAAAGGTCATATTCAGTTGTCGCCATTTTCTCTGAAACTAAGCGTTTTTTTTTAGTTTTATGTCATACAAAAGTTGAAGACAGTAAAATTCCCAACATTTACATCTTTTACTAGAACTACGTATCGAGATATACCGTTATTTTTTTTTTAATCTGTTTTCGGGAGTTTAAGATGAGTTAGATTGTGTTTACATTAGGACTCACTTTGAGGCGGTACGTCTTTCCTCATTTCTCTGTCGTATGCACACGGTTCGCTTCATCTGGATTCACTAAAACAGTTTCATCAACAAAACTAAACGACACAGGTTTCAACAACCAGACTCAAACCAGTTTGCGACCGATAATTTTAAGTGAATCTAAACTTCGTTCGGTCTTTTTGGTTTCCCTCCCCACTGCGTCCCTCACCATCACTTGGCCGGAGCGAAAGACGTGCCGCCTCAAAGTGAATCCCAATGTAAACACAGTCTTAAAGAGAATAAAATTGCCTACAATTTTGCGTTTTACAATTAGCCGCTATCTTTTACCGTTTTCGAGACATTTTCATTAAAATATGTAAATTTAGACTTTTGTGAATTCTTTGAAAACTAACGCCTTTTTAAAAGAAACAGTTAAAAAGGAAATAATGATATTAAAATTATATACAGTTTTATGTTCTACAGTAAATTAATTTCTTTTGACGGAATCGAGATATTTCAATTTTCGTAAAAAAATGATGTTTTTAGGTAACTCTATTCGGCGTATTTAGTGTAAGTAACTCTCAAAAACTCTCGAGAGTTATTCGCAGGAGGTTGTCCATTTGAGAATTGATTTCGGCGATTTTTCTATCGCGAGCTCTCGGCGAGTTTCGAGCGGAAAGCACTTTCGCGAGAACTCTCCAGACCCTGTCCATTTGAGAGTGATGCACGAATGAAAGTGGAAAGTAATCAAAATGTCATCGCACTACAGGAAGGTTGCAGCAGCTGTGATTATCCTAATTAATAATAAGAGACAAACAAAATCAGCCAAAAAAAAGTGCTGGGTTAAGTCCGGGATTCAAAGGAGGAATCTTTTGGGTACCGGGAAAAATCTAATAAGAGAATTGCAAATTGAAGACGCGCAACAATTTAGAAATTTTTAAAGGGTAAAAAGTTCGAAAATAGAGTTTTTAATTAAAATTGTCGGATCGGTTGTCGTCAAAAAAACTGCAAAAATGAGAGAACGGTATTCGTCACATTTAAGATTCCACAGAATTTCGTTCACTTCATACAGTTCGATTAACTTTTTAATCTCCTCCAGTGACCAATATCTTGATTTTTTTGACATCTTGCTTTGGCGAGTTCTCGAGAGCCACTAGCGAAATTCAAACGCCGTTCGTATCTGGCGAGCTACTCTCCGAGAGTTCAGTGGGTGGGTGTCGGCTAGAGAGTAGAATCCACGAGTAGAATCACCTTTGACAGCTCGCAGAAACTAGCTCGCGACTTTTTCCGAGAGACTCTCAGAGACGTGTCCATTTGCGAGTAGCTGCTATCGAGAAATCTCGAGAGGTTCTCGCCTGCATTTACTCTCATGTGGACCGGCACCTTAATATTGGCTTGGCCCACTTCCACGTATCCGATTGTCTTGAAATAAAGCGCACATATACAGTTCGGGCGGAATTTTAATATTCTAATGTCAAAATTTAAAATTCTGGATGGGAGGTGCTGTAAGGATAACGACGTAATCCTAATCCTTTTCTTAAAAAATTACTTATATAACACACTTTCTTTTTTAAAACATGTTAGTAAAATTAACCGCAACAAAATTATTCTTTTGAAAGCGTATATGTTTAAAAAAACTTGTTTTTTTTGCCGGTTTCCAAAACGACCAACATTTACATCTTTTAGAATCAAAACTGTACGTTTATTAGAAATATTTTCACGATTACTTTAAAATGGTTAAGTGCGGTTTTGTTCACAACAGTCAAATTTATGTCACAAACAATCCTTCATTTGATTAAATAAAACTGTAATGAATATCCACCATTAGGGTTTTAATGTAAAACGGGACAACAAAAGAACGAAGAAAATCACCCACCCTTTTATGATGATATGTGAATGTCACATATTTGGGGGGGTTTTTTCTGGCACTAATGCCTGGATATGTGTTAATTAAAATTCTTTGTTGTCCTGTTTTAAGCAGGCAATGAAAGGGTTTGATTAATGATCCGATGCGGTGAAATTCACATCTCACAAATTTTTTGTTACTTGAATGCCTGAACTCCAGCCGTCCCTTTTCTTTCGTCCTTTTTTGCCAGCAAATTTACCAATTTTCGGTTTGTTCCTATTAAAGGGTATTAACCATTTTCTTGTCACTACAAAATATTTAAAGATTTTTCTCATGTGTCGCTGACTAAGAAACGAAAACTCATTCAATTAATCATAAATTTTTACTGTTTCGATTTTCTCTAACGATGTCCATAGAATAACTCTCATAATTTCCACTTACCGTTCGATTTTCCTTTTTTTCTGCCATAGAAGTTTGAAAAACTTTTCCATAATAATCTCGAAACTTGTAAAAATAAAATAAAATTTGTATGAAAATCCGCTCTCAAGTGGTTCTCGAGTTGTTGTTGTTGTTGTTGTTTTTTTCGTATACCATAGGATAAACTTTATTGCCTGCTATCATCTATTATGACTTTTTGTATAATTTTCCATTAAGACACCCTCTTTAAGTATTCAACCCGCTTAAGTGGCCATAAATTAAAACATTTTTGGAAGCGAGATATACACTCATTCGGGACCAATTCAGCTACACTTGACTCTGTGGTAAAGATTTTAGGACGGAAAATGGTTTGGCACGCTCTTCAAGTAAATTGGGATGTTATCTCTCTGGTTTTAGGCTTTTTGTCGAATATATTTGCAAATAATTAAAATTAGTTGAAGGACCTTCGCTACAATTCAAGTGCGTAGATTGTGATTCTATTTGGCGAAACCAAAAATATCTACAGGTTTTTTTTCAAATATTACTTCATAAATAGACTACAAGGTTGTAAAATGAATTTACGCAAAGAAATTTTGTTGGAAAATTCAGTTGACAATGATTTCAGTTGACAAATTTTCATCTGCTTGTCCGTGATAAAGCAGTAATAGAGCGTCGTATTTAAATAGTCTTATATGTGGATTAAAACACGTTTATTAGCTTAAAAAAACCCTTTACTCTCTACTTATCTTTTATATCAACAAAACTGTAACGTGTCTGTTTGTGTATTAAAAAAACATAATTTTTTAGTTTTTTTTATTCAATTTTTGGATTATTCTAAGACGATTGACAAGGAAACTCAAATTTTGGTTGGTTTCTTGTTATAAAACATGACAACCAGTGAAATGAATTTCATGAACCCATAATTTGGGTAACTGAGATTGAAACATAGGTTACAAATGATTTCATGTAGGTATTTCCTCTCCCTTATTTCCTTATCCACCTGTCCTGATACAAGTAAAGAGGTTTCAATGAATTTCTGAGAAATAAAGACAATCTCGATTTCTGAAACCTCGATATAAGATGTTATGACAAACGATGCTCAATGTTTTAGTCCCGGTAATAAAACACGGTCTCGATTGGGCTTTAGTCCATGCCCTGCCATTGAAATGTCTAGTGGCGACCGCTTTTTATACGATTTTTCAAAAAAATCAAGTATGGCTCGTATTTCCGGTTCTGTCCGTCGGAAATACATGCGGTAAATGGCATTGTCTTACCTGTAAAAAGACACAGGACCTGTAAAAATACGCAGAACCTTTTGAGGATTTCCCCCCTCGATGGGTTGAGGGGAAGGGGGGAAACAATAAAACGCGATTAAAAGAGAACCGGTGGTTGCTTCAAATTTTCAGAGTATTTTCATGTTAGGGCGATGCGTCAAAAAAAAATTTGCCGCGTAAGCGATGAAAAGAAGAAGGGTGGAACACAAAAAATTGCTATAAAATAAAAACTAACAGATCGATTTTCCAAAAAGATTGTAAAAATGTAATCATGAAGCTTTTGGTTTTTGTCCAAATTTCACAATATACACAAAACATTTTCACTTGTGTGGCTACACAAAAAATCATATACGGCGACCTTGATATATACGACGACCTTAATATACGGCGACTTTGATATATGATGACCGTGATATACGACGTTTCGATATACCATGCAAAATGACGCAATTTGTCCTAAATTTAATCACGATAAATCATTAGAATTTAATTTAACATAAATTTACACAATATTGACTCCTAAAACCAAAACACATTGTGGGCCCGGATTGTAAAATAACTAAAATCCCGTACTTTCTGGGAAAAAAGAGGTTTAACCGAATATTTTAGTTTTCCCGAAAAAAATGTCTAATTTGCTAATAAAAAAATCTGATCTAAGATTTATATACAATCGTGTATACAATTAAGTCAACCTGCCATCCCCGTCATCTTACGAACCCCTTCTTCTTTTATATCTAGATACTCTGGCAAGATATTGATGTGGTTCTCACCAGAGGTATCAACGGAACCAAAAAACCGCTAAAGCATTAAAAGAACGATGCACTGCAAGGGGATGGTCAGCTGCCATCCTAGACGCAATGATTTTTCCACACAGTTTTCGACCTTTTCTTATGCCCCCGGGTTAATTTTTAAACCAGTTACGGCCAATTTATTCACTAGGAGTTAAATCGCCTTAACTCCCTTAACTCACCTTTTACATGGAAAATAACACTAGCTAACTCCCTTAACTCACTAACTCGGCTTAACTCCTAGTGAATAAATTAGGGGTTAGGGTTTCACTTTCGTTGGGGCATATAAAAGGTCGTAAATTGTATGTCAAAATCATTGCGTCTAAGATGGCACCTGACCATCCCCCTGCAGTTCCCCGCCAAAAAAGAGCTTATGTTCATGAAACTAGAGCAAATTACGTTTCCAATGCAGGTAAAACGAAAGTGAAATCCTAACTGGTTCAAAAGTTAGCCCGGGGGCATAAAAATCGTCGAATCCTGCATGGTTCTTTTAGCAAATTTGGAAATTGCAGGGACCAAAGCCAGAACCAAATTTTAAAATATTTATTAAGAACCAAAATCAAAAATCTAATTCCCTTTGAACTAAAATCCAACCACATGCAAAAAACATTTGGTTTGTATCTCTGGGTTTCCGCCATTGCACATGTCGTCTTTCACAACTATTTTTGAATTTCTAAAAAAAAAAACACCCCACCACTGTCTTTCAATATATAATGTTTTACAAGAATAAACAATAGCACTTAATACCATCCTAATAGAATTTAAAAATAAAAAATATACCACTAATTTACACTTTTTGATATTGATTACATTTATTACGCTAGGGGCCATTCGATCTAAATTTGTATCTGTTAACACTCTAACTGCCACGACAGTTTTAAGGCTTTTTCGAATATTTAGTTGTCAGTCAAAAAGGCACTAAGAGAAAAATAAATTGAAACAAAATTATACCTAAATGTTATTTTATTACCATAAAATGTGTGCAACTACAAAAACTCATTGCGGTTGCAGCGAACACTTTAATAATTTTCATTGTGGCTGTTGTGTACAATTAGGTGTCAGGTCTTTTTGACTGACGTGGCAGTTAGAGTGTTAAAGACAAATTTTTGAATTTTTCGACCTTCGAGAAAACGGAAAATTGGAGAATTATGTCAAATCTCTGATTTCTTAATGGCATCAATACCAACAATTTCTGAAAGTTTCGTTCAGTAATTCCAACGTATTTTCTTAGTGGTTGTTAATGGTTTCATGGTACATAAATTATCAGGGATGGGACGGAGAGACTTGGATCAACTTATGACCTAAAACACACTCCTTGATGCCATTAAGCTCCCCTAAAAGTTTCACCCAAATCGGTTTTGTAGTTCTCGAGTTTTAAGCGAACAGACAGACAGACAGACATGCAAGCCTATTATCGATATAATAGATTAAATAAAACAAAATAAAAAAGAATTTTATTTAACATAATTTTCTGCGAATATGACACTGAATTCTACTTTATTTATTTAAATTTTTTTTTTGAGCAAATCCAACACTTGCTAACACCTCTATTTTCCCATAAAAATTATTTCTCGTTAAATCTCTAACGATTATTCCATCTTTCCGACCTTAATATCATAATATCTTGAAGGCTATCAAATATAAAATGTTCGCACATTTTTCAGATACTTTTCGCTTTCAGAACCAAAAAAAGAACTGCCCATTGAGATATAAAATTTATCACATCAAATAAATTTCCGATTTTATGTGTCCCTTGAGATTTTCTATTTTTATATGTCTAACAAAAAAAAATTATTTTTTTCTGTAGGATTTCTTCATGGAATTTTGCGGTTCCGGAAATTCGTATCTCTATTAGTAGATGATGATTCTCGATAAATGTTATCTTCAAGAGAAAAAATATCACAAAACTTTTGATTTTATACATATTTTTTTAAAAAATCGAAAAAGTTCACATCGTTTGGTTTGGGAGTTTCTTCGTTTCACCCTTGATAAATTTATAATAAATCTTCCTCGTGACGACATGCGTGACCATAAAGCACGTCGTCTATCTAAACAATGAGTGACTCGAATTTCATGTGGTAAAATTTTATTGCTCGCCAAATTCCAAAATACTGAACTTGCGCCTGGTGCAAAGGAGGAAAAATTCGTTTCACTGAATTTTGAGTGGAAATACGAAAAATCCAAGCGGAAAATTTCTATACAAATGAGAACATGTTTATCTTGGCAGTTATCCGAATGAAATTTCTTCGTAATTTTCTAGCTCATGGTCTAGCATAGTTATGGCATCTTAAGCCCAATTCAATCTCAATTCTAACATATTTCACGGACTAATTAAAACTTCTTTGCATCGTTCAGCCATTCAGAACCACAGATTCTCATCCCATCTCATCTTAGCCCATTTATCTATCAAACCGTAAAACCGACGAACCTTCAAAAAATTTAAATTTAGATCATCTCCGACACCCTGTCACTTTTCACTGCCCTTGCATGTTTATTATGTTGTTGTTCTTAGCCATAAATTTATGCAATCGAATTAATTTTGTTATTTTAACAAAATATCTTACACTTCTATTTTGTTTTCGCCCAACAGAATTATTCGCAGACTAATAAAAATACCATGGATGAAAGGGAAATCTTGTATTTCTTTTATTTCCATGCAGTCAAATCTTTGTCGGTTTAACATTTTCTGCAACAATCATCCATTGATTTTGTTTTATTTTATTTGTTGTAGAATAAAGCGATTAATCGCAACAAAATTCTGCTTTCAACACCAAATAGAAATGATCTGTTGAGCATAGATGATTAATCTCGTGATGTACGATTATTGCAACCATATGAATATTTTCGGAGGATTATTAACGTCTTAATGTATGAAATATGATTCCAAAGCAGTACCAAAATGAATAATTGGAAAACCATCACTTGGACGATGTTAATTTGTTCTACTAGTTCGAAAACATTCAAAAAAAATAATATTTGTGGAACAATTGTAATCAAAAATTAACAAATCTTCCTAAAAAAAATATTGTTTTGCATTTTTCTAATTTCTGCAAAGAAAGTCTTTTGATAGCTTAACTTCCAAGAAGTTAAAAATCCGAAAAAAAGTTTTGAATTTCATGAAAAAATTATTTTATTAAATTTAAAAGGGCATAAATATGGATAGTTTATCTAAAACCAGCAATTTTAAGGTTATTGCCATCAAAATCTAAATTCTGGACCATTTTTTTTATTGTGGCAATAGATGCAAGATGCAAGATTTGCCGCGAATTCCGCATTCAGGTAAGGTTTGGGGTTTTGTCAGCAAATATCTAATCAAAAAACATAACAAAAGCTATAATTGCCAATCTGGCAATCATTGGAGACCCGTATGGTGATATTCGTATCAAAATTCGAACAGTTGTACCAAAATTCCACTTTGAAGTCAAACTTTCCAATAAGATTTTTTAAAATTTATTCCAATCGGATTTTGATGTATGGGAGTTTTATGTAGAATCATATCCTAAATAACTTTTGTTCTTGGACTTTTTTGATAAGATGCTCCGTTTTTGAGATATTCGCAAAAAACGTTTTCGTTCGTATGGGGGGTACCCCCCCTAATGGTCTATTTTTGCCCATTAACGAACTTAGCCTCGCATTTTACGAAAAACGGATCCACGCAAAATTTCAAGTCTCTAGCTCAATCCGTGCGCCCGCAATCCGCGCCACAGACGGACAGACGGACGGACGGACAGACGGACGGACGGACGGACATGCTAAATTCAACTTTTTTTATCATTCTAAACACACTGGTGTAATTCATTTTTTTGTGCGATGACGGGATCTTGGCGTTACAAACGGTAAGGCAAAGTTAATATACCCTTTGGTTTCACCATACGGGTATAAAAATTAATATTTGTGGAACAATTGTAATCACAAATTAACAAATCTTCCTAAAAAAAAATAATGTTTTGCATTTTTCTAATTTCTTCAAAGAAAGTCTTTTGATAGCTTAACTTCCAAAAAGTTAAAAATCCGAAAAAAAGGTTTTGAATTTCATGAAAAAAATATTTTATTAAATTAAAAAGGGTATAAATATAGATAGTTTATCTAAAATCGGCGATTTTAAGGTTATTGCCATCAAAATCTAAATTCTGGACAATTTTTATACCCGTATGGTGAAACCAAAGGGTATATTAACTTTGCCTTACCGTTTGTAACGCCAAGATCCCGTCATCACACACAAAAATGAATTACACCAGTGTGTTTAGAATGATAAAAATAATTAATTTCTGCATGTCCGTCCGTCTGTCTGTCCGTCTGTCCGTCCGTCTGTCCGTCCGTCTGTCCGTCTGTCTGTGGCGCATATTTGCGGGCGCACGGATTGAGCTAGAGACTTGAAATTTTGCGCAGATCCGTTTTTCGTAAAATGCGAGGCTAAGTTCGTTAATGGGCAAAAATGGACCATTGGGGAATACCAACCATACGAGCGAAAACGTTTTTTGCGAATACCTCAAAAACGGTGCATCTTATCAAAAAAGTGCAAGAACAAAAGTTATTTAGGATCACAGATATCCTACTCTAGATCGCGGCACTCGAACAATTCCATAGCAAAAATATGGGACAGCGTGACTATGGTTGTCTCATTTTTTCTTACAACTTTAGTGATGCCAAACGTTCGTTTCAACCAACTCAATAACACTTGAATTATATGTTTTACGTCGAACTCATAAGACTTATACACGGTTTAGGGAATTGCATATTAATGTACAGTGGCAGCTCTGAATATTAACATGAATAATCGGTATAGGGATTGAATAATATTCCGTCGGGGACCTGCATAACCATTTTTTTCCAGAATTTTAATTTCCCAGAATTACTAGCTTTGTCCCTTTTTTTCGTTAGAACTTTTTGACGTTTCAGTGGTCCATTTGAGATAGCAAATGGCGTGATCTAGTAGTATATATCAGTGTTTAGGATATAATTCTACATAAAACTCCCATACATCAAAATCCAATTGGAATAAATTTTTGAAAAATCTTATTGGAAAGTTTGACTTCAAAGTGGAATTTTGGTACAACTGTTCGAATTTTCATACGAATATCACCATACGGGTTTTCAATAATTGCCAGATTGGCAATTATAGCTTTTGTTATGTTCTTTATTACTTTGTGGCAATAGATGCAAGATATGTCGCGAATTCCGGATTGATGTAAGGTTTGGGGTTTTGTCAGCAAAAATCTAACCCGCAGGGTTTCGAGGAAAACTGTAAATGAAAGCAGGGGCGTTTCGACGCACAAAGGCGCCCGGGACATTTGCTATTTGGCAAAACTTGTAAAAAAAATTTGATAAAACGCATTTTTGAGAATGCACTGAAATTTTGAAAGACCGCAAAATGCAGCCCTAGAAAAACAGTGCCCCGAACACCTTAAAAAATACTCCCCCGGACGCTTTAAATAGATGATAATGTCTGGGAAAAAGTAGACGGGAAGGCATCCTTACCTTAAGTTGACATAACAGTTGCTAGAGAAGCTCATCTCAATATTTTATCCTGTGTAAGGTCCAAATTTGGTGCAGCGAACTTCCAAATGTATCAAAATGTCGCCTAAAGCGCAGCGCTGTGTGCAACTAGTGGCAATTTCTATAGAAAAAAACCCCGATTTCCCAAAAAGCCCAAAATCATCTAAACGTCATTTCCGTTGGCGCCCCAATCGGCGAGCTTAGTTGTTCGTATGACTTGCGTTATGTGCGCTAGTGCGTTACTAAATGGGTATCAATTAGGGAATGGAAACCGGTTATTAACCGGCTAGGAATAACCGGTTATAGGACGGTTACAGTTAACCGATAACCGGTTATATAATTGAATTTTAACCGGTTAAACCAGTTAAATCTTTATAATTTACCCAGAACCAAATCAAAGTTTTGCAAAATATCCATGGAGCTTTGGAGCCTTTAAAAATGATAGTCAAGTCTTTGTGTCGTCGTGAATCAAATTTGGTCACAGCGGATGCAGTTCTTAATTTTGCCTATAAAAAATTAAAAGAGCAAAATACAATTCTTGGCAATGAATTTCTCGATGCTTTCAAGATTAGGATTGCCGAAAGAAGAACAGAGTATTCTGGGATCCTTCAATACTTACACTCTGGAAAATATTCAAGGGAAGATGAATCGGGGTTGTTCGCTATTCCTACGAGAAACCGGATCGTCCAATTGATAAATCTAATATGCTCAAGGTAAACATAAATTTATCAATTTTGCTTATATTTATTAGCCAATTCAATTTTCTTTCACGTTTTCAGCTAAGGAATTGGAGGAAATTCCAGTTAATGAAGAACTGATTACAAAAATCTCAAAAAATGATTTGCATGACGAATTAGAAGACGCCATCCGAGGAATTCAATCAAATGCCCACAAAGAAAAGGTTCCGACTGATGAGCGTTTGATTAAATCCATTAAAACAGAAATGATTTTATTTGAATCCGGGGGATCGCGTGGAAGTAATTTAGAAAATACATATAACTATTTCTGTGGTCACAAGTTATAAGGGCTTAACTTGACTTTACCCAAACAGCATCGAAAAGTACGGGAACATGAGATTTGTTCTTTGCGACTTGAAAGAGTAGAAATTTACACAATCGGGATTAAAAATTTACACCTATAATTCACATCCGCGTAAAAGAAGCGAAAGAAGTGACGAGCACGATCTTTGGGGCAACATTCGCTTCATGAAAATCCTGCGGCGATAGAGCAGCATTTGATGGTTTTCGGGCCGAAATAGTGATTGGCTGTGGAGCCTGAACGTCAGTTTAATTTTGAAGAAGCGTGTGATGGAAAAAGTGACGAAACTGCTACCACTAAAGTTTCATTAAAGCTCCCCGTCTGAGAAACACCAAAAAAAATTGATGCCTTCAGCCGCCATATTTCCCATTGACGTTTGATGAAAACGATTACGTTTCGAGAATTAAATTTCTTATTTCAGGCGAATGACTGAAGGATATTGCATAAAAAGTGGATAGCAGACATTTTTGAAACAGCGCAATTTTATTGGCATCAAAATTTTATTGCAAAAGAAAAAATAAATTTGACCGGTAAAATAAAATTAAAGAAATTTTTCATTAAAAACTAAATAATTTGATGGCCCATTAAAATTTGTTTAAATTTCAGATCCAATATTGTCGAAAAATTTTAATGGCAATTAAAATCACGACATGCAATCGGAAGAAAAGTCCATTATAAAATAATACTCCACAAAAAGTTTCCATTAATTTATCGCCATTAGATTTTTCTTGTTCGTTTCTGTTTACGTTTTTATTGTTCATCTCTGTTGACTCACCCAAGCTAAGTAAGAATTCGAGGGAGAAAGAAAACCCGCTCGATGATTTGTGTAATTGTGTGATATGCACGTCAGATGACGCTCGCGCATGAGGCTACTAATTATGTCCCTGTCGTTATATTTGCGACGTAGCAAACCGCAGAAAAGTGTTCCCCACTATGTGTGTCGTTGCGCGTCTCATACGCACGACTAAGGACGTGTTTTCTACATAAATTGCTTATCGCCGTGATCTGCATGGTGACGAACTATGGGGATAAACATCATATTTGCTACCTAAAATGCTATTTGGGTAGCCATTGATTGTAGACATTTCTAAGATATGAAAAAGTTTTGAAAGAGTGGCTAAAGTAAAATAATCCTTAATTTCTCTGAAAATATTAAGTTTGAATAAACCAGATTAAACCAATCGTAAAAAGCTTATTTTTCATAATATTTTGTAGTTATAGATTTTTAAATTCGGTTTGATACCCTTTTGCCACCGACAGTTAAAGTTTCATAAATATTAAAATGCTTCTCCTGAAAAATCAAGAAATTCGACTTAAGCCCTTATAACTTGTGACCACAGATTTATTAACTATACCGCCCCACAAGCGTAGAATCTGAGAGAGCTTTTCTGCTGCTTTTTTGTGCAATAAGTTTCGATTTCGATTAAATGACGACACAATAAATGCTCTTCCTTTTCTTCGTTTTTACTTCCAAAAGGGATAAATTATGACCACACATTGATAATTGAATAAAATGCATTCTAATAAAAACAACTATTGGTATTATTTGTATTTTTTTTAATCATATTTAACTAAAATAAGTATACGGTTATTAACCGGTTATAACCGGTTAAATTTTTTTCAAAAAGTCAGTTAACCGTTAACCGGTTATGAAATTATTTTAACGGTTTCCATTCCCTAGTATCAATGCGCTTGGTATCAAGACACGGTCATAGCGCTGGCCACGGTATCAACGCAAAAACCCAACAGAGCTCTGCGTTACCATGTCTTATGGATCGACGGACGTGGTTGAAAAAATCCGCCATAGTAGCTTGATTTAATAATTTAATTTGACTTTACTTTGCCTCATTCAATTTGCAAATGACCGAATTCAATACTCGCTGCGCTGATACAGTTTACTGCGCTCGCGTTAACGTATCAGCGTACAAATTTTTGCTGCGTTACCAATGTGTAGTACACAGCTGTCACCGCGAATTAAAGCAGCATTAAGGTAGAACCTGAATCGTACGTCGATGCGTCCGTCACGTTGATAGTTCGAGTAAAATCAACGGGCTGCTATGAGTACTCCCGTAATAATGCGTTTTCCGATGCGGCAACCGCATAGAGTAGGTCGACTTTCTACTTTTACATGCGGCAACGCACGGAAATGTCATTTCGCAAAAAAGTTTGTTTACGATTTAAGCAATTTAAGTATGGAACATTGAAAGTAATTGTTTCGACGATAAACTAATAGAAGAAGTGCAAAACAATGAATTAACTCCAGATTCGTTGCCGTACCCAACTATCACCGCATCGAACTGTCAACCGGACGGACGCATCGACGTACGATTCAGGTTCTAGCTTTATGAGCAATTCCATAGGAAAGCACTATGTTCAAATTTCGACACGATGTCACGAAGCGCACAACGCTTTCACTGTAGTTTCGCCTTTATTTAAGGACTATAACATATCAACACTTATTTAAGCAATATGAAAAACCAATCATTTTCTCAAGATTCAGGGGGAGGCAAGGCTCGTCTTGCCCTTATGTGTGAACGTTCATATTTCGACAGACGGATGGACGGACATGCAAAATTCATTTTTTTATCATTCTAAACACACTGGTGTAATTCATTTTTGTGTGTGATGACGGGATCTTGGCGTAACTTACATACAACCAATGATTTGAATATGGCGGTCAAAAAAGATAAAATTACGTACTAGTTTCAGCGTAATCTAATGAATTTTATCTTTTTTGACCGACATATTGGATCTGCCATTTTGAAGTTTTGACTTCAGATTCGTAATCAGCGACCCCAAAAACCCTCGGATACCAAAAACCCTCGGATACCAAAAACCGTGAAAATTAATTCCATAGAAAAATGTATGCATGAAAGGGTTAACCATACGGGTATAAAAACAGTTCGTAATTTTCGCAATTCAAAAATAGTTTCTTAAACCAGTTTATAATGGTTTATAATGGTTTTAAGTCACATAACTTTACCATTTCCGCACAAAAACCCTCCTTGAACCATTTCTTATTTATTGTAGTGCAGAGGGTTTAAAAATGTTGAACCAGCGAGTAATTGTGAAATACTACAACTACATTTGGTTGTCGAATCAACAATTTTTTTATAGTAAAGAATCCAATCTCTTTCTTTTTTGCGTTTTTTGCTCACGACTAACTTTTTTCTTGGTTCTCGATATTGAAAAATTAAATCAATAAACTTCAAATTTCTCCAAGAATCACACGAAATAAAAGTTTCCCATTAAATCCTCAAAGCGTATAAAAAAAAAGCTCCACATTATTGCATTTCGCTTGTGGTAAAAGTAGAAATTGACTGGATATACTTAACGCTTCTCAAGTATTTTTTATTAAGTTTGTGAGTATCGAGTGGAGCCTTCTACGTCGCTCAATTCCTAGAAGGATACATGGCAAATATCACATCCAAACGGCTCACACACCATCACCATACAAATCGATTTTATCTATCCCCAGGCAATTGAAGAATGATTAGGTCGTGTCGATTGATGTCTCCCAGAAAATAGTTCAATATCCTTCGCAATACGATTTTTTTTTGCTGCTGTTTTTTTCCGGAATGGAACAATGTCTTCGCAGTAAGAAAACAAATTTTTCGCTGCGTTTTTTTTTTGTCTATGTTGGTTCTTTCCGGGATGTCAGCCAAACAGCCGAAAATTGAAAATAGATTGGAATGGAATGTCGCGGAATTTATTGACGAGCGAATGAAACGACACCCTTTCAGGGGATTTTCTTGTATCCAATAAAAGACAAACTCCTTTATGGTGTGCTCGCTCCCATGTCATTTGAAGTGGAATACTTTCTTAGTTTAGTTTGAGGAAGGAATTTTCCAAGGCATTTGACTAATTATAGGGAAACGCCTAACCCAAAGAGAGTTCTATTGCCGACAAGAAATTTCAGTGCATTCTATCACGAACCACAGCCCGATGGTCGTGTTCTTGATGCCAAAATATTTTACTATTAACATTTTTCTGTTAGTTTATATGCGTTTTCCTTTTTGAAAATTGTAGACTAATTTTGATTTTATCTTGTTCTCGTTTCAGGTGTCTCAGCTGAACTGTACTACGTCCGCGATGGCCAGGTAAATGACTACGCCTTGAATTTCGTCGTTCCAGTTCCGGCCAATGTCAAGGAAATCGCCTTCACATGGCAGAGTTTGGCCGGTCGAACGCTGCCCTATTCGATCAATATTGAAACATCGGATCCGGTTGTCCTGCCGAGACCAACGCTCAACATCTCACGCACCGGCGAAATCCCACAGGAGATCGAAACCTTTGCCATCACAATGAAATGCTCGGGAGCACAGCCGGCTGAAGTCGAAGTGACCATAACGATCGAAGTGACCCTCAATCGAGCCACAAATAACGTTACCGAATTGGTATTCAGACGGAAGAAAATCTGTTTGACTGGCGATCAGGATGATAACAACGTTGACGACCCACTGCTCCTGGAAACTGTCGAAGCACCGCAAAGTGGCCTCATTACGCTAATTGTGGGAGGTATCCTTGCCGTCGTGCTGGTGGCAATCTTGATATCGATCGCATATTGCGCTCGGGGATCATCGAAACGACAAAATCACGGCGGACAACCAATGCGAACGTCGAGTTTCCAGCGATTACAAACCCATCCGCCATCGAATCCTCCATCGGTTTATATCTCGCCATCGATTGTGCCCACGCATACCACCCTGCCGAGGCAAAAAGAATACCAGGAACCCGAAGAACTTCATCGCAGGATCGGTGAATTGACCGTGCAGCGATGCCGCGTTCGTCTTTCGAGCCTTCTGCAGGAGGGCACCTACGGTCGCGTGTACAAGGGAACCTACAATGATAGCCAAGAGGTCCTCGTTAAAACTGTCGCCCAGCACGCCAGCCAGGTTCAAGTTTCACTACTGCTGCAGGAAGGGATGAGTTTGTATGGCGCCTCTCACGTCGGTATCCTCTCAGTTCTTGGCGTTTCCATCGAAGATCACACAACGCCATTCCTTCTTTATCCAGCTCCGAATAATACCCGAAATCTGAAATTATTCCTTCTTGAGCCGGCCTGCTCGCGGTCCATCACTTCCATTCAAATTGTTATGATGTCTTCCCAGTTGGCATTGGCCCTAGGACACCTGCACAGTCATGGCGTTGTGCACAAGGACATTGCGGCAAGAAATTGCGTGTAAGTTGAATTTTAGATTGCAAGGGTTTAAAAATGGTTTGTTTATGTAAAACATATTTTTTGTTTGAATAATTAGCATAACTAACGAAAATTTGAGAATATCTATAGATATAAAAATGTATGTTTGTTTGTTGGTCTGTTTGAGATTACGAAACTCAAAAACGACTGGACCGATTTTTACGCGGTTTTTTTCAAAATGGTCTGCGTTTTTCATAATTCAAAGCAGAAGGTCCTGTAAGGATAACGCAAATGTCCTTTTTCCAATTTTTCTCGCAATAACTGGCTTTGGGGGGTTTTCAGGGTTGCTTATCACGAATCCGGTGTTAGATTTTCAAAATTCGAAACAGAAGGTCCTGTAAAGATAACGCAAATATCCTTTTTCCCGTTTTTCCCGGAAAAAATCGCCATATGAGGGTTTTTGGGGTCTCTGATCTCGGCTCTGATGTTGGAATTTCAAATTTCGAAACGGAAGGTCCTGTAAGGATAACGTTTTTTTCTACAAGTTTTTAAGTTATTTATGGTTTTTTGGCATTTCAAAATTTATACAAAAAACTTTAAGCTGGCAACGAAGGGTCTTCTAATAATCGACATATAAAAAAGAAATAAAAACTAATAAATATATTCTGACACCCCCAAAAAGTCAACTTTTGCCTCGCACGCGTAAGAATCTAACACATGGATCAATAAGTCCCGAGACTAACCCAGAGATGACGCTCGTAGTAAACCAGTAACCACGTCTTTCTAGAGTACTAACCTTTGCTTGAAACGTGTCAAAATTTTAAGTCGATCGGACCAGAAACAGCTGAGTTATCGAGGTTGGAGTAAAGTCGTTTTGTAGTTTGTTTAAAAAATGGAAAAAACCGAGTTTCGTGTTCTGATAAAACATTGTTTTTTAATGGGTAAAAACACCGTGCAAGCGAAACAATGGATTGAAAAATGTTACCCGGACTCTTGTCCATCAAAAGCAACGATTTGTCGGTGGTTTGCCGAGTTTAAACGTGGTCGTACCGACACAAATGACGCGGAACGCTCGGGTAGACCTGTGGAAGCCGTTACACCGGAAAATGTGAGTGAAGTGACAAAAATTATAATGAAAGATCGTAAAGTGAAGCTCCGTGAGATTGCTGAGATAACACAGATATCATATGGAAGTGCATTTACTATCCTTCATGAAAAATTGAGCATGAAAAAGGTTTTTTCCAAGTGGGTGCCGCGATTGCTTTCGATGGAACAAAAACAGCAACGAGTCGATGATTCAGAAAGCTGTTTATCGCTATTTACTCGCAATAAAAAAGATTTCTTGCGTCGTTACGTGTCCATGGACGAAACATGGATACATCACTACACTCCAGAGTCGAAGCGGCAGTCATCTGAGTGGCGCACAGCTGGCGAAAGCCGTCCGGAGCGTCCGAAAACGCAGCAGTCAGCTGGCAAAGTCATGGCGTCAGTTTTTTGGGATACGCATGGCGTGATTTTCATTGACTACCTCGAAAAAGGTAAATCGATCAACAGTGATTATTATATTGACTTGCTGGTGCGTTTGAAGGAGGAAATCGCAAAAAAACGACCGCACATGCAGAGAAAAAAAATCCTTTTTCACCAAGACAATGCACCCTGCCACAAGTCGATGAAAACAATGGCAAAATTGAACGAATTGGGCTTTCATCTGCTTCCCCACCCCCCATACTCGCCAGATTTAGCCCCCAGTGACTACTGGCTCTTTGCTGATCTTAAAAAAATGCTCCAGGGAAAAAGATTTGGCTCAAATGAGGAGGTCATCGCTGAAACTGAAGCTTATTTTGAAGCGAAAGATAATTTTTTTTATAAACATGGTATTGAAAAATTGGAAAAGCGTTGGAACGATTGTATCACCCTAAAAGGTGATTATATTGATGAATAAAAAAAAATTTGGCAAAAAAAATGTTGTTTTCATTGTTAGTCTCGGGACTTATTGATCCATGTGTTAAGTTCTTGCCAATAACATTAAACACAGGTGAATAATAAAAATATATCAGCGATTAAAAAACCTTAAAAAACCAGCTTTTTTCATACAAACGTACGTCATTTTAAACATAAGAAAAGCTACAGAAAAGCAACAGGGGCCAATCGTCAAATACTATGTATGATGACAGACAAAACGTTTATTTAAAAAAACGCCCTTTATATAGGAGAGGGGGAAAGGAGTGGCTTTTGATGTATGGAACGGTTATGCAAAATCATATTCTAAACAGATTTTACGTTCATAAATTTTTCAATACGACTCACCGTTTTCGAGAAAATTCCAAAAAAGTATACAATTTATATGAGGGACGGGAGAAGGAGTGGTCCAACTAGATTTTGATGTATTGGTAAGCTTTGGTAAAATCATATTTTAACACTCTAACTGCCACGACAGTTTTAAGCCTTTTTCAAATATTTAGTTGCCACGCAAAAAGGCACTAAGAAAAAAAAATTGTCACAAAATTATATCTAAATGTTATTTTATTACCATAAAATGTGTGCAACTACAAAAAATCGTTGCCGTTGCAGCGAACACTTTAATAATTTTCATTGTGGCCGTTGTGTACAGTTAGGTGTCAGGTCTTTTTGACTGACGTGGCAGTTAGAGTGTTACGATGCACAGTTTCTCGATACGATGCACAGTTTCTCGATACGATGCACAGTTTTCGAGAAAACAGGAAAAAAGTATTCCATTTGTAAGGGAGAGGGGGGAAGCGGTTTTCCGATGGATTTTGATGTATGGAATGATTATGTAAAATCATACAGATTTTACCTTTATAAATTGTTCAATATGACTCGCCGTTTTCGAGAAAATTGCAAAAAACTTGTATCGATTGTATAGGGAAGGGGGAAAACAATGGTCCAATTTTACCCGTTCAAGAACTTATCATCAATAACTACAGCTCTCGAAGAGCCTGGGCCTCCTCAATTGAGGTTTCATAACAATTTCTTCCCTGCTTCGCACCTACAATTTTGGATTGCGAACAATGGATGAATTACATCATTTGTAAGGTTTTTACGTTGCAACCCATCAACAGCAGAGGCCGAGCGGCAACTATCACTACTCATTTCGTAAAGCAAGTTGAGTGGACTTGAATCACAGCGTGCCACAGTCGGGAATTGAATCACCGACCTCCGAAACACAGGCCAAGTACTTTACCACTTGGACTACGCTGGCTTTAAAACTTAGCCTAGCCATTTACGAGAAACGTCTGAGTGGTAAAGGGGAGGGGGGGGGGGGGGATTACCCTACTTTTTTTTTATATTAATAGACTAGTTCTATAGTTTAATCAGCAATCGGACCAGTGATTTCAGAGCTAATGCCTGACATACAAAACCAGACAATCAGGCGTTGGATGTTTTTTCTTATAGATTAGTTCCAGATTTTAACCGAATATTAAAACATTTAAAAAAAAAGAACTTTACGACAGCTTAATAGCATAAATTTGTAAATTATTGTGAACTATAAATGACCCCTTTTTAATAATAAAAAAATTAATATTATTTTCTAGAATTGACGATCAACTACGAGTGAAATTAGCCGACAGTTCATTATCACGCGATCTCTTCCCATCGGACTACAGTTGCCTGGGCGACAGTGAGAATAGACCCGTAAAATGGCTAGCATTGGAAGCCCTACAAAAGAAGCAATTCTCAGAGGCTAGCGACACATGGTCCTTTGGCGTTCTCATGTGGGAGTTATGCACGTTCGCCAAACAGCCCTACAGCGAAGTGGATCCATTCGAAATGGAACACTATCTCCGTGACGGATATCGATTAGCACAGCCATATAATTGCCCCGATGAACTGTAAGTTGTCTTCAATAATTTAAGTAATTTTACAAAATAATCTCATTTGTGTTTCTTCGTTTTTTTTTCAGATTCACAATAATGGCCTACTGTTGGGCACTTTCGCCGCTTGAGAGGCCAACATTCGCCCAATTGCAAGTTTGTCTGTCCGATTTTTACACGCAGATCACGCGATACGTTTAGATTTATTAAAATTAGGAAGAAAAAAATATATATTAAAATAAAATGAATTAGTATGAAAAGTTCTCCTTTCGAATAGTTTTAAAAACGTTAATTTAAGTATTATATGACATTTCAAAGATAACTAAGCAAAAATTAATCAACAAAAAAAAAAAAAACAAAGCAACCGATAAAAGTTATTATTAATTAATTTGATGTTCAGCAAGTTTTATTGCCGATCATCGTCGTATTTAACTGCCATAAAATTTTAAATCTCATTCGCAACGGGGAGTGAGAGAACAAAATAATTTTTTTTAATTACCTACAATTCTTTATTGCGAGTTAAATTTTATAATGAGAGACTATTGAGAGACGTTTAATAAATTTCCTCAATCACAATTAACATAAATATTTATTCAATAAAAATATTTGCAATTAAATAAATCACTTCAACAACCGCCACATGTTGTTCTCATCCAGGCTCTGCGTTTTTCACACGCAACTGGATAATACTCAACAATTATGAATTATAATCAAAATAAACTCAATAGTTATATTAAATTTTAAAGTTTTTTTTCTTCAAATATTTAGAATGACTGACAGTGGTCAAAAATAGCAGCATTAAATAATTTGCAATATCGTTCTTGTTTCAAGTTTATCACACAAATAAAAGACACGTAAATGGCCTTAGTTTTTAACTCTTATATAAATTCGTACTCAGTCAGTGTTTTAACGTACACGAAATAATGTTGAAAGTAAATGAAATACACTTAAAGCTAAAGTAAAAAATATTCAAAGTGAAAAAAATAAATAAATAAAAAATTATCAATATTATAAAATCTATAAAAATTGTTTGTAGTTTTTAAAAAAAAGGAAATGTTGACGCGCAACACTTATGAAGGAGATCTCAGCAATGCCTTAACACGTTGTGTGCCGTTGTCACAATTTTTTAATTGTATCAATTCTCAATCTTAAAAACAAAGCTTTCGAAGACAGAAAAACGTTATTACTTGCACGGGACTTGTGTAATTTCTTTAGTCCGCATAAACTGAAGGCCTATTTTGGAATACGATCGGAACTTTTGTGTTCTTATTAGTGTTTTCTACTAACAACAACAGAAAATTCCAGATCGTTACGATTACGATCGAGACACCTTGAACAAAAAGTCATTGAAACAAGCGCCACGGCAAAGAACGTGTTAAGAGCTTTAAAGGATCAAATGCATTTTAATACTACGCTCATCTCATCAAAACGTGCCAAAAAATTAACTGAAAACAAAATAATTAGTGTAGTTTTTTGTGAGTCAATTTTATAATCAAAAAACGACTCCAGAATCCCGAAAACCTAGAAGTATTGGCAGTTCCATGATCTTAGATTAGCGAAAAAAAAATTATGATTTTCAAGATATCAAAAATTGAGTCCGAACAGACGGCTTTCTAGTAGGCCTGGAGTGGCATTCCGTAACTTGATTCAAGCGTTTGTTTCGAGTTAGAAGAAAAAGTGGTATTTGCTATCTCAGTTTCTCTCTGTCATTTATTTCGGTCAAAACAGAGACAGCGAATACTTCTTGTTCTTCTAACTCGAAACAAACGCTTGAAACAAGTTACGGAATATCACTCCTGATTTCAGAATCATTATAGGACCCATAGACGGTGCAACTTGTGACTTGTTTGGCAAACACTTGCAACGTGGCAGTGTTGGTGAATAATTTTGGTGGCACTGTTGGTGAATAATTTTGGTACGTTTGCCAAACATGCTGAAAATATGAAACTAGATCTAAATATTCGCCAAATATGTAGCGTTGTTTGCCAAATATTGAATATTTAACATTTAGAGGTTTTCCACCAGTAATAACTGAGATCGACTGCAATTTATATGAATGTTTTACCAATTTTTGTTGCGTCTTAACACGTTCGTGACATTTGCTTTTTTACATTTGGACATCGTGTACCACGGGTGGTACACTAGCGATTTGTTTTCTGGCGGTTGTGCGCCATCGGTGGTACACGGTGCGTGTTTTTATATTACTTCCACAAAAAAACTACCGCACTATTTACTCGCGCGGTTTTAAAAAACTGTACATGTACCACCAGTGGTATACGATGTCACGAACGTGTTAACCTCTGTTGACAGCCGGTACTTTTAAGTACCACCAGCTTTAAATCCTTATATTTTTTGCTTATCAAAATAGTATCAACATTCTATCATCAAAAATCAATAACCATGACTTTTTTTCATTGAAAATAGTTCCAGAAAGCATTTTAAAAAAAAAACATGAACTAATTTTATGGAGGGGTGGTATTTACGCCTGTGGTCTTTTATATACCACAGGCGTAAATACCACCCCTTCATAAAATTAGTTCATGTTTTTTTTTTAAATGGTTTCTGGAACTATTTTCAATGAAAATAAGTCATGATTATTGATTTTTTGTCAGTTCACTTCCTGGTCCACAAAGGGTTAAAGAAAACAACCTATTTAGCTAAACAAGTTGTACAACTAGTCGCAAAGTTGTCGGCCGGGTTAGACCGATTGACCTAAAATTTTGGATCGCGTCTTTTAGAAAGCGATTGGATTTATTCCATGTAGCACAATATGGCCTAAATTTCTTAGGCCCTTGGCACACCGAATGCGAATTCGCACCGCATTGCGAAAAAGTTCAAGTTTACCATGCGATCTATCAGAATCTAATCTGAAGTCACATTGACCTGCCACCCACGAAAAAAAACAATTTTGTTTTCAGTTAATCAAATCAAACAATAAATAATTATTAAGAAAAATATTAATAAATAACAATGTTGATTAACTTGAATATACGTACATAAATAAATAATTTTCTATAATCAAAAATGATCAAAACTTAAATTACCTCCACTTAAATACTTAATATTTATTTTGATTCATTTAATTCGATTTTAAAATGAATATAATAAATATGGGTGCCGGTCAATTCATCGTAAACAATTTATCGTGAGACAATTTATCGTGAACAATTTATCGTAAAACAATTTATCGTAAGAACAATTTATCGTAAGAACAATTTATCGTAAGAACAATTTATCGTAAGACAATTTATCGTAAGAACAATTTATCGTAAGACAATTTATCGTAAGAACAATTTATCGTAAGACAATTTATCGTAAGAACAAGATTATTGTGGGAAGTGTTGGGGAGATGGGTCGGGTGGATGATGGGTTGGGTGGGTGATGGGTTGGGAGGGGCGGGGGAAGGGGGAAGGGGGAAGGGGGAAGGGGGAAGGGGGAAGGGGGAAGGGGGAAGGGGGAAGGGGGAAGGGGGAAGGGGGAAGGGGGAAGGGGGAAGGGGGAAGGGGGAAGGGGGAAGGGGAGGGGGAGGGGGAGGGGGAGGGGGAGGGGGAAGGGGGAGGGGGAGTTGGGGTGGGTAGGGGGGATAAATTAATGATGTTTCGTCTCACACACACACACACACACATACACACACACATATATATATTATGTATATGCCCGGGCGCCCGAATTTGTAAAAATAATATTCCTTACGATAAATTGTCTTACGATAAATTGTTCTTACGATAAATTGTCTTACGATAAATTGTTCTTACGATAAATTGTCTTACGATAAATTGTTCTTACGATAAATTGTTCTTACGATAAATTGTTCTTACGATAAATTGTTTTACGATAAATTGTTCACGATAAATTGTTTTACGATAAATTGTTCACGATAAATTGTCCGCGAATCAATAAATATACCTGTAAAAAAATCTAGTGTTTAATTATTTTAAATCGTTTTTACTTTTCACTAAAGTTTTTTTTATATTAATTTTGGATAGACATAAGTCTTTTCGGTGCGTTTTTTAAAACCTTGAGGGTTCATCATTCATGTACATATATAAAAAAATTTCATAACGAAATATCATTTATTTTTTTATTTTTGTTTAATGATTTGAAAAATCGAGCTGAACTGAATTTCGAGTATCCTAAATCGATCGCTTTGTAAATCATACAAACTCATATAAATAAAAAGAGCTAAAATATGATCAAACTTGTATTATAGCGAGCTGCATCGAAAATCAAGCTGCTCGGTAAGCTAAGCTCCGATACCTCTTCACGTACATTTTTCCATAAATTTCGAAATATTCAAATTGTACAATGTAAAGTCTGTTTATCTTGTTTAACTTATTTATTGCTTCATTTCATAATTTTTTTTTCTAGTTCCTAGAATTTAATTAACTAATTATACAATTCGCAGTTTGATTGAGTTTAACTTTTAGGGAAATCAAAGACTTATGATGTAAATATTAAATATTTAAACAAATGAGAATTTTGTATGTAAATTTTATAATTTAATAAGCAATTCAGATAAAATTATGAAGACATTATATATTATGCAAGTATATAGCAGTTATAAAATTATATATATGAAAAATAAAAACAAATAGATTTCTGTGACAAATGCGTAGTTTTTTTTTTTTAACAAAAAAACCTTAAAATTGCTATTTTCAGAATATATTAGGGTGCCGGTCCACATGAGAGTAAATACGCGAGTAACTATCAAAACGCCTTGAGAGTTACTCGCAAGAGGTTTTCCATTTGAGAATTGATTTCGGCGATTTTTCTATCGCGAGCTCTCGGCGAGTTTCTAGCGAAAACTCTGCAGATCCTGTCCATTTGAGAGTGATGCACGAATGAAAGTGGAAAGTAATCGAAATGCCATCGCACTGCAGGAAGGTTGCAGCGGCTGTGATTATCCTAATTAATAATAAGAGACAAAAAAAATCAGCCAAAAAAAAGTGCTGGGTTAAGTCCTGGATTCAAAGGAAAAATCTTTTGGGTGCCGGGAAAAATCTAATAAGAGCGCAACAATTTAGAAATTTTTGTAGGTTAACAAGTTCGGAAATAGAGTTTTTAATTAAAATTGTCAGACTGGTTGTCGTGAGAGAACGGTATTCATCACATTTAACATTCCACAGAATTTCGTTCACTTCATACAGTTCGATTAACTTTTTAATCTCCTCCGGTGACCAATATCTTGATTTTTTTGACATCTTGCTTTGGCGAGTTCTCGAGAGTCACTAGCAAAATTCAAATGCCTTAAATGTTCGTATCTGGCGAGTTACTCTCCGAGAGTTCAGTGGGTGCGTGTCGACTAGAGAAGAGTTCAGTGGGTGCGTGTCGACTAGAGACTTTTGACAGCTCGCGAGTTTCTCCGAGAGACTCCCAGAGACGTGTCCATTTGCGAGTTCGAGAGGTTCTCGCCGACATCTACTCTCATGTGACCGGCACCTTTAGAGAACAACAACTTTTGGATGAACAAAATTCAAAAAGTATTTTGAATGAACAAAAAAGGTAAAGTACAAAAAGTATAAAAGTCTTTGGATAGAAAAAATTGGGCCTCTGCGTGTTAGCGACTTTTAGTCTTCAGCATGCTTCAGCCTCACCAAATTGTAAGAAAGAAACGAGTGCGACAAGAGGGGAAAAGTCGCCACTCGAAAAGTGTTGTTCACTTCTTCTTTTACGCACACAAACGGAGTCGCTCGTGTAGCAGGTTGTTTATTCTGTCGATATTTTTTTTATAGTTTCAGCCAGAGCTTAGGGGAAGACCCTTTAATGCCGAAGTTTACTGTATCAAATGTAAAATATCTGATGTTAACAGCACATGACTTTCTAATACAGAATCTACGTTCCTGTGCAATTTACACTATAACCTGACAAATAAATTATTAGCTTATATAAAAAAATGATTTTTTTGTACAAACTCTGAAATATCTCGATAGCGGTAAAAGATATCGATTTACAGTAAAAGATAAAAATTTAAAGTATCTTTAACTTTTCCTGTAAATGTTTTTTTCTCTGAACCGTTAGTTGAAGTCACCCGTATTGCGATTGCCGTGCCGTTTTCGACAAGAGACGTTTTCGGTGTTAGTCGGTGTTAGTGTTCTTCTACCACCCAAACGGGTGATTCGTTTTTTCTAGATAGCAAGTTTTGGAAATAAGCTCCACATTTGTAAAATTTGTTTACTCTACTGGACCGTCAAACATGTCGACGGCAAAAGTTCACTCTCACTCTTTAGGCAGCTAATGATAAAATACAGTAATCCCTCCAACTGACCGGGTTTTAACCGCGCGGTTAGGTTTTTAATACCAAAATTTCGAACTGCACGGTTAAAATTTCGCAGCTACGCGGTTTTTTTATATGTTTCGTTTAAAAAAACATGTTCCTAACACCAAAATTTCATACAAAGTAGGGTTCACAGTGCGCGGTTTCGGTTTGCGCGCTCTTTTTGTGGAACGTATCTATCGCGCAGTTGGAGGGATTACTGTATATGAGTTCGTTGGAGCAGACAATCTTACCAAGTTGTTAAAAATTCCATTGATCGCAAATGACTGATATTCCAAACTATGTATATTATTTCAAAATCGCTATGAATACCAATTAGAATTGAAGACACGAGTGGATGAAGGTGTTATGTCACAAACTTTTCAAATATGGTTTTATTTTATGTGTGAAGGTGTTATGTTGTATTCTATCTTATGGAAAAGTTAAAAATGTAACAATCTAATTTGTTGAGGAGATATGGATGAAGGAGTTATGTCGTAATTTTATTTAAGTTTTGAATGAAAGAAGGTATTAAACTTCCAATTTATTGATATATTTTTTTATCACATAACACTTTATTCACTCGTGTCTTCAATTGAAAAAGTCATTTTGAAAACGTCCTGAAAAACTACAAAAGAAAATAGTGCTTCAGTATGATCATCTTCAAAGAATTACGCGAGATTTTAGAAGAAAAACTGTGTGCAAAACAAGATTTGACTTTCAGGTAGAAGTATGAGAAGGCCAACCGTTATTGAGTTATTCCAGGCTCCAAAATTCAAAGGAAAAACTCAATAATATTGAAATAAAATACTTAATAAAATACTTCGACACCAACATTTATTTTCCTTTTGTTTGTTTAATTATTTATTTCAAAGATTACATTTATTTAATTTTATGTAAACATAAATTGATTTATTAATATAAAAAAATAACTAAAAAACGTATTTCATAGAAAACATATTGCAACTTGCAATAATATGGCACACAAATTTGGCGAATTGCCACCGGAAAAAAGAAAGCAAAATTGCAAAATGACATAGCATAATAATAATCAACAGCTTTTTGTACTATAAATAATAATAATAAAAAATTACATTAAAAGCAAATATAAAATATTGCAGCAACATTCTTGGCAAGATTAACAAAAAGTACACAATTTCTCGGAGATGGCATTTTCATCATCATATCATAATCTTTATCCTTTATCACAAACGAAACTTTAAAAAAATTGCACGTATATTTATAGTGATTGATTAATAAATCAATTAATTAACTAATTTGTACTAAATAACAAAATGTGCAGGAATTAACACAATAAATGCGAGATATAGAAAATTATGTAAATCTAAATATTAAAGTCCTCCATTGACGTGACTGTAGTTTCAATCAGCAAATTGAAATCCAATTCACTTAGACTGGCCTTGGCTGTTAACAAATCGAGGAATGTGTCCAATGGTGATAATTTATCCGCCGATGGGAATGCAGCCAAACCTTAAATGAAAATCGACAAGGGAAAAAATTTAAATTAGATCTGATAAAAAGAAAATCCACTCACAATTACAACAATAGAGCCAAAAGTTTTACTCTAACAGCAGACATAATTTGAATGAAACAAGCAATTAGTTCTGGTTCGTTAACATTAGCAAAAAACAATGAAAATAGCGAATTCGAAACACAAAACAAAATCAATGAAGGATGAATTTTTAGTGGAATGTCGGAATCTCTTAGACGACAAAATAATCTTGAACTAAAAGACCTTTGGATTCCCTTACAGTAATTTGCATGCAATAATTTCGGTGCGTTGTAGTCTCCATTACTTACCATTTGCGATTCGATCAATTATGACCTAATGATGTTTCAATGTAAATTTCATAGTGATATTTTAGGAACCTAACACCAACATAAACAAGCAGTGCCGATATAGTGAAATAAATAATAAACCAAAATGATAATTGCAAGCAATTTGATTCCCACAGATATCGACATCGAATCTTTTTCATCGGTTCTCGTACGGGACGAAGAAAATTTTCAGGATTTGATGGAGGCAATTCATTTATTCTAGGCAAGCGATCAAACGGTTGATGGAAGTAGTCTTCCGTTTGATCACCGGAAAAGCACAAAAAGCTACCAAAGCGTTTACGAAAACCATCGCACAATGATCTAAGCAGTGCTAAACCTAATTGCAAATAAATTAAAAGTAAGCAAATTTAAAAAGTATAGTGTGCAGAGAGGAACGCTGTCCATAAAATACGTCATGTTGATTTGTTCCCCTTTTACATTTCCCTTGTCACGCTTTTGAGTAATTTTTTCTGCAGTTTGTCGAACAAGATTGGTTTTATTGAAATAAAAAAAAACTAGTAACTGCGTTCCAACTCACTTCGTGAGCCAAATGCTTTCTAAGAATCCGTCTCGCGGCAAAAAGACTGATCTTCTAATAAAAATCGAATTGATATGATTGCAGCAGTCTGCTAGCAAACAAGAGAAGTGGATAACAGAGAAAATCCGATCAAAATCACATCAGAGGTTCGAGAGATACCAGGGTTACAGTGATGAGAGAGAAGCAGAGATTTCAGTGGAGATTTCATTGGAGAGGAAATTTATTTAAAATGGCATTCTACCGAATGCTGAAAACCGGACCAAAAAAATATTTTTAGAGATTCAGAAGATTACTGGTGAGGGGTCTATATGACATGTTGATAGTTTATGTTATATTTCTTATTCCCCTACAAATGAGAAGATTTCAGTACTAATTTGTAACCGTACTGACAAACAGGGTGAGTGAACCTTCAAACAGCCTTAAACTTTCCCAGATAATTGAGCTACATGTAGAAAAAACCGCAGCCAAATCGATTAATTGACTCTTTTAGCCAACAGACAGATATACTGTAAATTTTTATGTGATTTCGCAAAAAAACGAAGAGTTTCAGGTATCCGGCTTATTCAGGGTCCAATTTGTGCCGGTGGTGTCATTGTTAAAACATAACAAAAGCTATAATTGCCAATCTGGCAATCATTGGAGACCCGTATGGTGATATTCGTATCAAAATTCGAACAGTTGTACCAAAACTCCACTTTCAAGTCAAACTTTCCAATAAAATTTTTTAAAATTTATTCCAATCGGATTTTGATGTATGGGAGTTTTATGTAGAATCATATCCTAAATAACTTTTGTTCTTGGACTTTTTTGATAAGATGCACCGTTTTTGAGATATTCACAGAAAACGATTTCGTTCGTATGGGGGGTACCCCCCCTAATAGTCCATTTTTGCCTATTAACGAACTTAGCCTCGCATTTTACGAAAAGCGGATCCACGCAAAATTTCAAGTCTCTAGCTCAATCCGTGCGCCCGCAATCCGCGCCACAGACAGACAGACAGACAGACGGACAGACGGACGGACAGACGGACGGACGGACGGACATGCAAAATTCAATTTTTTTATCATTCTAAACACACTGGTGTAATTCATTTTTTTGTGCGATGACGGGATCTTGGAGTTACAAACGGTAAGGCAAAGTTAATATACCCTTTGGTTTCACCATACGGGTATAAAAAGCGATTGTGTTACACTAGGTATGGGAGGAAGTTTCCCAGTAATTTTTGAACGTCGCGAATGTTTTAGCGACAGCAGAAACGCTCTCTCCTGGTATTTCGTAAACCAGCAAACCGATTTTTATGGACTTTTCATCATTAGTTAGAAGACTCTTAAGAGAGTACATAACCCAAAAAAATCTTCCCGCCCTTCAGTCCCAATCCCCCTTTGACTTTATCCAAAACTAGTAAACGAATTTCAATGGGATTTTCGGTATTCTATAGTAATTTTCTAGTGAGCGTAAGACACCTTAAAGATGTACACCACCTTTAACCAACTCTCCTGTTATCCTTTGAGATAGTCAGCTAATTTTTGTAAGGTTTCCTTTAGCGAGAATTTATTTCTTATGAATATTAAGAAAATATCTCGAAACTAACAGGTCGATTATCTTAGACGCGTCACTTTTTGTGACTCGAAATTGCTGTTGTTTTTAGTACAAAACAACAAATACTACAGGCAAATTTCGAGTCACAAAAAGTGACGCGTCTAAGATAATCGACCTGTAAGTGTTTTATTGGTCAGTAATTTGAAAAGCATTTACCCTCTGGAAACCAATTTTTCATTCGCAACTTGTATCGGATATCTCACGACGAACAAATCGATATTTGAAATTATTTAAACTGAAACACAGTAGAGAAAAAGTTGTTAAGGACCTCCTACTCAGACCCTGTTCGTATCTGTCGTCAGGTCATCTAGTAGTTGCTCTGAAGATCGTTGATACTAGGCTTTAAGACCAAAACTTGGTTGACGTCTTTTAAACAATGTTTCCCTTCCATTGCTTCAATTTGATTAATTGCAAATATTACTATTCTATAAAAAACTAATTTTTGAAAACTTCTTAAATGAAAGCACTAAAATTTGAGAATTTAAATCCCTTCCCCGTCTTCCACTTTTCAATTTTGTTCTGCGTACGATTTTACATCGTTATTATTCCACCCCCAACTCTACTAAATGCATGACGTATTTTATGAACAACTTCCCAAAAGAATGAAAAGAAACCAAACATATCAAGCGTGCATATTTCGGCTTCTAAATTCACCTGTCGTTGTACCAGTTTTATTTCTAGCATTTGAGCTTCCTCTCGGTTGAACTGGATTTCCAGACAGGATATTCGCTGCGTGGTCCCTTCCACGTATCATTAAGCTAATTGGATGATTCCAGTTCTTGAGCAAGCGATAAGCACGAGATCTTGGCAAAAGCGACAGTAGTGCCAGTTTCCGTTGGACACCTTCGGCTGAATCATCAATGTCTGTGGTAAAAAAAAAAATTTCGAGATCATTTCCGATTAATATATTGATTACTCACCGTTAATAATGGTTTTCATGACATCAATTTGTAACTCAAAGACATGATTAGCGGCATATTGCATAAACATATCGAAAGAAAGCGCTCGATACCCCAAATATGTGAAAAACGATGAGAATCCTTGCGGTAATGGGAAAGCAGTCGACTCGACCGCTAAACAGTATCTTTCAAGGATCATAAATAGGGAATATTGCTGATTGTGCGACATTTGATCACTGAAATAAATTAAAGCAAAATAGAAATAAAGTTGCTATTTTTAATTCAATTGTAACCCGCTTACATTAAAGCAAATCCCCTCACAGTCTCAACGCGTGCATCGACACCAGCTGCCCGGCAAACGAAAACGCACAGCGCTCTGGACAACTCCAACTGTGCCGCTGCATATTGTGAAGCCACGGCATGGACATGAGTCGGTGCCTGCGAACGCTCAAAAAATGCATCCTTCAACCATCTGAATCCGGTATTCTGTTTAGCAGAGTGCTTAACAAGATGCACACTTAACTCCCGGAGATTCTAAATAAAAAATTGCATCACATTAGAAATTAAAAAGAAAATTCAAATCTTCAAATTTTCTTACCACTGAAATTACGTGCTCCTGTTTCGTGGCAGTACACGATTCAAACTCAACAAACGGCAGGGCATCATTTTGACTCCTTCTGACTGACGTAGAGAAATCACCGAATGAAGGACCAACAATAGGTCCGCCGGGCGACAGAGGAGTACTGCATCGAGACAGAGCTTCCGGTTGATAGCAGGCTAGTGAAAACATTAGCTTCTCAGTTACCTGTTCCGCTGTGAAACGTTTCCGTTCCTTGTTATTATCATTCAATCGCTCCCATAACTTCGTCCAGATATCAGCCCGATAGGGAGATAGTCGCTGTTGAGGCGACAGAAGCATCATAGTCGTATTCCATAGATTCTCGTGCGACAGTCCAACAGACAAATTCGATACCTTGGCCTGAATTGGCTTCTGCGTATTAGAAGTAGTCAACGGCAGTAAACGCGTTAACGATGACGCCTCCGCTGGAAGACCTTTCTTCGATGATGCATAACTCCCAGCCACCAGTGCTTCCTTGAGCAGAGCCACAGTATCTAAACTGAGTGGACGTTCCATTATTATTCCCAGCAACTCGGAAAGTACGTCCATATCGTTCGAGTGCACCAGAAAGTAGTGAACAATGCTTAAACGATTGTCCACGGAAGTATCGTTGCGGAACGCTTCAATTAAATGCGCTTTCGGAATGTTCAGCGATACCAAATCAAGAGTGCCAGTGTCATAGGCGTAGGATCCCCATTTCCGACATGGAACCAAATGAGTTAGCGGATGTTTGTTGAAAGCTGGACAGACAATGTGACAACAAGGCTCGTGGGTATGCCCTACATCCAGCAGGTGAACAAAGAGATCTGGCTGAAAGACAAGCATGTGATGGTCGCCATGCATTCCGAAAGTCGGTTTCATCAATTTGGCCTTCTCCCATGGAATCCCTGGAATAACGCAGTGGACTACGCAGCCGTGATGCAAAATCGTCACTGAGTAAGCAAAATGGACCGTATTCGATCGATCGGCGTCTTCAATTGGAGGCTTTATTGGCTGATAGAGGTAGTAATGGCAGACGAATAGCATCCCAGATTCGTCCGAGACGATTATCAGATTGAGCGAAGAGTCGTGGATGCGGAGGGGAACGGTGTCGTCCTCGTATAGGAATGTCGTACTTGGAGATGACGAAGATTGCGGAATTTTTGGTAAATTCAATGGAATGTTGAGCTGAAAATAATTTGTGTTTAAAAAAATTTGAGAAAAAATATTGAGGTTTTTTTCAAAACATTTTTTTACTATACATTGAAATCTCGATACTGTAGGCCGAGGAGTATTCACTACTGAGGGAAGAAAATATTGCCATGGTTTCAATTTAGAATAACATAGAAACATTTTTTAAATCTTTTATTTATTTATACCTTTAGGTTTCATCCAAATGGAATCCTTAGTTTTCGAGCGAGTAATCGGCGATTTTTTTTTGCATGAAACCCCCTAAGATTAAAATGACTTAAAACCGAATCTCTGACCAAATAAAAAAAATACGTGTTGGATATAGTTCTACAAATCTACAACGTTTTATTAAAATCGGAGAGTGACACTTCCGTATGTTTCGTTTTCAGTGTGACGTTAAACAAAATTTCATGTACACACTATGGAAAGGTACCGAGGGTATACAGCAGACGTGGGCAAGAGAAAATAAAAACGGGCCAAACATATACCAACAAGGCAAAATATACTTCAGAAAATCGAGTACACTGCGAGAAAATGTCTTTAAACTGACTACAAACGAACCTTTTTTTATTGCTTTCGAATTACATGAATTAGTTTTCTGCTCTGGTATAACATTAGCAGTGCATGTAGTTTTCTTTAGAAAGTCTTCTTTTAATTTTGCAAAAATCAATTTTCTGCTTTCACCATCAAAATCAAAATCGCTTTTGTGCTTGGCTACTTATTTTTTGATGTGGGAAAGCTTAAGAAAACAAACCAAGCACTGTACCAAGCAGGGATTTCTACAAAAACAATATCCTCCTCCCATTGATCTTTAAAGTTTCTATTATTATAGAAACGCTTCATATTTGTTTCAGTGTATATGCACAAATAACAAGCAACACCACCTACTGAGTGGAGTGCCTGATGGCGAATGACTTGAAAACAACTCAGACCGACCGATGGCTGTGATGTGTTTTCGCTCATCACTGCGAAAGTATAGAGGTACAAGCACTGTATAAGCATGTTGGTGGATTTGGCCCAGTTGCGAATGAATTTGGCCCAGTTGCAAGTGTATTATTTCGGTTTTCTCAAACTGGGCCAAATGGGCCAAAAAGACCACACTTTGCCCATGGCTGGTATACAGTATCGAGGTTTCAATGTATATTAATATGAAACTGATCAATTTTTTTCGTATGAAATAAATTACATATTCTAAACATCCCAATGGGCAAGTTAGGCCCCATTTACACTTACAATTTTTTAAATTTCTCCGCGAATTTTATTCAGAATTGGTTTCACGAATTATATTCATCTATCGCAGAATAAAATCACTTAGCAAAAGTTGTTAACATTTTTATTTATTCTGTCGGTTTTATATGAAAACATAACAAAAGCTATAATTGCCAATCTGGCAATTATTCAAGACCCGTATGGTGATATTCGTATCAAAATTCGAACAGTTGTATCAAAATTCCACTTTGAAGGCAAACTTTCCAATAAGATTTTTTAAAACTTATTCCAATCGGATTTTGATGTATGGGAGTTTTATGTAGAATCATATCCTAAATAACTTTTGTTCTTGAACTTTTTTGATAACATTTACCGTTTTTGAGATATTCGCAAAAAACGATTTCGTTCGTATGGGGGGTACCCCCCCTAATGGTCCATTTTTGCCCATTAACGAACTTAGCCTCGCATTTTACGAAAAACGGATCCACACAAAATTTCAAGTCTCTAGCTCAATCCGTGCGCCCGCAATCCGCGCCACAGACAGACAGACAGACGGACAGACGGACAGACGGACAGACGGACGGACGGACGGACAGACGGACGGACATGGAAAATTCAATTTTTTTTATCATTCTAAACACACTGATGTAATTCATTTTTGTGTGTGATGACGGGATCTTGGCGTTACAAACGGTAAAGCAAAGTTAATATACCCTTTGGTTTCACCATACGGGTATAAACACTCGAGTTCAAAATTTCTCTAAAAGTTGATAGATAATCCCATCCCAGCACCGAAAAAAGTTTTAGGTTTCTAGCACAGAACAATTACTATTATAGAATGGAAAGCTCTAACAAAAATTTTTGTGTTGGGAGCGTACATCCGAGGATTTCTATATCTGTTACATGACAGTGTACATGAACACTGAGCGATTTGGTGGTGTGTGGCAATATGGATTCCCATGTGTCACTTGAAATGAAAACAAATCAAAACAAAATCGGATAATGGAAATGTTTTATGGAGAATTTGATATTTCCATTAAATTAGTAATGTTCTTATGTGTTGAAAGGTGTTAAATTTAGTTTAGTTTTAGTTTTTAATTGTTTTAAGGCCCGTTCATGTGCAATTCTGTCGATCTTTCGTTATACTTTACCTTTCTGTTGTTGATGGGACTCGAAAAAACTTTCTGTTTGGGTTTTTAATGGAATTAGCGGAACATTCCTTCACTAAATAGTGGTGAATTTGTGATTTATTCATTTTCATGTGAAATTATGCAATGTTAACACGCTAAAATGTGATTATCCATCAAAATCAATCGTTGCAATGAAATGAATCAATGTTGCAATGAAATGCCATGCAAAATGTAAACAAAAAAGCCAGCACTTTTCTGTATGTATTGTAAAAGGGAATTCTATTTGATTTTTTTTTTGTCGAGTGTATGACAGCAGAAAGGGGAAGTGAGATAAAAACCCCGATTTCTATAGTGTAGTGCTTACTCTAGTGGAAGTTAATGAGGAAAGGCCTTACTTTCCATTCTATATAATAGTTGTTCCGTGGTTTCTAGTTCGCCATTTTTAAGCAATTTTGTATACAGGGTTGCTCAAATGGCGGGTTTCACGAGACTTTCATTGGCCACTAATCGAGTAGCAGGGAAATCTCTACAATTTCGTGAAACTCTCCATAAAGCCGGCCATACATTATGTGACTTGTTGTACAACTTGGTTCGGTTGTAGGCAATGTGGGATCGTGCATGGGCCGGTTGTAATACCAAATTTTAGGTTCGACAAACGGTTGGATAGAATCAAAATATCATTGTATCGTTACACGACCACCTGCTTTACTCCTCTTTGCAAAACTAATGTTTGTCGATCCAGTTGTATGAAATGTCTCTACGTGTATGGTCTCCACCAAGACAAGTTGTACAACATGGTTTTAGAACAAGTCTCATAATGTATGGCCGGCTTAAGACTATCCGACTGACTGACATACAGGACATTTTTATACCCGTATGGTGAAACCAAAGGGTATATTAACTTTGCCTTACCGTTTGTAACGCCAAGATCCCGTCATCACACACAAAAATGAATTACACCAGTGTGTTCAGAATGATAAAAATAATTAATTTCTGCATGTCCGTCCGTCCGTCCGTCTGTCTGTCCGTCTGTCCGTCTGTCCGTCTGTCCGTCTGTCTGTCTGTGGCGCGGATTGCGGGCGCACGGATTGAGCGCAGATCCGTTTTTCGTAAAATGCGAGGCTAAGTTCGTTCATGGGCGAAAATGGACCATTAGGGGGGGTACCCCCCATACGAACGAAAACGGTTTTTTGTGAATATCTCAAAAACGGTGCATCTTATCAAAAAAGTGCAAGAACAAAAGTTATTTAGGATATGATTCTACATAAAACTCCCATACATCAAAATCCGATTGGAATAAATTTTAAAAAATTTTATTGGAAAGTTTGACTTCAAAGTGGAATTTTGGTACAAATGTTCGAATTTTGATACGAATATCACCATACGGGTCTCCAATGATTGCCAGATTGTCAATTATAGCTTTTGTTATGTTTTAATATGACTCCAATCAACTCAAGAGAACAAATAATTCTTAGGCAAAATTAAGAGGTCGACATTTTTTATGACGGCCTATTCATGAAAAACGTCACTCTAATTTTGGCGTTTTTGGACCCCCTCCCCTTCGCCGCATTTTTTGAGATTTTTCGTATGGAGTATAATATTGTCGTCACACTACCTCATATATGAATACACTATGTTTTATAAAACGTTTAAGAATTTAAAAATGAAGTTAACGCATTTTTCATAAAAATCTGTCCGTACCTTACCGTTTTTCTGTTACTAATTATTTCTAAACCACACTTACCACAGTTTCAGTTGGGAGATCATCATTAAATTGATAAGCGGATAGTGTTGGACTCAGTCCAGTGTCTGAATCGTCTTTTTCCAGCAGACTGAGACTTCTTGTCGCTGGCTTCAGATGAATGTAGTAAAGTGCCTGCACTGTGGGATCCCATTGCGCCCAAGTGAAATTTCGCACCAGAGATTCACTGACCAGGAGTGTTTCGTCAAAGAACCAGGACTCGTCATTGGAAAAATCAATTTTACTTGCAGTGTCCACAGATGACCTCCGTCGCTTTATTGTTGTTGTATAATTCAATATACCTAATTTTGAGATTCTCAATTTTAATATAAGTGTGATAGATCCCCTAAAACAAATTATTTTGGATTTGGAAAGTGCTCTTTTTGTTCGACTTTCAAAAGATTTTTTAATTCTTTAATACCTAAAAATGCCTTATCAGCTTCAAGGTATTCCTTAATTTCGTAGAAACTGTTTTATCGTTTCTAAAAGTGGTCAATGGGTTTCACTGATCGGTTTTTAATTTCATTTCAACTAGAAAATACATGAGCAAAGAGGAAAACTGCAAAACGATTTTTTTTCTTACACAAATTTATTGTTTACTCTAAGACTAAAAGACTGTATTTACACATTTTCAAAGGAAATGTTTATTACTTAGAAAAACATGCTTAACAAAATATAATAATCAAATGTTTCTCTTTAGAAACTACTGAATTTCTTAAGTCCTTTGGTTGCCTACGACGCTCTCGGTTTCAATTCCTCGTAGCAAGGCCTAAGGAAGATCGCAGGCTTCTTTGATGGATTGAAATACTCGTGACCTTTGGACCAGTCATAGCCAACAGAATAAGCGAATATCTGTCCGTTGCTGTTGAAGCAGCATTTCGTGATAGATTGGTCCATTACCTCTGACGACTTTAACTTGGTGCGAGCATCCTTGTCCCAGAAACTAAACGTTCCATCAGAGCCGACAGTGGCCAGAGTTCCATGAATCGGATGGAATGCTATATCATTAACTGCGTAAATATCTTGGTAGCCCTGCGTTCCCGAAATGCGATGGCACTTGAACGTGAAGTTGTCTTTGGGATTTGAGGGATTCACGTACTGGATAGCAACTCTTCCCTCGATGCTGCCCAATGCATATCCAACTGGAGACTTCTTTTTATCTTTAAAAATGGAAATTGCCCTGTGCTGATACTTAAGGGGACTCTCCTGCCGCTTAAATTCGGTGGGTTTATTCTCCAGTGAGTAAACAATCAAGCCGCGACCAGCTGTTCCGACCACAGCCATTGGATAGTCTACATCTGCACAATAACATCTCTCGTGCAAGCTAATTGCCATCATCGGATTCTGCGAGCGAGTATCCCAAAATTTCAATGTTTTATCCCAAGATCCTGTCATTAGGCAAGTGTAATTTGATCCTTTCACCCAATGGCACGTTTTCACAGGAGCGTCGTGGGCTGCTACTTGGACAACTTGATCGGAGCCGAGGTCCCAGCATTTGACTTGTTTATCACAAGACGCCATAAAGACTTTAGTGCCATCGTCCGACCAACAAACATCCAGAACCGGGCCTCCCATAGTCTTCATCGATTTGGGCACTGTTTTGCCAGTTTGTTCCACCTCCCAACACCTCACACAGCTATCCCAACTACCAGCAACAAGGAAATTCTGTTGAATCGTGGATGGACTGAACTCCATCGACGAGACAGTATCTTCCGGCGGCGATATAACCTCAAAATCTTTCATTGGATTTGGCGTCCCCGAAGGAGGATTCGCAGCGCCAAATGTACTGCCTGCCAATCCCGATGTACCAAACATGTTCGTATGTTTCAAAGTTCTTCAAATTGAACGCGTATTTCCGAAAAAAAAACTTCAAAAACCTCCTTCGTTTTATCGACAAACAGAAATACGCCAAAAGTCTTGCCTCAACTGTAATTTGTAAATAGACCAAAAAGTGTGCCACGCGCGAGAACACCGAAATTTCGACTCTTTGAAAATTGGCTTGAAAAAAGGTCTAAATCGCAAACTCGCTTTTGCAGGGTTGGCATATTACCGATGCCGGTTTTTTTAGCAAATGGAGTTGTAAGGATTATTTATCCGGAGCCACGCTTTTTTTAACTTTATAATTAATAAGTAATTAGCAATAGGCTGTGTGTAATTCAAAATTATAGACATTCTTTAATTTTTTTCAATGCTTCTTGTTTTAGGTGCAATAAGCGAAGATTTTTAAATGAAATCGACCAAAAACCTATAAATATTTTGTTCAAATTGGAGATGAGAATTCAGTAATGAATTTTAAGTAGCACTAGAATCTGGAATTGAATTTCTGGTTTTTGATTTTGGTTTTGGTTTCGAGTTCTCAAATTTGGATTTTAAAATAACAAAAAAATGGTTCCGTTTTTTTGTTTATGATTTGATTTTGATTCACTAAAATTTCAATTCAGTGATTTTTGAATTCGGTTCAAAAAACCGGTTTGCATCTCTGATCGTTGCTTTTTTTCGAGATAATAATGTCAAAATTTTGATATTAGATTCGTAATCAAAACCCCCCTTAACGCTAATCCTCCTAGGTTGAGTCTTTGGGACTCATTTCAACTTTGCTTTCGATGCCACCAAATGGAAATCAAGTCCGTTTACATCTGGACCAACGTGCTCACATAACATTATGCGAAAAAAAAATATTCTAATACTGTTAAATTTAGTGTTTTATATATAACTTTCATATGAGAGCGCGGGACTCATCCTAGGTGTTTTTGTTTGTAAATTAACCCAGGATGATTAGGGTTAATGCTATTTTGCAATTTTTTCACTATTTACGTAATCCATACAGAACCTAATTTTTTTAATTTTAAAATTCTAAAATCAGATCTGTGATCAACAACCACTGGAACCTCCACTAAAAAGTCTGCCGAAAAAAAGAAAATTTGAATTATCCTTACAGGACCGTCCTACGGTATTTTCATCCTCTTCGGCCTTGGAAAAAATCGCTTCAGTAGTTCAGGAGGCAGTCCCCAGTAAGGAGTTACAGGAGACAGGTCGGGTGAATTTAATCGGGTAAGGAATTTGTCGACGGCTCCACTAATGTAATTGTGAAAACTCAATCACAATCCCTTCAGCGGTCTAATATTAAGCAGGAGATGGAGTTGACAGGCAGAGATAGACAGACATAACTTACGATTTTATTAAAAGTATAAAAAGTGTGACAGTGTCTCGGGAAGATTCGGAGGACAAAAGACGGTTTTGTCTTTCAAATTTCAATCATGAGGATGGATTATTTAAAGTTTTAAATTTGATTACATTTAATAATTGGCCTCTTCTTCTGCGGCCACATCATTTGAATAATTGATGGCTCATTTTGAAGAGAAATCAAAGTTTAAATTTAAACAAGATTATTTTCCAAACTACCATCAAGCAAATTTGTTCAGAGCGATTCTTTTTTTTATCAAAAACAATCAGTTTGGATTAAATAATTTTAATTTCTCTGTTCTAACAACTCATGATTTGTTATTGACGAACTTGAATCCAAAGCTGATAAAATGATAGCCAAATTACAAGACACCAACAATTTTAAATGTAAATATTTTATTGGTTGTTGATAAATAAATCTTAATCTTGATATTTGTTTGGGTCAAACAATTAAGACTTCCAATAGGAATAAAAGAAAATGAGGAAGCATCTTCAAAACCAGGGATAAAAACTTATATTCTTTAAAAAATTCTCAAAAATATTTTTCAAAAAAAAAATCAACTTACATTCTTCATGAATGAGCAGCAAAAACTTATCCTGGTGAATTTTATCTGTATTTGGTTTCCGCCAGAGAAACTGTGCCATCACCTGCTTGCTGCGGTCATTTTCCAAGATTTTCTTCGGCTCTACCTTTTGTGAGCTCTTGATCTCAACAATAAACGATTGATAGAGATTCTGGATCTGCGGATCACCTTCAGTTTCAATGGAATATTTCACAATATAGACCATCAGACTTCTTGTGTTGTTTACGGAGGCTTGGATAACGTTGACGCGATCCGTGAATTTATACAAGATGTCGAGGGATTTCTGTACAGGACTATAAATACCGATACAAGTACTGTTACTCGAACCTTGCATGGCCGTGAAAACCCAGGACACCAACAAAGAACTGTCCTGTTCCTGGCCAAGGATACGCCATTCAATTGACTTGTCTGGAGAAAAATCGCACTATTATTTAGATGTCTTAAGGTAAACTTAGATTTATTTACCTTTGATTCCTTGGCTGGCGAGCAGACCACAAAAATTAGCTGCTAAATTCTCGTGTTTCAGCATTTTCCTCAGTGGCTTCTTCTGCTTCTATTGGAATGAGTTCACTTTGCACATCCTCGACGATTTGATTTTTTTCGACGATTTGATAAGAAATGTCATTGGTCGTAGCTTCATGCGAAAATGAGCTGTCTTGAATTCACATTCCACTCTTTTTGGAATTGAAGCGATGTCAATAAGTGTGACCAGAATTGAAAAAATTTGAACTATTTTCGGAATTTTCATAAGTTGCTCAATTTGAATTAAATTTACAAGTATATTTTTTAATTTACATAAAATGTTTGTCTTTTCATTAAATTATATTACTGAATAATTAAATAACTCAAAGAAGATATTAAAATTGTTTAACACTCTTTAAATTATTATTTTAAAAAGTTTATTCATAATTGTTAATTAAAAATTGTTAATTTCTAAAACATTTTATAAATGTTTCTACTGTTTTGCACCCTAAAGTTAAAAAAGTTAATTTTTCTTAAAAAAAAAACTGTTCTTGATAACATCAGCATTTTAAAACACATGACAGTCCAGTACACAAGATTTATTTGAGTGCCTGCACTACTTGTCAAGAGAGCATTTATAAATTAGATAAGAACAGTTAAGTGCCTGATAAAAACCAATTAACAGTACTAGCAAGGTGATTTGCAGTATTTAATTCATTTCGTAATAACTCGATCATTTGTTTGGTGTAAAATTTAGAAAATATATCAAATGGCTCTCCATTGGGGTATCGCATCCTGTGGCAAAATCAGCCACGATTTTTGCACTGCTTTGAGCACTTTGCCGGACGATGAACACAAACTGGTTTCCGTAGCCGCGAGAGATTCATCTAGGGCGGAAGAATTCGCAAAACTCCACGCGGCGGATAAGTCTTATGGATCCTACGAGGAATTAGCCAAAGACGCTGATGTTGGTAAATTGACCAAACTCCTTTAATTTCTAGAACAGATAAAGCACATATTGTTTCAGAAATTGTTTACGTTGGTGTCCTAAATCCCCAACATTTCGAAGTTTCTATGCTGATGCTGGAGAATGGGAAACACGTTCTATGCGAGAAGCCTCTCTGCATGAATGAGAAGCAAGCCAGAAAGTTGATAAACTATGCTGAACGCAAGAAACTGTTTCTGATGGAAGCCATCTGGTCAAGGTTCTTCCCCTCTTACCAATATCTACGAAAGCAGATTGAAAGTGGAATCTTGGGTGACATCAAAGACATGGAAGTATCCTTTGGATTCGATCTTAGTGATATTGACCGAATGCAGTAATACGTTTACAAGCCTAAACTATACTAGAGTTACTAACAAAAAAACTTTGTCTAGAAAACGTTCCCTTGGCGGAGGGACTGTGCTTGATCTGGGAGTCTACACAATTCAAATGAGCCAATGGGTTTTCCGAGAGCCCCCAAAATCCATTAAAGTTACTGCCGAGTTGAACAGTGATAAAGTGGATATAGCTGTTGATGGAGTCCTCACTTACTCGAATGGGGCAACATCAAAGATTCGTACCAGTGCCAAAGGCCTTCTCGACAACAAAGCAGTTATAAACGGGACGAAGGGAACAATTACAGTAAGAAATTTTTAATCATTCCACTAAAGTAGATCTAGATTCTAGAATAATCAAATTTTGCCTAATTTTTAGTTAGAATCCTTCTGGTGCCCGATTACGATTATTGACTTGGACGGGAAAGAGAGAACATGGCCATTGCCTGACGCCAAACTTAAAACAAACTTTCCAAATTCAATCGGTCTGAGATTCGAGGCTGATGAGGCTAGGAAGTGTATTCGAGCTGGGAAAATTCAGAGTGATTCAGTCAGTCATAACGAAAGTTTGATAATTGCACGCATCGAAGATGAAATTAGAAAACAAATCGGCGTCGTTTACGATGAAGACAAATAATTGTTTTTTTATATTATTCAAAGTACATCAATAAATATACGGACAACAGTAGAAATTACCTGTTTTATTTATATTGTAGTTGTTATTTGTTCATTATCCCCGTTTTTTGTTTTATCTTTATTACGGGTAGTAAAAATTTTTTTTAAAAAAAAAAGCTTTTAAGGAAAAAGTGATCAAATTTTGTCTGTTTAGGAACTCGACCTCACATTTCACGATAATTCGTTCTCAAGTTATTATGTTCACTCACATAGTTGGAAAAATCAAGTGGATTCATCGTCCAACGATTAGTTCTATGCGTTACAGATGGAACAGAAAATATTTTATTCCCTATTTACGGTTTGACCATATAGGGTATAGAAAGTATGAAGAAAGGACGAATAGATTTTTCTTTCACATTACAAGGTGCAACTGTTCTAAACTTTTTATCAAAATTTCTTATTTTTTTCAAATTTTAAGTTTTCAGAAAATTTGATAGGGAGATTTTGGACACCAAAATATGTTAACTAGCTGCAGACCCGTCGTTACCGGTTAAAGTTTTTTTTTGCAAAAGGTATTTTGGCACCAAACAAAGCCCTCTTACCTTCAAAAAACATTTGAGGGAAAAACCTATTCGCTTTAACGTTTTCCGCTTCGAATTTTAAAATTCTGACACCAGATTCGTTATCTGCGACCTCGAAAACCCCTTAATGCCAATTTTTCCGAGGAAAAATGGAGAAAAGGACATTTGCACTATCCTTATCGCATCAGACCTCCCGTGCGGTTTTTAACATTCGAAGGCTGTTATCGTCCCGGAACGCGATTTTGGAAAAAAACAAACCGTTTTCGAGAAAATCGCAAAAATATTTTCTATTTTCGGAAAAGGTTTATCTTTTCATAAAACTCAGTTTCATGTCAAATTTTAAAATTAGTTCTCGGCTTTTCAATGTTTTTATATAAAAACAATCAACATTATACCCAATTATATTCATCATACGAAGTTTAGTTATGTAAGAAAAGTATCATCTCACCATTAGATAGATTAAGTTGTGTTTTTTAATCAACTCTAGATATACAATTAATTTTTATTTTCTCACATAACTTGAAAAGCTCTTTACGAAGTTACGACACAACACACGTTTTTGCTAGTCGAATTACATTAGATTACAAATAAAATTGTAGATAGCCTCTGTTAACCTTTGAATAGCCTAGAAAAACTCAGTTGAAGCAGTCTAACGTATTTTAATCATTGCAGAGCTGAGGCTTAATCGTGCCACACAGCCATTAATTAAACTCAATTAGAAGTAAGAAAACGGTTATAACATCCAAATGCCTTTACATTGGGGAATCGCGTCTGCAGGACGAATAACTCACGACTTCGTGACCGCAATGAGGACGATTCCGGGTGAAAATCACGAGGTCGTCGCCGTATCAGATCCTGACCCCGAACGTGCTCGTCTATTCGCTAAAAAACATTCGATTCGGACGTTCTACAAGGGATTCGAAGCCATGGCGAAGGCAAATGATGTGGAAATTGTATACGTCGGGACAATAAATCCTTTCCATTATGCGGTCACTCGACTATTTTTGGAGCACGGAAAGAATGTCCTTTGCGAGAAACCCTTGTGCCTCAGCCACAAAGAAGCCGTGGATTTGTATACGCTGGCGAAAAACAAAAACGTTTTCCTAATGGAAGGAATGTGGTCAAGATTTTTCCCTAGTTACGGATACGTAAAAAATATAATGGGAACCGACGAGTTTGGGGAACCAGTAAGAATTGAGGCTTGTCATGGATTTGTTGCAAAAAATGTGGAAAGGATAATGACGAAGAGTTTGGGTGGAGGAATAACATTGGATATTGGCATTTACACGGTTCAGTTGGCTCAGCTACTGTTTAAAGGATTCCCAACGAAAATTCGAGTTAAAGGAACCTTAAATGACGAAGGAATTGACATTGAAAGTGAGATAGAAATGGAATATGAGGGTGGTAGGACGTTATCTGCTAAAGTTTCTGCTTTGAAAAATTACGTGAACGATGCAAAAATTATTGGCACCAAAGGAACTACTATAACGGTTAGTTACCGGAGTGCGTATTTTGACAATGTTTTAACATTTTAACCAATTATATTTGTTAGTTGCATGACTATTGGTGTTGTCCAGCGATTACATGCCCAGATGGAACAGCAAAGAAGTGGCCTCTTCCTGGAGACCAAAGCGAGTATAATCACACAAATGCTGCTGGACTGTGCTATGAAGCGGAATGTGTGCGAAGCTGTCTAGAGAAAGGTTTGAAAGAGTGTCCACTTTATACACATGAGGAAAGTTTGAACATGATTAAAATCGAAGATGAAATTCGAAGACAACTCGGAGTAAATTACACTGGACAATTATTAAAGTATACTAGTTGAGTGATGCAGCGATTTTATGTGAAAATAGGAGTTTTTTCGCAATAAATTTACATAAGCTGAAATTTATTGTAGTTTAAAATACAAACAAAAATTTTTAAAAATATTTTGATAGAAGATAGTTTATTTGAAACGCCACGGGGAAGGTTTTAAATTTCGGGGAATTGGAACCAATTAGAAATTCGCTGCATAATAAATACATTAAGACTAAACTCGTTTTTTTGGGAATGGTTCGCTTTCAATTTGATGGTATATTTCAATAACTTAATCTGAAAAATTCAAATATTTGACGAATCTCAAGCGTGACATTTTATTACCTCTTTGAGACTGGTATATAATTTTTTACCTTCCAGGGCTAAAACAATATCTTTTCCTGATAAACTGAATTTTAGAATTTTTCTGATCATCGAAAATAAAATATAATTAAACAAAATATATTTTTTTCTCATACTTTACGACCTTTCACCACTCAAATACACCCTCATTTTGATAATGTCGTTTTCGACTCGAGTTGTTTTACGTGATTTTGTTGGTAGAAAAGCACTAACAAAATGTAAAACGAGTCTTGTCGAAAAGGACACTACTATCATAATTGGGGTGATATTTACAGCTTCGTCACATCAAATTTTTTACGAGTCACTTTACGACCTTTTACGTCAACAAGCTTCCAATTTAAGACATTTTTAGATCAACGACCCCAAAAATTCCCGAGTACTATTTCTCAGCCTCGTAACGGGCTGTCCAAAAACACATCATCCTTATTTTGGCATTTCCGAATCCTCCTTTCCCTCTCGTTTTCACCAACCCCCTCCACCCCCCCCCCCCCCACCCCACCCTCTCCTCACCCATCACTGGCTAAAAATGAGACATTTGTTACGAACAGTTGTTTACAGTACATTTCTTTTTGTTCTCAATTTTAATTTCAAAATCGTAGTTCGGAATTTAATGTTTTAAAGACTTTTACATCCTTGCAATGGAATATCGACCCTTAGCGAACCATTATCTTTTTTTTTTTTTGCTATATGAAGAAAATATCCAAAAATGGTCCTGATCCAAGATTTAAAAAAGGCTTGTTCTCGATTATATGAACGATTATATGAATCTCGACTATATGAACTAATGATTGCAGAGGGAGTTCATTAAATCAAAATGTTCATGTATTAGAGGTATTGTTTTCTGGTAAAACTCCAATATATGAACCGAAGTGGCCATATCAGAATTTTAGTTCATATATCATAATGCCTAAAAGAAATGTCTTTGAGTTCATATATTTGGGCGGCGGGGTTAAAAATTGTAATATACAGGAATTTTACGATACAAAGAGAATGTTTTCCCTGATCATGTTCCTGCTTTTTTAATGTGATTTAATTTTTCGTTTCTCAATGAGTCAACGCTTTATAATTCCAGTTCCTAAATATTTCAATCGCGTTCAACTCCAAACATCTTTCGAAGTTTTCCTCCATAACTCGAATTTTTGATCAATACCGTATAAGTTATTCCGATACAGCGGTTCTATCGCTGAATACAATACGAGTGATTCGAATCGTAAATTCAATGTTGCTGTTAGTGTTTCACAACAAAAACAAAATGAAATTTTGGGATTCAAACCACTCGTATGGTTTTCGACGATAAGATCTGAGGAAATTTTAGTTTCGAAAGAAACCAAAATTTAGAGCCGAAATTTTACATGCGGCACATTTCCTCCTCTGTTAGAAGTTTTGTTATCATTTCGTCATCCAAGTAGTCCTTTTTTTTATTATCATTTCGTCATCCAAGTGAATTATTTCCATTTTTATGTATTCTTTAGATTTCTAATGGAAAAATCTGTTGCTTCGTACAGGGATATATTAAACTAAGATAATTATCTTAGTTCTTGATATCACAGTACATAAAAAAAATTAATATAATCGAGTGGTCACACCTAGGGATGCAACATCGTTCATAAAACCTCGATATATCGAAAATCGATGTTTTTTTTAAAGCGACATCGATGTCAAAAAACATCGTCCTGAAAACATCGATCCCTCGATGTTTTTCCGATGTTTTGAAAAAGTTAAATTTAATAAATAATTTAGCCATCTGGTGGATGCTCTACTCTGGGTGGAGTGCACCCAGGTAGAATTAACACGGTTTTAATTCTTATACGTTGAACCACCAAAAACCTGTTAGTTTTCGAGTTATTCGCAAAAAACTAATTTTTTTGAAATACCGGCATATCTTCATAACGGAGTTCTAGTAAAAGACATACATGTAGCAAATTTTATTGTCTCCAAGTTTTGTAAAGACTGTATCGAAAAGTATGGAAACAAAAAATATGGGATTAAAAAGGCGTAATTTAGTTTTTTTTAAGAAAAATTTTATGAAATTGGGTATTAAGTACATATTTCTTTATATGTATATACAACATTTCAAAAATATTTTTTCTGTTTTTACGATTCGCCGCACTTTTGTTCTAATATATCCATTACATTGTGGACAGTACTATTTTTAATAGTTTTCGAAACTTTTTGCCAGTCTTTTTTGAATTGCTCCATATCATTAGTTCCCAGACACATTTTCCGAAGGTTTCGCTTCATTATTGCCCAAAATTTTTCGATGGGACGAATTCCTGGGCAATTTGGTGGATTCATTGTTTTTGCCACAAAATTGACTCCATTTGTTGACATCCACTCAATGGTGTTTTTTGCATAGTGACATGATGCCAAATCTGGCCAAAACAATATAGATCCTTCGTGTCTTCGAATCATGGGCAGCAACAGTTTTTTTAGACACTCTTTGACGTACAAATCAGTCGTCATGTTCATCATTGTGAAAAATGCAGCTGATTTCAGGCCACATTTGCAAATTGCTTGCCATACCATCACTTAGGCTCCGAATTTTTCCAACTGAATCGACTTTTGTGCTTCGTCTATATCGCCCTCTCTTGCAATCGTAAAGTACTGAGGTCCTGGTAATGTACGATAATCAATTTTAACGTACGTTTCATTATCCATAATGATGCATTGGTTTTTTTTGGTTAAAATGGTGTCAAACAATTTCCGAAGCCGCGGTTTCACGCAGCCTGCCTGTTTTTCGGTAAGTTTCGGTTGTCGTTGCTTCCGATAGGTCTTCATATTGTTGTGCTTCTTGGCTAGCGAAACCATTTCAGCACTTGTTTTACATTTTTTTGCGACATCTCTAACCGAAACACTGCAATCACGCCGAATTGCTGCACAAATTTTTTGATCCATTTTTTCGCATCTAGGCCCTGGTTTTCTCCCACTTTTTTTCTTATCCTCGAATGTCAGCTCCTCCCCAAACTTCTTGATGGCAGTAAAAACTGTTTTTAGACTTACACCTTCCTGTTTTGCCACTTGCCTCATGTTGATGCCCCTTTCGAAATGCCATTTGTCCACAATCCTTTTTCGTTGCTCTACAGAAAGACCTCGCGTTTCGTAAAATAAAATTAAAATCGGGATTTTGGATAGGGTAATTAAATTGTCAAACTCTCAGACGTTTTTTGACTAAACAAATTTGACTAAAAAGCAACAGCATGCTAATATTGGGTCATTGCAGTTGTTTCCATACTTTTCGATAGTCTTTAATACATAAGACTACTGGAAAATGGTTAGTTTCGGAATAAATCACAAAAAACCGCATAGTTTTTAAAAAGCCGCCGTTTTGGTTCTGGTTAACGGATTTCCACATCAGGACCAAACTTCTCTGTAAAATTTCATGGCTAGCTCTGGTATTTTTTGCGAAATCTTGTAGAAAGATGAAACCGAAAATTGATACCAAAGGGGTCCATTGTGGATAACGATCGTAATCGCAACGATCGAGATTCACCTGTTGTTGTTGGTATAAAACACTAACAACAACACACAATTTCTGATCGTTACGATTACGATCGTTATCCACAATGGACCCCAAAGGAAATTTAAACAAATCTTTAAGTAGAGTGGCTATATTAAATCTCTCTAAAAACTAGTCCCTCTAGTCCTAAAATTAGTTTCTCTACTAATTTTATGAAGAGTAAAGCTAGAACCTGAATCGTACATCGATGCGTCCGTCATGCGTGGGTCCGGTTGACAGTTTTATGCGGTGACAGTTGGGTACGGCAACGAATCTGGAGTTAACTCATTGTTTTGCACTTCTTCTATTAGTTTATCGTCGAAACAATTACTTTCAATTTGTTCCATACTTAAATTGCTTAAATCGTAAACAAACTTTTTTGCGAAATGACATTTCCGAGCGTTGCCGCATGTAAAAGTAGAAATTTGACCTACTCTATGTGGTTGCCGCATCGGAAAACGTATTATTAGGCGAGTACTCATAGCAGCCCGTTGATTTTACTCTAACTGTCAACGTGACGGACGCATAACGGACGCATCGACGTACGATTCAGGTTCTAGCTTAATGTTCTAACATCGTGGATAGCAACATCGATACCTCGATATATCGGCCTTTTCAACATCGAGGTTAAAACTCGATATTTTTCAACGATACCTCGATGTTTTGCAAACATCGAGGTATCGTTGGCATCCCTAGTCACACCTGCAAATGAAAGTTTCCAAACCACTGCTAACGTCTGAAAAATAGAAACAAGAAAATATAATGAAAAAAACTATTACAAAATTTCATTGATAACCTTAGTATTGAATTATATTTATTATTTTTTTGTATTTTTAAAAACTATTCAATTTGGTCAAGTTTTTTTTTACTAATAATTTCAATTTTGTTTTCATATTGTGTTCCAACAAAGTTACAAAAATTACTGTGATAATAAAATCGATTTGAAGCCACTAATATTTTAATAACCTTTCAATTATTTGTAGTATTTTTTTTTTACATATTACATGATTTTATTTTATAATTTTAAATTCTAAGAAAAGTGGCATTTTTATGTAGCAAGAAAAATTTCTGTAATAAAAAAAATATGATTAAACTCTACCAAAAAAAAAAATAAAGTGTGTCATAGTTAAATGTTAAACCATTTGCACGAACTAATTATTCAGGAAAATAGTTTTATTGAACTTACTTTCGACATGTAGATATTGTGTTTGAAACAGTGTTCAAAACGCTCCCATTTCTAGTGTTTCGTTCTGCTCCCAAGGAGGGATTGAAATCAATTGAAAATAAAAATCACTCTCTAGAGAACGAAATTATGGTTTTTACGTTCTTGCTCTTAAGATCTTTACATTTGCATTTTGTTTTTACGTTCTTTAAAAACAGAACGTTAATACTGGGAGCGAAATATCGTTCTCTCAGTAGTAAAATACATAATTATATATGTGTGTGTGCCAAAAAGCCATCCGCACAAACCGAGACCCACAAACCGATTTGAACAAGGAGCGAAAACTTAACACGTTCACCGCTCACGAGTTTTTTGTGATTTTTTGAACATTTTTTCTAAGAGAAACTGCATGTCACATATTTGGGACAGATATCTAAGACACTTAAAATGTGACTTGAGTTTTTAGTACGATTAGTGTCACATTACAATTTCAATAAAATGTGACCCATGTGTGACGTGAGTTTCATGGAAAACTACAACGTCACATATACGTGACATATCACATATATGTGACGTTGAGGGGTGAACGTGTTAAATAGAAACCATTTCGTTCTTAACTTGGGAGCGAGAACGAAAAATGTACATCGATCGTTCCGACTCCTACGAACAGTACCGCGGAGCTCAAAATTTCTCTCTTTAAAGATCGATTGCGCTTGCAAAGCATTTCCGTGCTTGAGAACGGGAGTCGGAAACCGCAGCAAACGTTCTTGTCCTTGGGAGCGAAACTTTTAAGACCGAAAAGGACGATATAACAAAATAAAGTTTTGAACACTGGTTTGAAATAATTTAAGTTGTTCATAACTTATTTCAATCCATTTTTTTTTTTGGTTTTGTTACTAATGTAAATATTTGTTGTTCTTTGATTTCTAGCTTCTTTCATTTGTGCAAACGGCCCTCAAACAATACGTTGTAGTATTGTGTAGCAATTAGATTTTTTCAAATATTCTATTTTGTACATAAGAAGCCTAATAATCGTATGTAATGTTAAACTTAACAAAATGTTTTACTCTTTAATTTCACTGCATTTAATTTAAATTCTACATTAATTGAAAGTTTTTCATGACCATAGCTTATATTTTATATATGTATGTTAATTTTATGTTGTATCAATCTACATATTCTTATAATTTACACAAACATTTATATACGAGTATCTAATACACTTTAGGGTTTTAATGATAATTTAAATTATAGCTATTTGTTTAGTTTATAATAAACTTCATTCAATTCATTTCTACATATAATTATTAAAATAGTTTTTAAACAATTTTTTTTTCATTAAGATGGTTTTTTTTGTGTACTTTAATTTTTTTCTTTGAAATATTCAACAATAACAGAACAGCTTTTGTCTTATTTTTTTATGTTTTTTTATAAATTTAAGTATGTAAATACAATTTCAAAATAGGTTAAATAATAAAAAAAAATAACAATTCAATCAATATAATAATTCAAATTAAAAAGACAAAACAATACCATATTTTTGTTAATTTGAGATTAAATGCGTTTATTTTATTCACTTTGCAAGCCGAAATTTCGTTTCGAATACTGTTACCACGTTAACTGTCACGCGAGTTAAATACAACTCGTATGTATTGTAGGCTTTGGCGTCGCTTGAGTTAAAACATAGACAAATACGGCGTCAGGGACAATTTGGTATGTTTAGCGCATAATTCTGAACGTTCATTCCTATAATCAAAAAACATTTTGCCAGTAGTATTTTTATTGGGAAAAATATGCCTTTATAGACATTTGAACGATTAGAAACAAACATTTTAGCAACAATTTTTAAAAAAATATTAGTTGCAAAGTTATTATAATGCAATTTTATGCCCAAAATGCATAAAAAAATAGTATGGCCCACGATGTCCTCGTCAGTTTCTGGCGCGACAGTTAACGTGTTAATTTTAATGGTTTGTGATGTAAATCCATGTAAAAAATTCATTAAAATCTGATTAAAAAGAATAAATTTTCAAAGATGACATATTGACGAATCAATTTGTTAATGACAAAAAAAGAGGTTTAATGAAATTTAATGTAAAAGTGAACAATAACCAATTCTTTTGGTAAATCTTTCACCAATCATTTTATGAAAACGGAATATTCTTACATATTTTTTTTTCGCTAAAATAAACGGTATTTTGCGTAAAACAGGTTCAGTGAATTTGGTTAAAATCGGTTACGGATCTTCCATATTCAATTGACGATTTAGAACCGAAGCAACATTCATGTCTAAATTAGAAGCAGAAAAAAAGTTTTCATGATAATTGACGGATATAACCAAACAAATCATATATGGCAAAATTATACGAGCCGTAGTGTTCGATGTAATAAAAAAATGAAAGACTTAGGGCACAATAAATACTTTTTTAATTGAAGATTTTTACAGGCAGGTGTCCTTCGATTTACGACGTTTTAATATACGAAGTGCAATGTTTTTTTTTCCAGTTTTGATGTAAGACGCAAATTTTTTTTTAAGTTTGAAATCTTGACCATTCAATCTACTCTAGATATTCCCAATAATCAGACATTTTGATCTCAATATTAATTTACATAAGAAATGACAGAAAAAAGTACAAGAACTCGACTGAATAAAATCTAAGCATATGCTTTTATTAGAAATTGATCAGGTTTTCATACAAAATTTTTGTGGATTTTTGTACTAAAATGTATTAAACTAATAGTAAAAGCACTTGCTAGATTTTATTCATTCGGCCCCTTCATATTCGACGAACTCAAAATGTTGTAAATCGAGGGACGCCTGTATTTACTAAGATAAATATGATACATTCTTTTTAAAAAGCAATACAGTTCGCTAACGACTTCTTTTTTAAAAAATATTTTTCATTGGCCTGGTGAATGCTTCGATTAGAAATATCCGCGCGTTTCGTTTAGAAATATCGAGAGATTTTTGGGTCAAAACAAAGTATTTTTGTTTATATATGTACTGGACATAACTTATTTCCAATCCAGACCACGTTTAATTGCATGACTAGATCAAAATACTGATCGTTTACTATACTAAAAATGCATGCTTTGTCCTTGAGTCAATTACTTTTTTAATGAATCTGTTCATTTTAGAAAATTATTGTGAATATAATTGAATTATAACCAAGAAAAAAAGAACTTGAATTGATGCAACACAAATCGCTGAAAAAAATGTCACTAGGCTGCACATAAAAAAAGCTGAACGATTGCAATTTGATGCAATAAAAATGTACGAATTTCAGACATTGCCGATGTAAATTTTTCAACTAAAATTATTGTGTTTGAACTTGCTTAAAATCAAAAATCTATTCTGAATCTCAAAATATGGTTTTTTAAAACTTTTGACTTATTTTTTTTTTTAAAAATCGTAGATTTTATGAGGGTCTTAACTTTAGACCAGATTTTCTTAGAATCCTATGAAAAACATCTATTTAAATACTAAAATATTGATAAAAAAGTAAAGGTATTCCGGTATTAATACATAATATACAAAATTTGGTTGATTTTGTGATTTTTTTTTGTTTCTTGCATGTTTTGATGTAATATAAGATTTTTGGGAATGATATTATTGTTTTAAATATCGAAACCTTATTTGAAAACGAAAAACAACTTAACGGAAAAATGGGGATCACAGAAATCAATAAATTAGATGTATTATGAGATAGTTTCCCAGCTACTTAAACTCGAAGATATTCTTAAATTTTGTTACACCGAAACTGTATTGGTAATACTTGTCTTAATAATATCACTTAAGTTGTCGTCAGTTTCATGAGTTGTACCATTGATTTCTTTGCTTGAACAAATCGAATCAACGGATTCCGTTGATGAGGAGGATACAACTGGTTCGGCAGATTTGCGTAATATCGGTGAGGGATCTTCAACTGGTTCTAGGTCTGTGTTAGGTTCAGTTGATGATTCAGATGGATTAACTTCGGATTCAGCTGATTCTGAAATTTCACCTGTGGATTCGACGATTTCGAGCCCAGAATTTCTTACAGAATCCTCTGAATTGACAGAAAGATCTTCAGAATCTTCTATTTTAGCTGATTCAATCGCATTTTCAACTATAGTGTCCGCATCTGCAGCCGAATTCGCTTCGAATTTAGAAAATTCGGCTGATTCTACAATAAACTCCCCTACTGAATCAGTGCAATCAACATCAAGATCAGATTTATTCAATTCAATGGCAGATGCAATTGCTGATTCCAAGTTATCAGCAGAATTACTTTCAGATTTTTTCGGTTCAGATGAGTCAGTGGCTTTTGTGTCAAATTCCACGATATCAGCGGCAGATTTCTCTAAATTGGCCGCAGAATCAGTTAATTTAATCACAGATTCGATTGTTTCTGATGTCTCAACTGGTTTTGATTCTGGTGAATTATTTTTTTCATTATTAAAAACTTCATTATTCGACTCTGTGCCTGTAGCACAATCATCAGTCGCAGCATCTAATAAAATTTGTTTTTCCCTAAGATATTCCGTTATGATTTTCTCATTCTCGGCCATTTTCTCGTCGTCAATTTCGAAATCCATTCGATCACTCTGATGTAAATCATTTCCACAATTCGAACTAATTCCAGCAGTTATTTTATTTGAATGCTCGCTAGGATCGAGTGACGTTTGATCATTTGCTGTGGACGTGGAAATTGAAAACTCAGATGAACAATCGCCAATGGCCGGTGAGATTGGGTCGACATGAGGAACTTTCAAATCGTACAGAGTTAACGGTGAACTGGCGGTGGTTTGCTTTGGTGAATTTAATGGTGTTAAAATATCATCGTTTCGATCATGTCCAAGAGTGTCACCGATTGTAGAGCTTCGTGTGAGATTTTCGGTGTCATCGTCTTCTGTGGAATTCAACTCATGAATATCTAGAGCGGTATTTGAATTCGAGGAGGCGTAATTTATATAACTCTGCTGGTAGCTAGAAAAGTTACTCGAACTAGCCGTTGTAACTAAATTATAGCTAGTCGAAGGTGAACTTTGATAGCCATGGTTTACGTAGGTGTGATTGTAAGTCTCGTGGAATAACTGATTGCTAGTGGATGGGAAATCACCAAGGACTCCACCATCTAAGCAATCGGGACCACCGCCGGGCACTGATATAGAGTCACTGACATCACGAAACGAGTATTGTAAGTCCATCGGGTGAACAGCATCATTTGGATTGACACCTAAGCCCAATCCGCTACTATCACCCACCAAGTGATGATTGCCAGGGTCGTTTCGTCCGGACAAACGATCACTGCTACTGGTAGCTAACGAATGCTGTTGCTGCTGTATCTGATTATGATTATGCGATTGTAGACAATTATTGGGATTCAATTGAGATCCAATTATACCGTTATGTATATTAGTTGAATATAAATCACTATGACTATGGGTAGTGCTTGGATAAGATTGATTATTCTGCTGTAGATGATAATGATGGCCATATGGTGGCCTTATATGACTACTGCTATCTAGATTATAATTATGTAAACTACTACTACTACTACTACTATTAGTATTTGAATAGCTATTTGTGGCAGCAATTTCCATATTACTAGTGGCAGAGCTACAATTGTTGTTATAACTTATATTAAGCATTGTTGAATCTGGTGAACTGATGATCAATTCATCGGAACGCTTCTGTTTATTCTCCAATTCCAGGCGCATGATTGTGTGAATGAAATGTGTACGTACTCGACTCGGATTGAACTCTACCCGACCGACAACATTGGCACATCCGTCACGAGTACAGCCACATGGAAATCTTGGCCTATCCACCTGCAAAACCATTTCGGGATTAAAAATCTTAACAAAAATTATTTGTGAGGGGCTGTCCATAAAATACGTTACGCTAATTTCAAACTTTTCGAACCGCTAATTTCAAACTGTTCGAACCTCCCCCTTTATCGCTTTTGCGCAATTTTTTGTATGCGGTGTAGTTCGCAGTCATATTACCCACCGTCCCCCCTAAAAGTGCGACGTATTTTACGGATATCCTCGTATGCAAAAAAACGCTTACCTGGCATTTGATTCCCGCTTGACTACACGAACATGTCTCTGGATCACAGTAGCCTCTGCAGCTGCAGCCGCAAAATTCCCGAGAGCCACGAATCGCCCTGCACTCATCCTTCTCTGACGTGTCGATTTTCCGCACACCGGCAGCCTTCAACAATGCTCTGCGCTGTCGTGTCGGAACGGGCTGCAAGAAGCCATTCGTATCGGCATCCAAATCCGAACCACTTCCTTCGCTCACCTCCTCTTCACTGTCCGATTCCTCGCTCGAGGAGCCGCGCGGATTAAACTCCTGCATTTGCTGTTTGTGCATTCGACGCTGCTCGGCCGCATGCTCTGCCAATGAGAACCTCTTCAAGTGTACATGCCGAGAGCCCATGCCCAAGGTGCAGCCACCCTGCGATGGAACGCAGGCGAATCCCTGTATCCGCGGGAAGTAGTACACAGTCACTTCGTCAAACTGTATCGATCGCTTCGGTCGTTTGATCATCTCCGGCGGCATCGAATCGGAACGGCGCTTTAAATTCCCACGAGCCGGAGAAGGGTGAATTTTGGCCAACGGCGTACTGACATTTAGTAGAGAATCACCCGTCGAAGAGACAGTGGTTTGCAGAGCAGAGGTCTCCGATCCCAAACCCGAATCTGATCCATCGCTTCGCACTTCCTGTTCCTCGTTGATCTCCTCTAGGACCAAATTCGGTGCCGCAAATGGATCTTCATTTTCCGTTTCACTCAATAGCGTCAGCGTTTCAGGGACTTCGGCGATCGCTTGTGGTTCTGGATTCGGAGAGTTCGACTTGATCGCGTCAACGTTTATGATACAGATGATTTCCCCTGTTCCTGGTGGATCCAAGTCCGCTGCTACCGAAGCGATGTGAGTCGGTGAATTCAAAATTGAACTGCACAGATCTGCATGGTAATCTTCAAGAGCTAAAGGATCAACCACTGGATCTTCAGCTATTGATGTGTTCTCCGGGATATCCTCGATGATGTCCTCATCTACAGACGATTTTTCAAATGAATCCACGACATCCTCAGTTGCTAATTGATCAATAGATTCAGTGCTAGAAATCAAATCGTCTGCAGTACTTAAAGCAAGGCATTCCGTCACTAATGGAGACGATGGCGGCAAAATTTCCAACGGATTGTCTTCCACGTTCGAAATGTTGTCTTCTTCTAAATGAACTTTAATTATATGTTCATTTAATTCATTTGGTATTTGGTTTACGTCCTTTTCTTCTTCATGGTTTGTTGAAATCTCTTCATTGTGGTCTTTTGCGTTTTCTTCATTGTTTTCTAGTTTTTGCTCATTATTTTCTCCTTTTTCTATATCAACTTCTTGATTTTCCTCATTATTTGCAGAATCTGTTGATAAAACATCCGAGGATAGCCCCTCGACGTCGCCCTCGTTCTGATTCTCGCTCATTTCTCGATTTGATACGCCAAATATTGGTCCACTATTTGCATTTTTTTGTAAATAATTTAGAAGGGACTTGATGGGCCTGAGCATTATGATATAACAAACACCAAAATTTTTTTATCTCCGCTTTAAGTTGCTTGGCGCATATAAATTCATCTAAAAAACAAATTATGTTTAATTTAAATATACAAAAAAAATTGCGAAATTTTCTGGGAAAAGCTTAGAGGTTATCTAAAAAACGTTCTTTTTACAAGCTATTTTTATTTCTTTTATTTATCTTTACCGTAACTTGGCATTTTGCTAGTAGTTAATTTCCTAAAAGTTAATAATAATTTCCACAAAATCAAACAATTTTGTTTTCAATTTTTTTTTTGTGAGAGACTGGATTGGAGAGACACAGTTTTTGATTTCTCACGGACACAGAATACATTCTCTAAATTGGGTTTTTCTTCTCAAAAATGTTTTAGTGTTCTAACAGCAGGTGATGGAAACGAAACTGTAAGCAGGTATTTTAAAGAAAATCGCACAAAAAATTGTTGTATGGAGGAGGCAACGGAGGTAAACCAAATTTCGTGATACAATTTTGTGATACAAATGCAATTCAATTCCCTAGCTCAATGTGTTCGCTAGGTATCGGTTAATTACTGTTTCTGTTTTTGGAAATAGCAGGAGATGGGTTTCCCAGAATAGTGATGTAAATAGCCCATTCCTAGATGATTAGGAAAAACCGCAAGGAAATCAATATAATGGTTTTCTTATACGATTTCACTCTACATGACAAGACAATTTCTTCTCCACATAAATTAAAGGATTTCGAGCTAATATACATACGTTCCTCGGTTCCTTCTGACCCAAACGCAAACCTGTTTTCATCTTGTCGAAAATCTAAAATCTAGTAAGGCAATTGAGAGAAGTTTCATACTTAATTATAAGTAAATTCTGATACACTGCTGATAATTACAAAAACTAGTACACAACCCCGTTATCTTAATAACGGTAAAAGATAGCGGATAACGGTAAAATACGGAATTATGGGGAATGCTATTTTCTTTAATACACTTTAAGGTGCCGCTCCACATGAGAGTAAATACGCGAGTAACTCTCAAAAACTCTCGAGAGTTGCTCGCAGGAGGTTGTCCATTTGAGAGTTAATTTCGGCGATTTTGCTATCGCTACTAGCGAAATCGAGCTTCTAGCTTCTAGCGTTATCGAGAGATACTAGCGAAATTCAAACGCCGTTCGTATCTGGCGAACAACTCCCCGAGAGTTCAGTGGGTGCGTGTCGACTAGAGAGTAGAATCACTTTTGACAGCTCGCAGAAACTAGCTCGCGAGTTTTTGCGAGTTTTTGCGAGCGACTCTCAGAGACGTGTCCATTTGCGAGTAGCTGCTATCGAGAGGTTCTCGCCGGCATTTACTCTCATGTGGAGCGGCACCTTTACATATTGAACCACCAAAAATCCGTTAGTTTTCGAGAGAATCGCAAAACACTGATTTTTTTTTGGAATAACGGTATATCCCAATAACGGTATATCCCAATAACGGTATATCCCAATAACGGTTTAAGATACAGAATTCTCGTAAAAGACAAAAGTGTAGAAAATTTTATTGTCTTATGCTAGGCCATACATAAGACAAGAGAAGAACGCATACTTTCGGAGCAAATCACGAAAAACTAAAATTCGATTTTTATAAAGCTGCTTTTTTGGTTATTTCCAATTAACGGACTTTCACCAAAAGTTAATAGGATTGTCCCATTCTACTGCGTATAAAAAAAATAGAAAAAAAAAAACAATTTCAACACTTTTTAGTTACTTGAAAGTATTTTATATTTTTATCAAAGAAATTCGCTTTTAAATCATTCGCTATACAAAATGTAATTTTAGATTTTACTCAACATTATCATTTCTTATCAATTGTAAAATTAAATTGTTGATAATTTTTCTATTTTGAATATTTGCCGAATGTAAAGAATTTTCAACATTACAGGCTTTGCAGTGAAATAGAAATGATTTTCACGTGGATTGTGTTATGCATGCTAAAATCCATTCCAAATACGCATAGTCTATTCTGTTAATGTGGACGTTGAAAATTATTTTAAATCTCGTCACAAATTAAAAGCAACTGAGCATTAACATAGCATACAGCTTGGTGCTATGACGTCTATATGTAGAATATTTAAATCATTATGTCATGAAAATTAAAAACTTTGACGAGAATTTTAAAACTCTGGGAAAGTATTATTGATTTGTTTATGTTTTGACAAAATATATGTTTTGACAAAAAGAAAATGTTCTATTTAGTAGGAAAGCAAAAGTCTTTGTCTAAATTATTTGAGTAAATTTGAATTTCACCCTTTCGCATCCGATGTTGTTTATAGGCAACAATTGAAGGAAGTCTGATAAAAACAAAATTAGATGAGTTGAACAAAAAAAAACTATAGTCGGTAGTAAACCTGTAGAAGCAAAAAAGGCGAAATTTTACTTTAGGGGCGCGGTTGACTAGGATCCTCGTATTTTTTTCCTAGCTTTATGGGGTCAAGTGGATTAAAAAAAAAAAAAAAATTTAGTCGCTCGGACATAGGGGGGAGCTGAGAGCCCCCCAAAGTTTTTTCGCAAAAACTACAAACGGCTATAATTTGTTTGTTTTTTGACCGATTTTAAAACTGTAAACGCCAAAAGGTGTCCCTCAAAGAGTTCTTTCCATTTTGAGCGCTCCGGAATCCAAAAAAAAATACATTTTAGATAACTTTTTGGTTTTCAGTGTCGTAGGCGTATTTTTTATTGGGTGGGGGCAAACAACAACTTTTTGGAAAGAACTCTTCCATAATTCACCACATGTGGCATCTCTGTTATGTCACAGCTTCCAAACGCGTCTGAAAGTAGACCTACTCAAGCGACGCGGCTCCTGCGGTTGAACAGCACGCAATTAGACACCAACTCATATAAATCTGTAGATTCTACTATTATCTGGTTGCGCGTTGTTGTGGGACAGTCTTTACCCCTGGAGTCCAATGAACGCAGCGCGAACGCAACTGCAACGCTGTGAACTGTCACGCAGCGCAACATTTCAGCGGCAGAGCCCAATGTCATCTCGTGAAGTAGTAGGTACAAGTGACATAATATAAAGTGGTATAAAGTTGGCAAAATTACGAAAATGGATAATTTTGAAGCGATAATTCTTTGTTTGCTTTCTTGGTCTTTATCTTTGTTATTTGCACTAAGGCTATAAATTTTTCCTCGAAAAACATTTCCCCAAACTCACTTTATGAACTGTCGACTCTGACTGCAGCAAAGTTAGAAGATTGCAAACTTTTGCATTGTAGATGCGTTGTCTACGTTCACTGTGGTCACTTCAAATGATTTATATGGAACAAACTTGTAAGTGACAGTTTGTGCGTTTTAGTTGTGTTTGCGTTGCGTTCATTGGGCTCCAGACGTTAGACATGGCTTCTGTCACTATGCTGCATGAAGAAAAACTGCAGCGGCTGCAAAAATTGACAGTTTTTCTTCATGCAGCGCAGCCAAAAAAGCCATATCTGATCCAGGCATTAATTGAATAGAAATTTTTCTTCAAATAGCAGCTGACAGACAGGCTAACATTTTTATAAATCGGCTCTGATCGGAAAATGCTTTTAGGTAAAATCATGAGGTCGAAGAGTTTCATGAATATATTTTCTATACTACGTATAAGAAAGTAATAATCGAATAATTAGATACAAGTATGAAACAGTTAGCGTGATTTTTCTGTCGCTAACAGGTTGGAAGATATTTTTGGAAATCTGTTTGCAAGCAATTTTTCCTGGTCAACTTTTTTCAAGCCCGATACAATTATTTTAAGACAAGATTTAAGTATTTTTGTCTATTATTCTACTCAAATTAAAAATAGTTTCCTCTAGAATTAGTTCAGTTCAATTAAAAGTCTGAACTAAATCGCGGCAAAAATGGAAAAAACTTTTTTGGAGTACGCTTTCAAATATATTGTTGGGCCGTAAATATTAATGTTGCAATACACATTTTTTAAAACGGACACTAAGAAATAAAAGTAAATTAAGAAAAAAATACCATGCGATTTCCTTACGTAAAATCCAAGAAAGGTCAAACGTTTTCCACTGAATGAAACTCGCGGAAAAATGAAGATTTTGCTGTGGCAATCGTTTTGTGAGTCATTTTTGCAGCGATTAGCGATTACTGATCGACAATTTTGATAATTTTGAAGGATTCTTGTTCACACGAGGAACAGTGCTGCAAAATTAAACGAAAACCATTTAGAAATGCCTTTCAATATTCGAATCGAAGTGAAAGAAATTTTGCCAAGATTCTGACTGATGTAAAGCGGTCAAAAGAGAGGGAAGAGCTCGGAACAGTTTGAGGGTAGCTGAAACTCTACTAGACAACTTTGGGGAATTTTGTTACGGGAATTGATTCCCAAAAGAAATTCAATTCCTGAAGGAAATTCGATTCCGAGACAAAAAATCCAATCAATCTTTTTAAATTTAAATTGAAAAGTTAATTGTATTTTTTTCAAAATTTTCAAGCAACACGATGTACACACACATCCGAAGCAAATTCAGATGGGAAAAAAATTTCGTTGAAAGAAAGATGGAAGCCGCCGAGGGATCTGAAAGGGGGAATTCGCTTATGCACACATGAATATAATACGAATGATAGAACGTCGGAAGGCAAAACGGCCGAAGGAGGTCGGGAAGGTGTTGCTAACCAAATTGGGTACTTCGCTGACTAGGAGCTCCGTTCAGCTTTACACCTCCACCGAGAAAATGATATCCTGAAACAACGCAATCGACATTAGAAGGCGTTTGAATTGGGCCAATTGTGAAATGAAAAAGAACACTTAAAACATAAAAACACCTTGCAGAACTGTGAAGTGAGTCGTCCGGAAAGTCTTTTCTTGTTATCAACTGGTTGTTCGCCTTTTCCGGACTACCAAAAGCTCCTAAATTTTGCGAATCACCGTTCGACAAGTCTTGCAAATCACACTAATTCCAAATCCACTTTTGAATTCTGACACACTTTCTGTTACAGTAGAACGCGCTTAAATGCAACACGCGTAAATGCAAAACTCGTGTAATTGCACGCAAAATTTGTGCATGGAGGATTTTCAAGCATTTTTCATATAAATATACACGGATAAATGAAACACGCTTAATTGCAATACTTGCTTAAATGCAACTATTTTCACATCCGCAAAAGTATAAATTATATGAAATTTTACACGGTTAAATGCACATGTGCAAAAATGAAATGTAATTACACAAAAAAAAGTGATTATTGTTATTTTTATTTGATAAAATGAATTCTTAATTAGGTTCTTTGTATTGTGTAGCCTTGTTGAATTTAAATGTTTATTACAGGAATATTAAAGTTGCATCTTTATCTTTTACTCGCATAATTGCACATTAATGTGCATTTATCCGTGCTTCCGTGCTACGTATAAATGCAAAACACGGATAAATGCACATAAAATTCTGCGAAATTCGATGTGCATTTAAGCGTGTTCTACTGTACTCGGAAATCGAGAAGGGTAGAGAATTTTTTTTTCACTGCAGAAAACCTCAACACTGAAACGCACTTTTATCTAGCGAAAATCTATACTGTTTTTTCAATAATTACAACGGGTTATCGCACTAAATTGTTCAAGAAATATCCTTTTCGCAGTTTTTCCGATCATAAAAAGAAAAGCACTGAAACGAGCGAGAAAATAATAAGAAGCAGGGTTGGATCTTTTCTACAAATGGAAGTAAATCTACTACATTGATATTTCGTTTTTCTAAGCTACCACGGATATATAACATCTACTACTCATTTACATTTGCAATTGAAGGTAAATATACTTGTAAATTTTCTATAAATGTTTTCTGCTTTTTATAATTATAGCAATCAGATGAAAGAAATACAAACTGATCGCGAGTTTTTTGGTGTGAAGTACCAAATAGGTCTCGCAATCATGTCCAACATTCACTTTAAACTCAATATTGATTTCATAAATTTGTTCAACATATTATTAAAAATTTTACACATCAAATATGCTCTGTATGATCATCTAAATTAATTTGCTTTGCTTTGTATTATCATCTAAAAAAAATCCCCAATACCGCCACAAACTCCTATAGTTAGGCGGACTATTTCAACCTATATGAGCAGGCTCAATTATACTGGACTAGTCTCCGCCTAAACGCGATCATTATGAACCAAAAATCGCCTGTTGATTGATGGCGCAAGAATTTCGCACTCAAATTTAGTTTTTATTGACTTTTAAGTTATCAGTTCGTTTACATTTGTCATTATCAATGATTATTCGATAAATTGCTTCCAAATCTGCGCAGTGAGGTCGACAAAATTAGAATTAAAGATGAATCGGCAGCGGCGCTGCAACACTGACGTCACGATTGCTGCGCAGCATTTTTGACAGGTGGTTTTGTGTGGCTTTAGTTTCATGGAAAAGGCGATATTTGAAAGCAATTCAATGAATAATAATTAATTATTGCACATTTTAATGAAAACATCCATTGCAAATCAACGAAAATCAGACTTTAGTGAACACAACACATGCAAAATTCTAGCTGCAATCAATGTATTTCACAAGGCAGTATTCTTGTTTTTGCTGTAGCTGTTGCTATTGCTCAGTGTTGTGCCGGTTTTTTACGTAAAGTAATTTACCTAGTTTTTTACGCGTAAAAAATTACGCGTAAAAAACCTCAATTTTAACGTCAAAACGTAAAAAACGTAAAAATCTGTAAAAAACCTAAAACATTGATGATAAAAACTTTAATAAGTAGCCGTTCACTAAATATAGTAATTATTTGTAAATAAATCACCTTAGAACAATAAAAAGGTTAATAGTCTTCAGCAAACAAAGAATTCAAAAGCATTTCCTCTTGAAAGTGAAAAAGATTTTAAACTCGGAGTTCAAAAACTGTTTATATCCTATCATTACATTACGTCCGCCTACTCATTTTAACGTTAATTAATGTGAATAATGTGGAGAGATTTGTGACATATGGGCTATTTTAACCCTTTGTTGCAGTGTTGTTGTACAACAACACCTTTTCTAATTCAGTTTTTTAATATTATAACATATATTTCATGCACTTATATTGACTAAATTCATTTCGTAAGTATCCTAGGACATCAATTGTTATGAAAAAAAAGTAATATGCGCTTTTTTTTATAATTACTGCATTTTATAAATAAATAAAGAGCAAAAAAGTAGCTTTTTGCAGATTAAATGTAACTGTGGCAAATCTATTACAGTTAAAAAAATCGGTAATTAGCTTTACAAAGGTTTTTGGGGTCGCTAATTACGAATCTGAAGTCAAAACTTCAAAATGGCGGATCCAATATGGCGGTCGAAAAAGATAAAATTACGTACTAGTTTTAAGCGTAATCTAATGAATTTTATCTTTTTTGACCGCCATATTGGATCGGCCATTTTGATTTTTGACTTCAGATTCGTAATCAGCGACCCCAAAAACCCTCGGATACCAAAAACCGTGAAAATTAATTCCATAGAAAAATGTATGCATGAAAGGGTTAAAGAAACATATTTGGACTAGTTCTTGCAGCAATAAGCGTAATTTTAAAGTTTGCATCAAAAAATCGTTTTTAAACAAGGAGACTCATTCCGAAGGCGTAAATTGAAACAAAACTGGAAAAAGGGAAAAGAAATTCTAAAAACTGGAAAAATTCCATTCAAACAACTGTTCTAATTTGAGTTAATAGACTGTCCTACTTAGTAGTACAGTCTATTAAGTGCTGATGTCCACTCTCTATATTATAGGATCTCTAATAAAATGCTGAGAAAAACTTTAAAACAGACTGTCATACTTTGTAGGAACTGCGATGTCCCATTTTTTAGGTTTTTTACTATTTTTTACGTTCTTTACGTTTTTTACCAGTTTTTTACGTGAAAAATGTAAAAAACTGTTTTTTACGCCGTTTTGCCCAACACTGCTATTGCTGCCGTCCATTATAATTCAACCTTGATTCCTACTTAAATTTCGTTTTAGCGAACCAAAAGTCTCTGATGTTTTCTCAACCCTGATGAAAAGACGCCGACTAGAATTGCTAGCTTGGCAGTTTTATTTTGCAATGTAAAATTCTTAAAAAAATTTATTTAAATATTTCGTTCAAATCAATTGTAGATTTCATGGATTCGATGGACTTTTGTATCAAATGGCAAATTCTTAGATTTTACACTGTTTCAGAAAAAGCCAATTTAAAAATGTGAGAAACAGTATAAAACCATCAATTTAATAATGTTTTACTTCTTGAAGTGTTGGCAATGATTAAGAAAATCTTATGATGAATCTAGGCCCTCCAAAATTATGAGAAAAAAAAATTTATCGGCTGATGCGCTGTTTACACTTACAATTTTTTTCGGAATTCCTCTTACAAAACTTATTTTGCTACACTTTATAATCTATCAAAGAACAAGTTCTCAGAATTTGAATGAATTGCATGGTTTTTTTTAATGAAAACATTCTTGTACCATTTGTTTTCTTTCACGAAATAGAAATTTCCGAATAAAGTTTCAGTTGTAAACCAAATTTGTAAGAAAAGAGGGGTAATAAAAATGTCCTCTATTCGCAGCAATTTACTCAAATATCAAAAACTAGCTGGCATACAAACGCGACGAAAGTTTTTTGTAAAAATTTTGCCCCAAAAAACGTCCAAATAACATAAATCTTTTGAAAAAATGCGTTATCCTTACAAGGCCTTTCGTTCGAATTTTCAAATTCTAACACCAGATTTGTAATTAGCGACCCAGAAAACTCCCAAGTCATCTTTCGGACGGGCAGGTTTCATAACAATAATCAATGTTTTAAAACATTAACCCCACTCTCCATTGGTTCGGTTGCTAAAGAGTCGGTGAGGCATTGGAATTTGGTTTTTATATATATAAGGGGTATTCAAATGTGCTATTCAAATAACTGTTATCGGGGCAAAATAATACTAATTGTTAAAGTTTTTCCCCGAACCGGAAATGCACTCTTTCGTGGTTATAGTAAAATCAAAAACACACACGATTTCTCCTATATTTTTTCACTTTTTCCTTTTTTTCTTTTCGGAAATTATTCCAATCATTTAAAAAATCACAAACTCACTTATAAAACTCAGCACTAAAAATTCAATCCATTAAAAGCCGGTTTTTATTCAAGTTTTGTATAAACTAACCGTTAACTGAGATTGTCAAAATGTTTTTTATTTGTTTATTTTTTATTATTTCAAATATTTATCCAAATTTAATATCTTACACCAAGCGGTTAAAAAATTATGTTAAAAATAAAAAATTATGTTAAAGTTGCAAAAAATATTGCTTATTTTGTTGTTGTTTACAAAACTTTGACAATTAATAGTTTTTTACGACGATAACAGCATTTTAATAGCAAATGTGAGTACACCTAAAGATTAAAAAAAGCAATAGGACCTATCCATTATTTTTCAATCAAAATATAAAACGCAGCTTTGAAACGTGCTACTAAATAAAGTGTAAATGGGGAAAAGTTACTTCACAAAGAATAGGAAAAAATTAAATTTTTTGAATACTGCACAAGGCTTACCAATATTAAATAAAACACACTTGTTACTATCGTTTAAATATCATAAATGTTATTACTGGTAATTTAAGTCTTAGGCATTTTGACATTTTCTTCACTTACAGTAATTATTGCTATTTTTTAAATGTTTAGTAATGTATGTATGTACTATAATTTAAAATTTATGTTATGGACAAAAAATATAAAAACTTATGACTTTGTTCATTCTACTTAATTTTAAAATATCACTTTTTGAAAACATTTTAGACTAGATTGAGTTTAAAATTTATTCTATTTTTGTTATAGAATTGAAAATAGTTGTTAAATCGATTAAAATAATAATTTATAACTCTTTGAATATAAAAAAAAAACTTTTAAAATAATGCAAACATTCCTTATATACTTTGGCACACCAAAAATTATATTATTGCTTGAATGTGTTAATAATTGTTAAAATCTTATAAATCTCATTCGATTCGCTTTAGATTCGTGAAATATCCTTTTTGAAGAAATTGAAATTTTTATAACAGACTTAATTATTTGGTGGATCCTGTAGTGGTGTTTGTAGCAATTGCTGTAGTTTTGCTGCTGCCGGAAAGGACCCCAAATCCAATGGCGCCGTTCCAGTTGTGGTTTGAATATACGTTAGAAGTCTTAAAAGGGTAAAATATTTATTAATATATTAATTTTCTTTACAAAAAATAGTTTCAAACCTTCTAAGCTCATCTAGGGCGTTCTGCTGCATTAGAATATAGTTTTTGGCTAAAAGTAGTGTTGCGATTTTCGATAATTTTCGAACGGATGGCGAATGTGCATAGGGTATAACTCGCCTAAGTTCGTCCAGAGCATCGTTTAAATCGTGCATGCGACGGCGTTCTCTAAAAAGTATTCAGAAAAAATCGTTTTTCATGAAAAAACAGTTTAAATGAAATGCACTAGTTTTTTTTAAACAAACAAAAGGTTTTCTCCAAATTCAATTTTTCTAACCGTTTTTTGGACTCAACTACGTTGTGCAAGCTGCCAAATGCTTACACTACTAGCCCAGTCTGTATTACGGAGTACAGTAGAGTACGCTCAAATGCAACACGCTTAAATGCAAAACACGCATAATTGCATAAAAATAAGATTTGTGTCTCCGTGGATTTTTTAGCATTTCTCATGCAAATATACACGGATAAATGCAACAAGGATAACGCATAGATGCATCCATTTTCTAGTTCACAAATGTCAACATTACATTAAATTTTACACGCTTAAATGTACTTCTGCAAAAATGAAATATAATTACATATTCGCTGAAATATAATTACAGATTGTGAAAACTATTTTTGATGAAAAAAAAAACGACTGAAAGATTATTACAAATTAATTAATTTTATTTTTGTAAAGTTATTGTTTATATAAAACGAATTTTTTTCTTCCTTATCCGAAATGTAATAAAGTAGGTATTGTATTCAATAAAAAAAAACCCCGACCTTTTTTTATAGTTGCAACCAGAGCTTAGGGGAAGATCCTTTAATGCCGAAGCACAGCTCAGGATGGTGGTCTTAATTTTGCCTAAAAACATTTCCCGAGAACTTCTGAGTCGATTGGGGCATTATAATAAAAAAACCTTTCTGTCTGTGTGTTAGTATGTTAGCCTGTTCGATTTAAAAAAAAGCCGTTATCCTTACGGGACCCTCTGTTTTGAATTTTGAAATTGCAACACCAGATACGCGATCAGCAAACCAGAAAATCCTCTAATGCAAGTTTTTGCGGAAAAAGGGATATTTGCGTTATCTTTATATTTACGTTATCTGTTACTCTGTTCTTTGTTATTTGCTCTGCACTTGCCGAGCATTGACTCGCAGAAGGAAAACGCATTTAGGATCCTTTTCCTTCGGGAATACTAATGAATTAAAAGATGTAAACATCAACAATCTCCTAGGCTTTCTAAAAAGCTCACGTTGGTTCGAGTAGGGAGAAAATAAATACACATGTGGTACCACAATGGACCTCATTGGTCTAAGTCGGTCGAAGGACCGCCACTCTAACCTAACCTAACCTAGCCTGCTCGTATGTTAGTGTGTTAGTCTGTTAGTCTCTCTGTCTGGAAGTCGGTTAGTGAAATTTTACAGGGATGGAACCGGAACTATTACAAAAATAGTTAAATTGAAGTTTTTATGTAAACTAATATTTCATTTTCCGGCTTATAGTGTAAATAGTTTCACTTTTTCTTGCCACATTTCTGTCCTAGAACCGAAATTTTAGGCATTGGTCACGAATCGACATATTTTTTGGGATCAAAAGTAGTTAATGAACCGAAACGTTCACAAACCGAGGTTCCAGTGTAAGGCTATATAAAACAATGCATGAATATCCCAATAACAACTAAGTATATGAACAATTAATGCAAGCAGAGAAAAAATAGTAAATCGAACTATTTTATAATCGGAAATCATGACTATTACTAAAATAGTTAATTTCAGTTACAAAATAGTTAGTTGCAACTACAAAAGTAGTCAATTTAACCACAAAATAGTAAATTTTACTACTAAGTAGTTAAATTTATTATAAGAATATCCGATTTTGACTTTAATTTAAATTAGCTATTTAAGTAATTGTAACGATTCCCCATTATAAAATAGATTCACTATTTTTTCTCTGTGTGTAGAGTAAAATATATTAATGTAAATCGTTCTATGAGTGAGCAAGCTTTACCTAGCATTTATGTTCAATCTCACAGTTTTTCCTTGTCTATTTTTTTGCTTCCCACCTCCAACATTAGGCGATGGACCAGGAGACCTGAATCATAATAATAATAATAATTAATACTTAATAACGGAGAAAATGTCCATTTTTCAACTTACCTTTCACGACTACCACTTGGTTTATTCTCGTCAGTCAATTGATGGCCCAGCGACGCTCCTGACAAACCACCTTGAGCATAAAATCCGCCCAGTCCTACGGCTCCTAGGGGAGTCCTTCGGCCAGGAACGCTTTGTGGAGGACTACCCGCGGGTCCAGGATGTGGAGCCAACATCTGTGGGGGTTGTAAAGAAGGTCCGCCATGATTTGGCATAGGAAAACCAAAAGGAACATTAGGATCCATGCTTTTTAATTTCCGGATTTAATTGAGAGAGGTTCTGAAAAATTTAGGGAAAATTGCTATAAGTAAATGTTTTTGTATAGATTCATATTGATTGATTAATCTTTATATTTTTCAAATGCGTCTCTCCCTCTGGTCGACTCAAAAATCGCTATAGCGGTTTAAGTAGATTTTCCCGTAGAGTGTATAATTTTGTCCCAGTTTTCGCCTACTTTCCTATATTGTTTCCCAAAAATTTTACAAAATCCGCGGAAAGCTATGTTCATGTTTTTTAGAAAAAATGTCAAGTATGAGCAAAATATAGACAACCCAAGTAATTTCGGGTCCATTTGACAATGTAAGCGCAAAGGAGAAGCTACACTTTTATAGTAGGTGCGAACGAGAAGTCAAATTCCCTTGTTTCTTGTGTCGCCCCCACACTCTAGTAGGCAGTGAATTCCCTTCACCCCACACTTGCCGAAATCACTTCCATTCACACTAGTGCAACGTCCCTTTGACAAATAATTTTGTATTAACTGAAACTACTTGGATTGCCTATACTTTGATATAGGTATGTGTATTATATTTCTATAACTAACTGTGAATACCCGAAAATGAAATAAACGACACCACTCCTTTTAGCAAAGATTCAAACCACAGTTAGAATAATTGACAATTCTATTAACAGATGTCACTTCTCTCGAAAAGGACATTCGATTCAGCTGATTTGTTTTTGTTTAATAGGTTAATTTTTCCTTAATGATTTTATCACATGTATTTTATTTACTCACTAATTGATAACTAAACTTCTAGAATTCTAAGAAGAATTCATTCCCTCTGGATAACAACAATAAATTTTTTTTTTTACACTTTGTGTGGTTTGTTTTCGATACTTATTGCCTTTTTATTTTCACATAAAATTCTTTTCTGAATATTTTGACAAATAACCACCAAGAACTCTATTAAAAATGTATTTTTTTTAAATATTTTTAATCACAATTCAAGACATAAATCGCAAAAATTCACTTGACGAACAGGATTAAAAGAAAATGTGCCATTTGTAGAGTCGAAGAGCAACCGCAACAACCATGAAAAAACGGCTTTTGATATAAGATGATTATTACCAACCCCAAAATCACGGCACGCAGCAGCCCTGATGATGGTGTTTAATAGTAGTGGTAATGGTTAATGGTGGTTGGTGGTGATTCCGATTGTAAACTCATCCCTCGAAATACAGAAACAATAAGAACCGAATAGGCAAAAACTTCACCCATGTTTCACCCTCAATGGCCGAAGAGTTTTCCCTCTATTGAGTCATTTATTCAAGTTTTCCTTACCCTTCGCTCCTTAAAGGATATAATGTGGGATGCCGGAATTGAATTTCATCGAACGATGTTACCACTAACTTTAGAAATGGAAACTCTGGTAATAATAATTCACTATCGAAGACAGAAGCAAACTCGCGAAAAAGCCACTGAATCTGAAATCACTAAAACCATGATACACATAGTATAGCTATCCTTTTGCTACCCTCAGATGATTTTTTGTATTGTGGTATTAGTGTTCGCATGGCTACACCAAGATAATAGAAAAGCATCAGCATCCTTTATGTGGACCACAATTGCCATTTATAAGTAACACTGAAAAAAAAAATTATTGAAAGTAGGTAATTGATTTTTATTTTATATAAAAATATTGTAATAAAAATAATGATTATACAAGTGTTTCAGAGTTTAATATAACATTGAGGGAATTCACAGTCCTCTTTTAAAATGCGGGTAAATTTACCGCTCGGTAATTCAGTCAAATTTAACAGATTTTTACCAAGACGGTAACTTGGTTCATGTAAAAATGAATTACCGGATTCGGTAATTGTATACATGCCTCGAGTCGTGTTTTTCAGCCTCGGTATTCGGTATCAAGAATCAACCGCGAGTGGCGCTAGTAATGTTTTTAGTTGTCAAAATTTCTCGCTGGTTATCTCATCGGACTGCAATTTTTTTCAATTTTGATAGCCGTTGGCACAATAGAAATTCAAAGGAATACATCAAACATGGATTTAAAGGTATGTGATATATTTTACAATCAAATTCGCAGTTCATGATTTGGTCACGTATCAAATAAAAGCGCTGTTCTCAAATCTGTGCTGTGGGATGTTCACAGCAGAATATTTTCAGTCTTTTAATATTACCGAAAATACCGAATACCGAAGAGGATTGTGAATACCCTCATTAAAATCGATCTATCTTCGGAACTAACAATAAGTAGAATCTGACTTAAGAAACAACGAAGATAAAATTAACACTTCAAACGATATCTTCGCTTGGGTAATTTAGAATGACCTATCCTCTTAGGTGCCTTTACATCTGACACTTTATTCAGCGAATTTAATTCTACGATACTAGTGCCGTTTGCACCAACGAAACTTAGCAACTTATGTACAACTTAAAAAATTTAAGTCGAAGAATTTATACGGTTTAAGTAGGCTAACCACAACTTAATTTTTTAAGAATAATACGCGCAAACGGGCCTAAATTGTTTACATTATGACACAAAAATCTGAAATTTATCCCCGAAAAACGCAGTATTGGAATTTTTTCAAACGAAATCGCCGGAATAAATTTTAGTTTTGAATTCGCTGAAAAAGTTCTTGCTAAAACTCACGGAGAACTTCAAGAAAAAAATCGCAGGTGTAAACGAGGCCTTAGATATTTAAAAAAAAAAAACAATTTAATAAACGAGTGTTCTGATGTTATACACTTTCAAAATGCACTAAAAAATACAAAACTTTCAAAATGCGCTAAAAAGTACAAAACTTTCAAAATGCACTAAAGAAAAATATAAAATATGGGGGTTAAAAATTCTCTCTATACAAATTAATGATGTTTAAGCTATTAGTATTCATTTAAAACAAAAAAAAAAAATCAAAATTTTTATTTTTTTACAAATACGTCCACTGTAGTCCAGCTTTTTACTCAAAAAATCAAAATTGGGTCACAAATGCACTTAAAGGTGCACTGAATGAGAATATACTGTTGAAAATAAATAAATAATAAGTCAATTCAAATTTTTAACTGCGTTGCCATATGGCATCAAAATACCGAATGGGTTAAGGGACCACCGTGTAACCGGTATAAATCTTTGGTATACACAAGTAATTTATTTCGTGCAAAGAAACAACAAGTTTTTGAGTCGACAAAATCGGATTACTAGTTCCCCCTCCCCCATACAAATGCACCCGCTTTAATGGTTTACTCGAAAACGGTTCACTTCATCGAAAAAAAAAGAAATTTAAAATTGCTTGAAATTTTACATACCTCCTCCACATATCAAAATTCAATCAATCGGATCCCTCGCAAAATTTTGTTGACCATATCTAACCTCAAGAACGTTTTACGCACTCAGAGCAACAACTATGCCATCCTTGGAACTGTAAAAGTTTTGAATTTTAAAACTTTTTAAAAGAAAAACTTTTAATATCAATTTAATAAATACACTTACTCTTAACTTCAGTCTAAAGAAAAACTTCGTACGGAAAATTTTACAAATTTTTTTGAGTTAAATGAAATATGAACATACAATTATATTATAAGAAATATTCAAGAAAATTCATAAAAAGGCGAATTTTTTTACATACTAAAGGTCAAATATACATTATTGCTTGGGGCAACTAGGTATCAAATTTTAATTTCGGTTTTACAAAAGATTGGTTCGGATACAGAGGAGGCCTTGGGTAAATGTTGTGTTCGACCTTATCATTAAAATGGTTTAGTTACACTGTAGAAAATGAGTTGAAAATTGATCTAAAAATGAAGTAAATTTATTGTAAAATTACGTTTCAGTTAGTAAAATAAGCCAAAAGGTTGTAATGTTTGGTTTTTGCGCAAAACTCTAAAAACTTTTACATTTAGAGCGTAAATTTACTTCCTTTAAGCTTATCCCACAATTACGCGCAAAGCGGCGCGGCGCGGTGACAGATGGTAGTAGCAACTATAGGTTTATATGAGTTGGTTTATAATTGCGCGGTGACCAAACGCGGCAGCCGCGCGAAGAGTAGGTCTAGTTTCTACTTTCAGACGCGGTTGGAAGCGGTGACAGTTGTTTATGTTTTCTGAGTGTTGTTGCAAATATTTTTATCAAGTAAAAAGATGGAAAAGAACTTTGAAAACGCATTCGAAACGGAAAATGAAACGGAAAAATTAATAATCTTCAAATCTTCTGCGATTTTTAGGTTATGAGAACACAAATAGAGCTGCAACCGCGCCGTGTAATTTCGGTTTAAAAATGACTGCGGCTGTCGCCCTGCGTCTGAGCTAACCGCGCCGCGCCGCGCCGCTGCCGCACCGCGCCAATTGTGGGACAAGCTTTATGCGTAGAATTATATTCAACTGTGAAGACTATTCACGTTTAGAGTTACCTCATTGACTTGACCGAGTGATGCAGTTGGATAACTACTAGCCTTGGAATCTTGAATTAGAGGTTCGAATCCTGACCAAAGCAGAAGCTTTTACAAACATATATGTATATAAACTTAAGAAAATTAATTAAAAAAAATCGATAATTTATAATAAAACATAAAAATTCTTGAAAAATGATAAATAACTTTGGCAAGAAAAAATATTACCCCAAAAACCTCTCAAAAGTTTTTTTTTTATTTGGAACATTTTAAACGGTAACGATAAATTACGCTTCGATTCGTAATTTTACTTTATTTAATGATTTAATAAAGTAAAATTCGACAAAAAGTTTTTAGAGTGCGCCATACGGTCTTAATTTCATGATCATATCGTTTTAAATTTACCCTTAAAGCTAGAACCTGAGTCGTACGTCGATGCGTCCGTCATGCGTCCGTCACGTTGACAGTTCGAGTAGAATCAACGGGCTGCTATGAGTACTCCCCTAATAATACGTTTTCCGATGCGGCAACCGCATAAAGTAGGTCGAATTTCTACTTTTACATGCGGCAACGCACAGAAATGTCATTTCCCAAAAAAGTTTGTTTACGATTTAAGCCATTTAAGTATGGAACAAATTGAAAGTAATTGTTTCGACGATACACTAATAGAAGAAGTGCAAAACAATGAATTAACTCCAGATTCGTTGCCGTACCCAACTGTCACCTCATCGAACTGTCAACCGGACGCACGCATGACGGACGCATCGACGTACGATTCAGGTTCTAGCTTCAATCTACCCTTAAATTAAACTGAGTTACATTGCGACGACAGCGACACGACAACGCCACCAAAATTTGAAAAATTGAACTTTTGTCGCGACGACATCGAATGACAGTTGAATTGTTTGGTTAGGTTAATTGTATTTGAGTTGCTCTCTTTTGGTGAAAAATTGGCAATTTTATCAAAATGCAGAAATTATCCAAAGTAGCATATAATAATATTTTCTTTATTTTCTGCACTCTCATCCTTTACTTTCAAAAAAATTTGTTAGGTTATGGGATTGTTTATCGCGGGTTCGCAGCTCTGGTAGATGACGATAACGACAATGTCGCGCGACTCTCGTCGACGTCTCGCGTGGCCTTGTCGTCGCAATGTAACTCAGACTTTAAGCCTAAACTCTAAAAAGTCAGTAAAAAGAAACTATTTTTGACGCATTTTGTTGATGCGTGATATTCCCCTAACAACAAAAAAATAGCAAAAAATAGTAAAAACATTTTCTACCATGCATTTATGAACAAATTCACAATTCGTTTTTTTAAATCAACTAAAAATTAATTTTTGTCTATATTAAATTTTAATAGTTTTAAAACCGAATAACGATTTATTTGAGTAAATATATTTTCCAATATTCAATAACTTTTTTGTTTATGTTTTGAGGCAACCAAATTTATAAATTCTCAATTGCCTGTTCAACTCAGAGATTTGTGAGTTTGGGGCGACACAAGTAACCAAAACAAACAGAAAGTTAGAATAAAATTAGTTTATTTCACTACTTAAATCATCATTCTGCTCATCTCGATATAATCAAGCAAATATATGGTCATAATCGATTTTCCCTCAGCCACTTCAGTTCGAGGAAAACTTTGTTGTTTACTATCCATCTGCAATGTTGGGACAAACAAAGTCCATGCCAAAAGTAAAAAAAAAATATGTTGAATATATGTTGCCGGGCATAGCATCGCAGACTAGGAAATATCTACAATTCAACATGAGAACACCCCAAATTCTAAAATTTATTTATTTTTAATCGTGGTTGTTGTCCGCTATGCCACTCGTTCGGATTCTCGTTTCGCGATGTTTGTTATTTACTCGCCATCCTCATTCACAGATATTTTTATCCCTAACCCGATCTGTACTGTGTTTTCAAGGACCTTTTGACCATAGCTAGGATAAAAGTTTTTTCACCACCAAATCCACCCTATATCGTCATTGCCAAATTCCGCCCATCGCTCACACCCGAATAAACTTTCAAAAACACTTTAATAGCCAGAGGCGTACAAAAAATCGACAAGAAGTTGAACAAAAAGTAACATGGATTGAAAAAAAACATCCAATCTACACATATGTATTTTTATATCAAAATATGTAGGATGAACATGAGATAAAAATAATAGCAGGAAAATATTCATGGCACGCCAATACTCTGAGCAAATAATCCAATATTGATGCTGCGAGCATAATCAATATTCATTTAATCTCATATCAACTACTCGTACACTCACACACCAGCATAATTTATCTTTTAGCTATGTGGTTTTTTTTCGCCCATCTCTAGTCAAATTCGTTTCAGGATTTTCGCTTCAATTTTGTCCATTCATTCCGTCCATTCCAAATCCCTCCTTGTCTCGCCACTCTTGCTCTACTATTGATCCTCTGCCAACATGAGACTTTAACTTTTCAAGTAAGAATCTTTTTCAGGATCCTTCGATTCAATAAATACTTAATCCTTTCAGTTCAACCAGGTAATTTTTTTGGGTTCGTCCTTTCTGCTAAAGTCTTAAATTAGAACCAGGGAATTAGAATATTTTCATTTATGCAAGTTACTTGGAGAGCTTACGCTTTTTTGTCGAGAAATCTGGGAGCTCGGAAAAAAGGGAAATAAGGAAACTATCGGATTAAAGACTGAACGAGGCACGATTGCGGCATTTGATGATACCATGGTTTCATTGATGCGCGTACATATTTATTCGGTGTGTAATTGATATGCTATTCAGGACAAGATTAAATAAATTGGATACGTGCTCTTGTGGATTTTAATTCAAAGTTATTGAACTGCCAGTCAAGGAATATTGCACAAAAGAAAACAGTTTCTTCATCACCCACTTTAAATCCTTTTTAAATCTTTAAAAAGTCAAATCTTAAGAGAATTACTGCCCTTTTTCATAAGTTAGCATGCAGCTAATTTTCCATCAATTTTTTCGACTTCAAAATTGTGAATCTTCACAAATGCGACACTGTTAATGTTAAAATTCTGTTGCAAAAAGGGTATTTTGTAAATTTCATGAAAATATTAATCATTTTTTTTGGAATTTGATTAGGGTGGGCCAGGATCAACATTAATTAATTTGAGATATGAATGTTTGACATTCCGGTAGGATTGCCATAAAAATTTCTAGAAAATATTTCAAAAAATACTTAAAGTCAACCGTGAAAATAATTTATTTTATTATAAAAAACGCAAGCGAGAAATACCGGTTGCTATAATCTTTTTCTCTATTTGGGTGGAATCATACTAATATATAAACATACATTAAAAAAAAAATATTCAGGTGGAATTGAGAACCTTTTCCTTTTTGGAAGTCGGTTAAAAATGAGTTGGTAGTCTGTCTGTCTATCTGTCTGTCTGTTCCTCTTTCACGCAAAAACCGCTGAACCGATTGACTTGAAATTTGGCATGAGTGTCTGTGGTAGTTGTGGTTCCAACATAGGTATACGGAAAAGTAGCGTGAGGGGTGGGGGAGTATTTTATTATTTATTTTATGTGTATGGGGTGGTGCTTTCTCGCTCCGTTGTCACCGCGACCTTAAGATCTATTGTGTGGGGGGAGTAAGGGGAGGGGTAAAGTGATTTCGAAACTTAGTTTTCCCTCTATGTTACTCTTTAGCGGGGAAACTACTGAACCGATTGGCCTGAAATTTGGCATAGATGTTCGTCGGGGGTCCAGCCCCAACATAGACAAATTAAAAAGTTTTTAAGTTCTTTCCGGTTTTTTTCTAAAACTTAGACAAAAAACTTAACCCGGCAACAACGGGTATGCAAGCTGGTATAAAATAATTTTTTAATGCAAAACATGTTTTGCAAGCAAAAAGAAATGCACCACAGGCAGACCGTTTCTAGGTAGAATTGGACGAAGAAATGCGCCGCAGAGGAAAATTTTGTCATTTCGAAGTCCAATAACATCCTTAAATTGAAAGCCTCGCAATCAGTGTTTTGTGTTTCTTTACGTGTTAGTTTTATGAAGTAAACTCCTTAATTGCCTCGAAATTCCCCAGACACATATGAAAACTCCGGACATAATCAAAAAACCTTCCCCGGACTCCAATGCAAAAAAAACGTTGGCCGGCGAAAAGAGGACTGATGGCAACACTATATTCAGGGTCAAAAGTCCCAGAATATAGGGTAAAAATAATTTTTTTATTACCTTGCTTAAAATATTGCAAACAGGTAGGGTTTTAGGTTTTATCAACAAAAATAAAATCAAAACATAACAAAAGCTATAATTGCCAATCTGGCAATTATTGAAAACCCGTATGGTGATATTCGTATCAAAATTCGAACAGTTGTACCAAATTTATTCCAATCGGATTTTGATGTATGGAAGTTTTATGTAGAATCCTATCCTAAATAACTTTTGTTCTTGGACTTTTTTGATAAGATGCACCGTTTTTGAGATATTCGCAAAAAACGTTTTCGTTCGTATGGGGGGTACCCCCCCTAATGGTCCATTTTTGCCCATTAACGAACTTAGCCTCGCTTTTTACGAAAAACGGATCTGCGCAAAATTTCAAGTCTCTAGCTCAATCCGTGCGCTCGCAATCCGCGCCACAGACAGACGGACAGACAGACGGACGGACATGCAAAAATTAATTATTTTTATCATTCTAAACACACTGTTGTAATTCATTACGGGATCTTGGCGTTACAAACGGTAAGGCAAAGTTAATATACCCTTTGGTTTCACCATACGAGTATAAAAAAAATTCTAGCCTGCTGCTTTTCTGGGAACACTGGATTTTTTTTTCAAAATTGTATTTTGTGAACGGTCTGTTGTAGATATATGATCTTTATGCCGAATTGTAATAATATTGTATTGAATTAAAATATGGCGAAAAAAATTTCCAACAAAACTTTTATATCATATGAAAATTCTACGAAAAACTCTTTTCCTACCCATCAATAAATTTTAATTAAGAAATGTTAGATGTAAACTTTAATTACTTATATGTCATCTGAAGACACAAAAGCGGTATCTCTAACCACAACTTTTTTATTAATTTTGACACTAGTTTTGGGAAAATCGGGAAATAAGGTTAGTTTTCGATTAACATCTCTAAAACTGTAAAATAAGTAACTTTTATGTCTTTGGATGAATAATAGACAATTAGATTTGTCATCGAGAAAAAAGTTTCAGGACGATAACTCAGTATAAAATAGTTTTTTTTTTATTTAAAGTTTCCAGATTTTTATTCCGGATGTAAAATTTTTTTTTCTAAACACACGACAACATGTCATATATTTAAAACCAGTTTTTAATTTTGTGTATTTATAACAAAAAACCACTATTTGACCATTCACAATAATTATAATTCATTAAAATGCATTAAAATACCTGCAGAACGCAATCCTTGATTTATTTCTTTCACGATTAAAAATCATAGAACAAGCGTTCTAATATTACGTTTAATTTTTATATTTGTAATCAGCGATTACTATACAAACTAATAAAAGTTTATAGAAAAATTGCACGAAAAAAAAAATTAAAAATCATTGTGATCACTGGCATAGTGTGCTATTGTGAATGAATCTTGACAAAATTTTACCCAATGGTTTTTAAAAGTGTAGTTAATCCATTCGGAATCCCCATGGTAACTGCATCTGCTCGATAAAAACTACTTCTGTATCTACTACTTCCACCCTAACGTTAATTTTTATTTCCTCATATCGAACGCAACTGTAGTTGTGTACTGCCACCTTTACCCCGACTTCGTCCTTAAGGGTGCTTTAAGGACTTCTTCTGATACTGCCGCTGCCGCCATAAAAATTGCTTCCGATTTTACTGCTACTGACTCTGGTTTTTGATGCTTGTGGGGTATTTTGGTAGAGGGTTGCTTTGTAACGGGTCTAAACGACCAAATATGCAAGTGTGCGTGTGCGATGTGCGTGCGTAAATTCGTGGAGTACGATTTGCCTTAGATGAATTAAGGATCGACTGATGGTTCGGTGGGATGGGCGGATGAGAATGATTCACAAGGACTCAGTAGGCTAAGGGACATTTTATGGACCATAATGAAACCAACACTAGAAACTTGTACTGTGCGGGGATGCTAAAATCAAGCCATTTCATTACTTTCACTCTTTCGGTGTGGGTGCGAGCTCACCCCAGATTTTACAATTCATGCTGTTCGCTGTCCTTGCAGGGTTGGAATCTGATGCATTAGGGGATGAATTGATGCTAAAAATCAGGTGTTGCCAGATTCAAATTATCCTTCTCGGGAGTATCGATTAAGTTAAAACGTTTTCATGGAATATATTTTAGAGATTTTGAAGAGAAGATGGAGACCCAAAGTGAGCCAATTGAAAAACGTTTCGGTTTAAAACTTAACATTTTTTTTTCAATCCATGAGAATTAATTAGCTTTCAAAAATTAGTCCGAATAATCGCTTTTGGTATATTCTTTAGCCGTCGTTAACAGAGCGCCCATTAAACCAACACTTGGTTGAGTGGATTTTAATTTATGTAAAAACCTTATCAATGTGTGGTAGAGATTCAGTTCTGCTTGAGATCCTGGCCTAGCCACCCAATTCAAGTTATTTTATGGGGTGCGGCCGTTATGGCCTAGGGATTTTAAATTATTTAATGACAAAGTTCTGGATCTCACGAAGAAAAAATCATCCTACATGAAATTGAAATTCGACATGTGTAGAGAAGGATAAACAATTTACAAATGGAAAAACAAATATTCTAAAGGTTTATTTACATCACAAATTGAGAATTTTCTTTGTATGTTTTTATTGTCTTTATATATTATTTTTATGTTTTTCTTCAAAAATCTGTCATTCGGGTAGTCTTCTTGCGACTCGTTAGAAAATATAAAAGCCTGGTTAAACAGTTTTTATAAATCTTTTATGGTTGTAATGAAATTTAATGTTAGTACATGTTCTGCGAACAACTCAACACAAAATGTTTTTGAAGCGGGTTTTTCTATGTGAAGTTTTATCCATTTATCAAACTTTGGAGTATGTGTCGTCCCTTTCATAAGTTTGATTTTTAAACACCTATAAATGGCTTGTTTTTTTTAATTTATTCAACTTTAAACATTTTTTCGGATTTCGGGTTTTACTAACCTCAAGATACTGAAAATTTTCGACAACGGCACATTTCTCTAAACACATTTAAGTTGCATCATGTTCTTTTTAAAAATATTCGTTTTTGGAACCATTTTTTCGAGGATTTTGTGCTTTTATGTCTGCAATTCATAATTTGTGTACTAGAACAAAATATTTCTTTTAATAACATATAATTTTCGATTCCAATCATAAAAATTACTCTAAATTTCTAAAAAAAGGGGGTCGCGAGAAAAAAAGGTTAGGAACCACTGCACTAGAGGTTTAGTATCTCCGAAGCTAGCTCTGACTTGTGGTTTCCTTGAATACTTGCTAATTATAGTTGGAAGGGCAGATATTGGAAGGTGTGTTGTTCTAAAGTTTTGTTGTTCATGGGGTTAGACAAATTCTTGATATTTTTTGTACGATCAAGGATCAGATTTCGCAAGCGTCAGTTTAAATTACACACGAAAATCCCGATGCAAATTAAATGGGAGTTTCGTACGCATTTAAAAACTCGCTTTTGCAGAATCCGGTCACAAGAAAATAGCGGAGCGTACTTGACGCTGCCCGAGAGAATCGAGGGAAACGTACCGCGAGGAAATAAGACCTCAAAAAAGTATTTTCAGCTTTACCACTTTGTTCTGCCAGGCGATGCAAACATTTTTAATGACAACAGAAGCAATAGATGGTTCATATATTAAAAAAAAATATTTTTTTAAAACATATTTTTGCAGCACTGACTTTAATTCATTATTTTTTATAACTAAAATCGTGCCCGGATTTGATACAAAATATAGTCATGTTAACCCATTTTTCTACTCTATATCAGGCTTGTCCAACCCGCAGCTCGCAGGCCGCATGCGGCCCGGGACGTCTTTGAATGTGGCGCAAGAAAAACTGATATATTTACAAACTTTGATAATTAATGACGTTTAAATTACTTCAAATGGTTAACTAAGTATGTATATTCTACGTATTTTATTTGTGGCCCAATATAACTCCCCCAAATGTGTCCCGAGAAAGCTAAAAGGTTGAACACCCCTGCTCTATATGATAAATCATATAGCAGTATATTAGATTTAGTATACCGTTTGTTCAAATCGTCGGATACAAAAATGAATTACACCAGGGTGTTTGTTTTTGGGACAAAAGATTTTGATTTTCGCATGTCCGTCCTCTATCTGTCTGTGAATCTGTCTTCGACAGGATTGTGCTAGAGACTTAAAGTTTTGTATTATTGTCAGACCACCCCCCCCCCCCACCCTCCCCCGCCCTTCCCGTACCCCATAAAAACGAAAGAGTTTTTTTACGATTTTTTCTATAACGGTGAGTGATATTGAAAAATTTATAAAGGTTTAGAATATGATTTTACATAACTTATCTATACATCAAAATCCAATTCCAAACTTTCCCCCTCTCGCACATAAATGGATTTTTTTTCATGAAAAATTTGTTTGCATTCATATAGAGTATTTGATGATTGGCAATTGTAGCTTTTCTTATGTTTATACCCGTATGGTGAAACCAAAGGGTATATTAACTTTGCCTTACCGTTTGTAACGCCAAGATCCCGTCATCACACAAAAAAATGAATTACACCAGTGTGTTTAGAATGATAAAAAAAATTGAATTTTGCATGTCCGTCCGTCTGTCTGTCTGTCCGTCCGTCTGTCTGTCCGTCCGTCTGTCCGTCCGTCTGTCTGTCTGTGGCGCGGATTGCGGGCGCACGGATTGAGCTAGAGACTTGGAAGTTTGCACAGATCCGTTTTTCCTAAAATGCGAGGCTAAGTTCGTTAATGGGCAAAAACGGACCATTAGGGGGGGTACCCCCCATACGAACGAAATCGTTTTTTGTAAATATCTCAAAAACGGTGCATCTTATCAAAAAAGTCCAAGAACAAAAGTTATTTAGGATATATTTCTACATAAAACTCCCATACATCAAAATCCGATTAGAATAAATTTTAAAAAATCTTATTGGAAAGTTTGACTTCAAAGTGGAATTTTGGTATAACTGTTCGAATTTTGATACGAATATCACCATAGGGGTCTCCAATGATTGCCAGATTGGCAATTATAGCTTTTGTTATGTTTTATAACTAAAATCGTGTCTGGATTTGATACAATTTTCCCTTTAAGAAGTCGATTGCAAGAAAATTGAAAATATAACCATTTTTTTTCAATTAAATCGTCACCCTACACTAATCTGAATACAAAATTTCTACGACCGTTAAAAATATTCAAATTGAGATTAGTTTTATTCAAAAATGATCTGTAATTGTGAAAATGTCCTAATAAGATAATTAGATATGAGAATTCTGAACATTTAAAGGATGTCTTATAATCAGGCGTTCAACCATAATTTCTGGGGCTCTGGAGCAAAATGCTTTTTGACCCGATGGTGATTTTATTATAACTTAATACCACATTTGGCCCATGTTGGCTTTTTTTTTGCATAATAAGCGCCACGTGCCGGTTGATTAAAACGCAAATTCGTATAAAAACCAAATTTAATCTCAAGCAGTGAAGCATGTCACAGGCCAATGACTGGAAGGAAAATAAGGAATGATAATAAAAAGGCAACATTTATCAAAAACGTATGGAATACTCTTGATAGAAAATGTTAATGGACCGGAATAAAATTTAGTCACGTGTCAAAGACTATGTGGGAGTATGTTGATGCTATACAGATGCTGATATCTAAAGGATACCACAGCAGGAAAATGTTAAAATGCCGTGTTTTCAAAATGCGTACGCGGAATTATTGGATTTTTGTTTTTCGTTATTGACAAGTTCATTAAAATATATATACAAAAAATATTAAATTAATTTTGTCAAAAATCTCCGTCGACATTTGTAAACCACAATGAAAATTGCATAACTCTTTTTTGTGACAATATAGGTTTAAAAAACCTTAATTTTTGAGATGTGTTCATTGACATAGAAACGACTTTTATTTCGTCGCAAAAAGTATTTTGTTTATAAAATGTGGAGAGACTTATAGAAATTTCTAACACAATTTTTTTGACGATGAAGAGGAAATGCTTGCAATGACTTAACTTCATATTATGCATAAAAAGTCCTCTGTAGTATTAGAAAATCGGGGACAAGAACCCTACTAACTGCATGCCTTAAATATTTAAATTAGCATTGAAGTAGTTGTGTGCATATGTTTCTGTAAAAATTGCGGTCGCAGCCTAGATGCACTTCCATATTTGCCAATTAACAAATTTATTTTGAAGGGCTCTCAATTATGGACCCAAAACATCACCGCCCTTAGACTTGTTCTGTACTCTGCAACGTCACTAAGGCAAAGTAAATAAAACTGGAGCGGATAAATGAGGTAATCAAGTAAAATCAACCCCTGATTTAGAAATTTGTGTGCATTTGAAGCAGTGGATGCTGTCTACAAAGTATTTGAAATCTTCAAATATTTGTCTTTTCGGATATTAAACAAATATTTCATACCCGTGTCTATCCATGGATCGTATATATATAAATAAATATCATTTAACCTGATTGACTGACTCATCAACGCCCAGCCCAATCCCCTGAAGTTAGAGACTTGGAACTTTCACAGTATGTCCCAACCATCACATAGGCGCTCACTAAGGCGGGTTTTTTTTTTCGAAATTTTACCCCTAAGGGGGTGAACGGGGGGAAAAGGGGGTTTGGGTGTTTTTGAACCGTGATTTTCGCCATGAATCCTGCTCAATAGGGGGCTGAAAAATTTCACTCGGAAATTTTCGGGGTCGCTGATCACGAATCCGGTATTAGATTTTCGAAATTAGAAACGGAAGGTCCTGTAAGGATAACGCAAATATCCTTTTCGCCATTTTTCCCGGGGAAAAATGTCATTAGGGGGTTTTCGGGGTTGCTGATCACGAACCTGGTGTTAGACTAATTCGCAACGGCAAGGATAAGATTTTTCTCAAAAGTTTTTAAGTTCTTTCCCGTTTTCTTCGTATTCTAAAACTTATACAAAAAACTTAACCCGGCAACGATGAGTATGCAAGCTAGTCTAAATATATATGCAAAAATATAACCAGAATCGAACCAAAAACCCGTCACCCATTGAAATTTTAGTGAATCAAAACCAAACCATATACCGAGTCACTCTGAAAAAATATATATTCGAACCGAACCAAACTAGTTTTAAAAATAGATGGTTGAACTGAACCAAAACCGAGAAATGGTTTTTACAACAAATGGTGTAATGAAACTAAAAACCACAAATTTTTTTAGTGGATTTGAAATTTAAATTTGAATTTTTAGGATCGAAAGACCAGATTTAAAAAAAACATTCCACATGCCTGCTACCAATTTTGTGTAAGAACAAAAACCACAAAAACATGAAAAATACAGTGAAAAAAAACCAGAATCAACACCAAATTTTTGAAATTTTAGAAACGAAAACCAGAACCAAATTTTTGGACTCTTAAAAAGTAAAACTAGACGAAATTTTTGAAATTTAAGAAACCAAAACCAAAGCCAGAATTCAATTTTGAAATTTTAGGAACCAAAACCAAAAATCAGGAATCCAATTCACCCTTGAACCAAAACCCAACCACACTCAAAAAACTTTTGGTTTGCATCTCTGAATATAACTGGTTTTTGTAGCTTAAGTAAATTTTTTGTGTAGGTACTAAAAATGTAGAGCTATATAAGTAAAGACCTATTAATCGTACAGACATACGAGTATGCAAACATATCGGTAATTACAGATTACGTATATTTTGATATTATTTCCTTGAGAAATCTTATAGAGAATATTTTCAAGCAATATTGAGTGCTTTAACCACCTTCCGACCGCATCAAATTTTCTCGGTTAGTCTCAAAATTTAATTCAAAGATTTTCTGAAGAGTTGTGGATATGGTAAAGACAGATGAGACGAAGGGAAAGTATTTGATTAATATCAAGCGCATAGGAGAAATGTTTATTCTAATGAAAAAGGGTAAATAGTGGAAGTAGGTTGAAGCTATCAAGCAATTAAGATCACCTCACGAGAATATCACAGATAAAGAGTGTTAAAGTGGTAAAGGTTTAAGTCCTTTATTTCCGTGATGTGTTATGTATGCAGTTATCAATGTATGTTACTAAAATTGTTACAAAACTTTGACAATACAGGAAAAGTTGCTTACTTTAGTACTAAAAGTGCATTCTAAACACAATAAACTAGGAAATGTTTTATAACTAATTTTTCTTTTGTTTAGTTTTTCCCATCTCTTTTTACTTAACCCTCCGTCTACCATTGGGGTCAATTTGACCCCACAGCGATAAAATTTTTCTCTAATTCTAGTCGTAACACAGAACTATATAACATAGAACAACTGTCACCATACAAAACTCTGCTGGAAAATGGTCCCAAAAGTATTTCCCTCTTTATCGTACTTGAACGCATTCACTGAACTGTATAAGGTCGCGAAATTCAAATTTCATTTGCCGCGAAATTCAAATTTCACAAGTTTTAGACTAACTTTAGGCGTCAAAAACGAACTTTAGGCGCCAACACCATTCCGAAAGTCTATTTTCCTTTGACAGCTCACGGTTTAAACGAGACGGCTATATTTATTTTCATACGGTTATCTTGCTCTTACTTGAGTCGTTTTGATACACTGAACTGTATTGAAATGGGACTATTTGAGACAGCAAATCGAGCGATCTAGTATATCTATGAGTCGTAATAGTTTTTGGACTTTGTGACTTCTTGACATTGTTTCTTTAAAAATTCTTCATTGTATTTTGCTGGAATTTATTGACATTATTGAAGTTTTTTCTAATTGTACTCAGACATTTTCAATAACAACTAAAGGAAAATGGCTTATTACCGATTGGGGTCTAATTTACCCCAACGGAGTTCTAGCAGGTTTTTTTTCAGTAGTCAGAGGGTTAATTTGAAAATGCTTCAAGATTTTGTATTGCCGATGGTAAAATATTTTAAATTGATTTCAAATATTGTCAGCTTCAATTTTATTTGTCTTTTTACACCAAAAAATCAACAAAATGGAATGTGTGACTGTAAAGTTCGTATACTTACTTTAAAAAAATACATTTAAAAAAGTTTATTTGACCTTTTTCTTATAATTTTCAACCAGTAAATATTTTTGGTTATATGTATTGAAATTCAATCATGTAAATTTTTCGATATTTAAAATCGTTTTTAATAGAATTTAAAATCGTTTTTAATAGCACTCTGCTGATTTGATTTACTGAAATTCGGTCTCAAGTCTTAGAACTTCAAAACTTTCTGGCTACGATTAATTTAAACTTTTCGTTGAATTCATTTGTGGGCTATTCATAATTAAAACCTTATTAACATTTTTTTCTAACACTGTATAAATATTGGCAGGTTCGGGCAAATAAATCCACAAGTAAAAATCCTTTAAAATGAAAAATGTCAATTATCTTAAGGTAAGGTGATAAGATTAAGACATGAAAAAAAAAACTTTCTATACTCTTCTCTGTAAGGTCAAGAGGTGCATGTGTGTTTATGATCCTTATGCTCTCCTCATCATGCCAGCATTTCAAACAAGAAAGTAATGAGCTGGACTAGTTCAATATTTTTTTGTTGTTAGCAGGATAACAACATGTTGTGTAATGTGACGTCACAGAAAAAGGCAAACTTTTTTTTTTAACTAATCTAATGTTCTGTCCTTTAATACTTTCTTTTTCTTTCTGTCTATATTTTTATAAAAAAAATCCATCGAGCAGGCGAAATTATATATTTCTATAGATATAAAATATGTATTCGATACTGTGTAACAAACGCTTTAGTAAATATGTATAAACTACCAAAGTGTCAATGTATTGGTGTGCGAAAATATCTGAATATGTGGAAGGATGCTCGTGTTTCTTGTGCACGATGTACTAGAGATGTGTATGGTTCTGTTGTAAGGGCTGTAGATACATATTCACCTTGTGATGCCCTTGACCGACGGGGTCCCCTGGAGCTTTGGCATCAGAGTTTTGCCATTGTCAATCCCCAGTGCCGCCAGACTTTCCTCTCACCCCTCTAATCTCGGTCCGGAGACTTTTTCCATTTTGCTAGTGTGCGAAATGCTGATTTCTGAATACATGCACAGCGTTTCAATTTCATCCGGATATTGGCCGTTTTGTATTGGAAACCTTTCCGAATGATTCCGGGCGAGTCGGATAAAAAGGAAAAGCTTTTTCTCAGAAGCTACCCAACCCTTGCAGCCCTGATTTAATACCCGGTTACCCATTCTCGAGTTAGCTGTCGACACGTTCATCTTTATATCAAACATAACGAATAACAAACCCGTTTTCACAGTATACGAACAGTCAAGTTTTATACAATAATGAACCAAATATATCTGTGTCGCTCTGATTGTAAATTGTAGACAAAGGATAGGCACAAAGGGGATGACCGGGTGTCTGATCCATCTTGATACCCAAAAGGATTTCATTGTAAAAAGAGGTTCGGGTCAGAGTTCTTTGGTTGATTTGCAATATTTCTGGGTCTGTTTTTATGCCATGGCAGTACATGATGGACGACTTTGAAAGAATTTATTTTTATTAATTTATGCCAATTTGTCTTCATAATTTCAATTTAAAGGAATTAATCATTTTCTCTTCCCTTTTCATAGAATTACCAGTGTCCTCATTACTGGTCACAATTTTCACGCTTATTTTAAATACTTAAGCCAAAAGAAGTATTCAAAAATGTATCTTTGCAATAAAAATGTAAAAAAAGATTCAAAGAAAAACTCTAAAATTTTGCTTTTTGTCGTGCAGAGAGCTCTCATAATAAAAATAATCAAGAAAATTACAAAAGTTTTTTCTTAAAATGGTTTTATCAACTATCGGAAATTGCGAAATAAATCTAGGATATCTTTAATTGTTTTATTTTTGGGGTCTTTTATAATATTTCTGATTTATCCAGCAAATTTTAACAAGTGTTTCAATAAGTGTTTAATTTAAGTGGAATATTAGTCATTTTGTTCCTTTAATGCACGTCTTTCATCACGCAATTTCCGATAGTCTTATTATTTTTATATTTTGAGAGCTCACTGTTGTTGCACAGCTTATTTTTAGAATTTGTAAATTTTTCTAAATTATTTTTTAAACTTTGAGTGTGCTGTGGATAATTTTTTTTTAAATAAACGGAAACTGAAAATTAAATTTTGTGGCCTAATTAATTACACTACCCGACAAAAACAAACGACTTTTTATACCTGTATGGTGAAACCAAAGGGTATATTAACTTTGCCTTACCGTTTGTAACGCCAAGATCCCATCATCACACAAAAAAATGAATTACACCAGTGTGAGAAAAAAAATTGAATTTTGCATGTCTGTCCGTCCGTCTGTGGCGCGGATTGCGGGCGCACGGATTGAGCTAAAGACTTAAAATTTGACGCAGATCCGTTTTTCGTAAAATGCAAGGCTAAGTTCGTTAATGGGCAAAAATGGACCATTAGGGGGGGGGGGAGATTGGCAATTATAGCTTTTGCTATATTTTGTGTTGTCGAAGATTTTACAAGCAAGTGGTTTGGTCAGATTGGCTCTAGTTTTTGAGAAAAGTCCAAAACAAAGATTAAAACTCGTTGACTGATTTCTCAAATAGCTGGGCAGGGGATTAGAACGGGAGGAAGATGGCGAATGTTTTCTGCCCCATAAAAATCCGTTGACTGGTTTACAATATAGGTAAGGAGAGAGGGGAGGGAAACTTCGGCTGTAAACACGGCTGCGTCAAAACCCCCGCGTCAAAACCCCTAATAAAACTGTTGTCTGATGGTTCTATGGAAGAGGGCTTTTCTTCGAAACTATTGGCGAATTCGAATCAAAGATTTAAGATTTAAAGCATGCTCTACTCTGGAGTGTTACCAAAAATTTGTCCAAACTTTCTATTCGATTTAAAATCTAGATCAAGCAATTTTCTAGCAAAAACAGCAGTCCATTTGAATACGCCATATGTCTTCCCTTCTCCATTCTCAAGACCTTCTATCTGGGTTTTACTTTATATATTTTAGCATATATTTTGACAATGTATTGAGTTTATTAACTTTGAGCAAGATTTTTTGCATTTATGATTTTTACTATGAAAAATTGACGATCAGTCTTCCGAATCAAATTATCTTATGGATTTCCAATTGAAATTCCAATTGTAGATCGTTGTGGACTTTAGAACCTCTTCGATACAAAGCAGTTTTTTCAGTAACGACCCAAAAACCCTTTTATTTTAATCCCGAACTTCGTTATAATAAGAACATCAAATTTTCGCTCTCTAGCTCAATCTATTCAAAAGCTATCGTGTTCGCAGATGGATGGGTAAGAACAAATCAACTTCTTTTATCATCTAAACATATTGTTGTAATTCATTTTTTGATCGGGCTATTGATTCTATGCTTTAGAAATGATATACTAAATCTAATTATGATTCTTATACAGATTATAAAAAATCTAACAGAAAATGAAGTCTGGCTTAGCCATGCTCGTTTTGTATGAAAAACGTATTCAAAATCGTGGAACTTTGAAAAGTGTTCGGCTTATGCTGGTTTCTGGCTTACACAGGATCCGACTTATACAGGTTTTACTATATATTGTTACAATAGAAAATGTTTTACTTTAAATTTTATAAATGATATTTTACGTTAACTTCTTTGACAATGGCAGGTTTTTTTTTACTTTTTAATTTGGTTAAAACTTTCAAAGAAAACTTTTTATATGGCGACGAAATGTATAAAGTCTAGGAAATAACGTTTGTAATTATTTAATTCTGTAACCGTGAATAATTTTGTAACCCTTGTAATTTAATTGAAAAAGAGAATTAGTAGGGAAAAGTAGACAATTTTAGAGTAAAAATGGTTCAGCTTAGAATTTCAGATACCATTTAATGGGGTGTCTGTTTGAAGGTTGTAATTATTTTTCTACGCTTTTTATTTTTTCATCATAGATATACGTTAGTATCTTGTTCTAAAGAAGATAAGAATTATTAACCAATTTCTCGTCCAAAGCAATTTTTCACCGCATTTCTCCTACCAAAGAACGTAAAACATCCCCATTTTCTGTTTTTTCCCGTATTTCTTTTTCTTTTTTGTAGGTAAAAGGGGTTTAACATGCTGTAATCCTTGAGCCAGTGACGCTTATATAGATATTGTTTCATTGGACGTGAAACATTTTATTGCCGCCATTTGGGCAAGGATAACAATTCGCGAGTGGTTGCATTTTATTGTAATTTTGTTTTATTTTGCTGTAAATACACAACGTATGGAATATTTAATATGCCTGTTATATAACGTTTAACAAATATGGAAATTCTTATTTATTTGAAAATTACTTCAAGCAAATAAAAAAGTTTTGATATAAGTGAACAGAATTTTTGATTAAATGTCATGAAAAGCTCCCCTGGGTCGGTTCATAATCTTGAATGTTATTTTTAGATTCCCCTTGATTTTAGTCATAAGGATTTTCCCTTAATTTTATTGAAGAGGATATTTTTCCAAATTGAATTGAATATTCCTAAGCATCAAATAGAATTATTTGAAATATAAAAACAATTTTAGAATTAACTTTTTTTATAACTTTTGGAGAAATACCGTTAACTTTAAGTAAAAATTTCAGGACTTTCGCTTAAAAATTTCAAAATTTTGGCATCCGATTCGTGGTTTTTAAACTCAAAAACCCCGAATGCTAATTTTCCAGAAAATTAAAAAAAAACCGTCATCCTTACAAGACCTTCCGTTTCTAATTTTGAAATCCCAACATCAGATTCAGCAACATCTACAACTACTTAATGATATCTTTCCTGAGAGAAAATCAAAAAGAAAATCCCTACAGGACTTTAACGAATTTTTCCGAAGATGAGATATCCGAAAATATTTTGAAAATCATTTTTAAGAATTTAGGCAATTTCCGCGATAATTTTCACATTCCACCGCTATAGAGGGAAAGTATTGTACACATGATGGAGAGCGACTCGAGAACGCTCAGATTGAGAATTTGTGAGGGAACAATTTAAAGCCGCGGTTCCCAAACTTTTTTTTAATTGCCGTTTGCCAGTGTTTTAAAAATACCCCGTGTATGGTTTCTTTACCGTCTAAATTTTCTAAAACTAGACTAAAGTGATTTCTCTGTCGGTTTATCTGTCGGTCTATCTGTCGGTCTATCTGTCGGTCTATCTGTCGGTCTATCTGTCGGTCTATCTGTCGGTCTATCTGTCGGTCTATCTGTCGGTCTATCTGTCGGTCTATCTGTCGGTCTATCTGTCGGTCTATCTGTCGGTCTATCTGTCGGTCGGTCTGTCGGTCTATCTGTCTGTCTATCTGTCGGCCTATCTGTCGGTCTATCTGTCGGTCGGTCGGTCTGTCGGTATGTCGGTCTGTCTGTCGGTCTGTCAATTTCCAAGTATCTTAAATAACTCGAGAATGCCTTGAGGTAGCGACTTAAAATTTTTAGTAAATGAAATCGTTGGATATTTTTGTGCAAACTTATATAATAGTAGTTTGCGTTTAAAACAAGAGGCATTTAAATAGTTTCTACAGAACTCTATAATTAAGAAAGTATGAAAATTTATTAGGTACTATTATAATAGCAACACAGAGCAAAGGGAGCTTTCGCTGCATTTACCGCTTTCTAATTGATTTTTCAAATCAAATTTGGGTAGTAATAATTTAAGAAAATGCGGAATCTTCAGAATCATTTTCGAAATTTAATTTCATCTTTAGAAAAATTTCCTTTGAAAATTTTAAATCGATTTCTTAAAAGGCTTTTTCACGCACATGAAAAATAAAGTTGACCATTAAAAAACCTTTTGTGTATTACTATATCCCTGGGAAAATTAAATTCCGGGCCTAAACTTGAATAGAGGCACTTATTCATTGAATAGCATTAATTCTCATCGTGAAAAGAAAAAAAAACCGGGGAAAGTGAAAAGGGTACGTGAAAATCGAAGTAAATATTGAAGAAAAGTATACAAAGAATCGCGCCATAAGAAAAGAGCGAATTCCCTTAGGAAATTTATTTTTCACCCTGCATATAAGAAAGTAAACTCAAAATATTTCAATAAATATGAACAAGGACGACAAAATTTTATTATCCCGCTTCGTTTTATCGCGAAATATATAAATTTTGAATTCAATGTATATGAGACCCATTCACCCTGAAGCGGGCTTTATATTCGCCATTTTTATAAAGTGAATCAGATATAAGTGCCTATAGATGCCGGTATACTCTATAAAAGAACCTACAAAAAGGATATCTGAAATTAAGGTTGTAGATAAACTACATATTCTCGCTTAAAAGTTACTGAACATAAGAAAAGGAAATTTTTTGTGTGTTGGTGAAAGCCCGGCTTCACGGGACCTCAACAGAAAAAAACCCACTTCTAAAAAAGTTTGGGTAGATTGGGAAACACGGCGAGAAGCGCCACGCTTTAATTTGTGCTCCAAGGAAACTGAAATATCCCTTTATAAGCAAACGCGTCGGTTGATCGTCGCGTTAACGTCAATCGTAGACATCGCAAGGAAAATGTATGTTTAAACCACACCATGCCATCGTCTGTATTCCCCAGACTTGGGATCGCGACGAATCCTTCCACTGCTGTTTCTGTTGCTGACGTTTGTCATTAATTCCTTGGGAATACAGGAGAAAACACCCGATGGAGGGATGATGTTGAATGTTGCCCGAATAGTGGAGGAGGTTTAACTGTGGCGAAATCTATATGCAAATGTAGGGTGCCAACTTTAATATCGTGTACTGGTATTTCGGATTGGTTTGAATCGAGGTGTTACACTCATATCTCACTTGATTTGCCATTTTTCGAACCCTTTCCGCTTTAAATCCCCGCATCACATCCTTCACATCGTTATATCCTTGAACCATCGAAACTTTGGGCTCTGTGTATAATTTACGGTTGTAAACGAGGGACAAATAAAAAAAAGGGTTAAGTCCCAGATGGGTTTAAAGTTGGCAAAACAGAAAGCGCCAACAGGAAAAATTGAACAAGCAAACGAGAAAAGTTTTGCTCTCTGTTTCTCTTTCGACAATAAAAGTTTTTTTCAACAATTTTCGTTTTTCTAACGGAAATTGTGGCTAGAGTTTTCTTCAAAGGATAATTGGAAAGGACTATTCCAGAAGCCATGGCAAGGACTATTCTTTCTTCTTCTGGGTCGGCATCATTTGCTCGTTTATTCGATAGATTTTTTCTGTTTGGTTTTTTTGTTACTTTCAGAAATAGCTCCCAGCCGAATTAAATTGGTTGCGTCATTGATTTTATAAGTTTTTCACTTATATTCCCGGTGTTTTGTTTCCATTTAACTTTATCTAACATTTCTTTTTTTGGTTTTTCGATTTTTGGTTTTGCCTTTTAAATATCATGAACCAAGTCAAATATTTAATATAAAAAAAAACTTTTTAATGGATTACAATTATTTTCACGAATTTTTGAATTACTAATGGACACATGCAAAAGTTCATGTTTGAGGGATGTATTTTACGATATTTGGCATCTGTCTAATAATTTCGACTATGCACTATATTTATGTCTAAGAAAACGGACTGCGAAACAATGCTTTTATTGTTTGACAGTCCCTTATCTTGAAATTTTAGTATTTACTTTCTCCAAAATGACACAAAAGTTTAGAATAAGGGTATTCATGTAACCACATAACATCACTCGTTGTGTATTTGCGTATTTTTAACGTGTTTCATTAACGCAGTCTTCAAATAATTTGTTTAAGTCGACCAGCTGTTTGGCAGTCTCCTCTCAGCCGCCACAAAGTTAGTAGTTGAGAATGTTGAGAATTAGTAAAAAATTTAAAATTATTGAAATATGGGAACAAAAGGTGCAAAAGAAATCATTATTATTGAAGCTGAATTCTGCAATTTCTCGAAATCTCCGTTTTTGACGTTGTGTAATTTCACAAAGTTGTTTGCATACCAAAATCGTCGGCAGTTTATTTACGAGGTGGTAGATTTACACAGTTCACGCGATTTACGATGCATTAGCGAGCTTCCATGAATACCCCTTACATAAATTTGAGGAAGGTGTTAAAAGCACTGACCCGATTTGGACTAAACTTTATGATATGCCTTTTAGTAATAAGATAAGGTAGTGTAGAACATTAGATTGGCTATATGTCACCATTCTTTTTGCTTTCTTTCAGAATATGTAGGGGTATTCATTATAAAGGGTGGTTAAATTTTAAGGGCCGATGTTGAATGTGAACCACACCTAAACGTCAAGTTTTTTCTGCATTTCATTTGACATTTCTCAATTTCAGACTAACTCAATTTGAACCATGGAAAGATACACAATCGAGCAACGCGTTAAACTTATTCAGGCTTATTATGAAAATGTGCCTCATCACTGAAGATGATTTTCTTCGAAAATTGATCATCCACTGTTGCCATTTCTTGCCACCATTCTGACCATTGACGACGCTTGAAATGGTCAAGAGGCTTTAGTTCTTGAGTCAATTGCACCTTGTAAGCGTGTAAATGCAAGTCTTTATGCATAATGTTCATCAACGACGAGCGTGGGAGGTGCTATTGTTGGGCACGACAACGAGTTGAGGTGGACGGCTCTTCAGCCACACTATCGCGAACAGCAGCAATATTTTCTGCAGTACGAGCTGTACGAGCATGCACTGGTGTTTTCACATCTCCTACAGACCCGGTTTGCTCAAATTTTTGCACGATTTTTCCGATTGTACGCACATTTGGACGATTAAATTGACCGAAAAAATCACGAAGTGCACGATATGCATTTTGATTTGAACACCCATTTTCATAATAAGCCTGAATAACTTTACCGCGTTGCTCGATTGTGTATCTTTCCATGGTTCAAATTGAGTTAGTCTGAAATTGAGAAATGTCAAATGAAATGCAGAAAAAAACTTGACGTTTAGGTGTGGTTCACATTCAACATCGGCCCTTAAAATTTAACCACCCTTTATAAACATTTCATGCAAATTTTAAAAAAACATCAGACTTGAGGAAAAAGTAATTTCATAGTTTTGATACACATTTTCAATCGGTTTTGTCTTTTATTCAAGGTCCCGGAAAAATGTAGTTTTTAAAATATAAACATAACAAAAGCTATAATTGCCTATCTGGCAATCATTGGAGACCCGTATGGTGATATTCGTATCAAAATTGGAACAGTTGTACCAAAATTCCATTTTGAAGTCAAACTTTCCAATAAGATTTTTTAAAATTTGTTCAAATTGGATTTTGATGTATGGGAGTTTTATGTAAAATTATATCCTAAATAACTTTTGTTCTTGGACTTTTTTGATAAGATGCACCGTTTTTGAGATATTCACAAAAAACGATTTCGTTCGTATGGGGGGTACCCCCCCTAATGGTCCATTTTTGCCCATTAACGAACTTAGCCTCGCATTTTACGAAAAACGGATCTGTGCAAAATTTCAAGTCTCTAGCTCAATCCGTGCGCCCGCAATCCGCGCCACAGACAGACAGACGGACAGACAGACGGACGGACATGCAAAAATTAAATATTTTTATCATTCTAAACACACTGGTGTAATTCATTTTTTTGTGCGATGACGGGATCTTGGCGTTACAAACGGTAAGGCAAAGTTAATATACCCTTTGGTTTCACCATACGGGTATAAAAAATCCATTATACTGACCAACTTCAATATAAAAGCGAACAATTTGATAATTTTTTTTCGATTGGACAACGAGTTAGCGTTTTCCACCAGGTCGATAAAAGTGCTTCCGCACAAAAAGTTATTGAAAATATCAGTTGTGGTCAACACAAAACTTTCTTCTACAAAATCTACGACCCTGCGCAATTTACGCTAGAGCCCTGTCGCGTTGTCAACCTAAGACGACCTCCCAATAAATTCTTGGTTTATTCAAAAATATCAAAAACGTACAAAATTTGAGATAACTTGAGAACTGTAAAAGATATCAATTTACGGTAAATGGCAAAAATGTAGAAAATGTTAACATCTTTAATTATTCTTTTAACTGATTTGTCGAAAAACCGTTAGTTTGCAAATTATTCGCAAAAATATGATTTTTTACTTATTAATGAAAATATCTCAATAACGGTAAAAGATAACGGTAAAAGACAAAATTGTGCAGAATGCCATTCTCATTAATTCACTTCATACATTCAGTCAGCAAAAACCCGTTAGTTTTCGAGATAATCGCAAAAAACTGATTTTTTGGAAATAACGGTTTATCTCGATAACAGGTTGAGATATCGAGTTATAGCCAAAGACAAAAGTGTGGGAAATTTTATTTTCTCCAAGTTTTGTCATACTTAAGGCCACTAAAAAACGCGTAGTTTGGGAGTAAATCGAGAAAAACGTTTGAAAAACCGCCATTTTGGATACTTCCGGTTAACGGATTTCCACCAAAAGTTGATAGGATCGTCCCATTTCAGGACCCAACATGCCTATAAAATTTCATGGCGCTAGCTCTATTAGTTTTTGAGAAATCTTGTACACAGACTGACAGACAGACTGACAGACTGACAGACAGAAAGACATTTTTTTAATATGACTCCAATCGACTCAGGAGTGATCGGGAAATGTTTTTTAGGCAAAATTAAGAGGTCGAAATTTTTCATGAATACAATACTTTATTATACTCCGTAGAAGAAAGTAAAAATTTAAGTTATATGCTTTGTTTGTAAACTGGCTCTTTTTTCGAATTTCGGCATAACAGTTGGTGGACAAAGGATATGTTGTTTAAAAAACTACCAAGGAAAATTCAATTCACCATCTTGTTATATTGCAACTAAAAATAACAAAATGAGCACGCAGAGAAAATAATAATAAATCTAAACACTTTATAATGGGAAATCGGGACTAATCGTAAATTAGTTCATTTCAATTACGAAATAGTTAAATTTCAATTGAAAAAACAGTCAGTTTAACTACAAAATAGTAAATTTTACCAATAAGTAGTAAAATTTCTTTAAAAAATTGTCGATTTTTAATATTTTTAACTATTTTAGTTATAGTCGCGATTCACCTTTGCGTTAGACCTCTCAATAGTCAATACGGAACACGGCTGTTAAATTTATAATTTTATTGTTTTTTTTTTTTTTTTTTTGTGAATTTGTTAGTATCTTAACACGTTAACTGCTGCGCCAGAAATTGGCAAATTGTTAAATTAAAGTTAGTATATTGCTTATAATAAAACAAAGTCATCTAAAAGTTCTAAAAAAAATGTTTGCCCGCAGAACATTTTGAGTCAGAGGATGATCCTCAAAGGACTTTTACTTTATTGTAAAAAATTATATTTAATCACAACAAAATAATACTGCAGAATGATTTCTACCCTCATTTTTAAAATGCTTGCGGTAGAAAATGTAATTTAAACACTCGACAAAAACGATTTTTCATCTTTATCTTTGCGTTGATCTACTTTTCCGTAATTTCTTCGAAAGGTAGACGTAAATACTTTCACAGGAAATTTCCGTTTCTAATTAATCAAAGCACATAAGGTGGCTTAAGTTTTCATAAGAGGTCTTATACATTTTGGTTTTGTTACTGTTATGCATTTAAAGTAAAAGAAAAATTCAGAAAGTAGAATGAAAGAAAATTCGCTCTTCACAGAGAAAAAAAAACACAAAAAAGCATGAAAAAATAAAATGAAGACTAGTAGAAACCAGGCACGAGACTCATGGAAAAGGTGACAATTGGGCATGTAGATAAGGCTGAATGCTGGAATTTTAACATTTCTCCACTTGGGTGGATAAATTTTATCTAGGATCGACCAGCATTTTTTATGAAATACATCAAAGCGGTCGTTCCAACTCAGGGATTCAACTTGTGTGTCATTCTGATGTCTATCACAAAGGATCGGTTGATTTAATTTCGTTACAGAGGTCACCAAAATACACAAACAGACATAGGTGACGTGAACAATATATTCGGAATACACGTGCAAATCTCCATACGGACACGCATCCATCTAAACCAAATTACCAGAATATCTGTTAAAAAAGCAAAGAATTTGTTATTGCGACCTCACCATTTTCTCGAAGGTAATTTTCCAAAAACTACCCCAAGCTATTCTTACCCTGCTTGCGTCTCTACTTGATGGTGATTCCTTACGCCCTAGAGAATATCTGTTCACGGCACTTACACACGAAAAAATCGGGATTGGGGAATTCCCTTTGTTCATTCAGCCTTAGCTCATCTCGTTCCACACAACTTCGACTACTTACGCATACAGAAACTCCTGGTTTATGTTGTTTCTACAAACCGAATTTATTCCTTGATTCTCTAGTACTTCGAACGGTGCAAAGACAGAAATTTCATCAGTAATGGTGTAGATTGGCACCATCCACCCTCAATTACAACCACAATTCCTCTCCGTACTATCCCCATCACCAGCCCCTAGCCTCGACTGATGTGACGTAAATGACAATTCTTTGTGTTCACCAAAGATATTTTCTTCTTTTGAGTGTAAATTTGATCCACAGGGCTTCCAGACCCCTTTGTGAAATTCTTAAGACGTTCACACGCATAGAAAAAAAATAGTGATTTCAACGATTTTATAATAGGGAATCGGGACTATTACCAAAATTGTTAATTTCAATTACAAAAATAGTCAATTTAACCACAAAATAGTAAATTTTACTACTAAGTAGTTAAATTTATTATAAAAATGTCAGATTTTACCTATTTTTGTAATTGAAATTAGCTATTTTTGTAAGAGTCACGATTCTCCAAGATTTACTATTTTTTCTCTGTGTGCAGTTTTGATTCCCCCTCATTCGCATCACCTGTCGCTCCGCTCCCAAGATTCTCATTCATCTTCCATGTCGGCCGTGTCGTATACATCAATTTTCCATCCCCATAGGAAATTCTCATGATTGTTGTGGAACCTGCATGGGGTGTGTATTGTATCTGTGTGCTGATCTGGAAAGCCCCAGATCGTTACCCTGGTTACGGCCAGGGTAACATTTGGAGCTAAACGTTGTGAGCTTTCAGTTTATTCGACTTGGTGTTTCTTCGAAACTAGATACAAACAGGATGGTTGGGTGGCCAGCATCCCCAGTTTTGTGTATTGTTCCATATCTGTATGCACCCTCATTTGGTATTTCATCTGTGTGTGTACATTTAAATCCCGGGATGTACAAGACTCTTTCCTCCCGCCTTGCGTCTCTATCCTAGAATTGTGGGGCCCTCTTCCCGATCGCCTGTCTTCCCTTTCAGCTGACGTGGCAGGTACATCCACACGAATAAAGCTGGCAACTGTAGTTGTATACATATTTCATACCCCATTCCTCTTTTACCAAGTGGTTCAATGTATTAGTGAGTTGGGGATGTTTTGTTGGGGGTGAAATCATTATGATGGTAGCTTCGAGCTGGAATGCTAGGATGCTGTCACGCCGGGACTGTGCAGGGTTGATTAAGCATTTTTTGCGTATTTCGCTTGGGGTCGACTTGAATGCCAGTACAAATGATGAAGTTCTGTAAATTTTTATCCCTTTCTCAAAGGATACCTATCTTTGTCAGCCACTCGATGATGTCTGGCTGTTTTCCTTGTTTTTTGTGCTACTTTTATTCGGATCTGCAACTCCTTTTTTAGTTCTATTGCTCTATCTCTAAATTTATACAAAATGTTGCGTTATTTGCCAGATACATGATATCTCGTTTGTTATAAAAAGTTAACATTACCCAATGTCATTAACTTTGTGCGATTTTTCAATAACTCTTCAAGTTTAAAAACATAAACTTAAAGTTTTACTTAAAAATTTTGTCTTTAAAAAAACGAGTTTATCAAAAATGGATTATTTCAAAATACATTCGGATTATGATGTATGGAAAGAAAACTTTATATCGGTTTTCCAACATTGTAGTTGTAACAACATCTACCAGAACATGATACAAAATTATTGGATAAAATGAAATCGATTGCAGATCAACAAAATCATGATACGGTGAGGGATGGGGAACACCAAGTAAATATTGTAGATTTTATTCGCATAACATTTTGCCACTTGGATGTTGTAAGTCCACTTCAAAGTTTTACAGAAGACGTTTTGTTGGTGTAAATAAATATATAATGCCGAAATTGGGAAAAAAGACATATTTAATTCCACTCGCAATAAAAATATTTTAAATATAATTTTTATGAAAAACTTCGTACCCCGACATACTGTCTAGATACAAGTGTGAACTGCGGTGGTAAATTTAAATATTTGAATGATGTGATAACCAGTATAAGAATGCGCATTCAAGTCCACTAATATTTATTTATCTTATTTATAAATATACTTAAGACTACTAAAATGAGTAACATACATACTAGTTTTCACGTTTTGCATGCTAACCATCGCAGTGTGCGCTTGTACTAAGATATTAGAAGTTTCGATCATTGATGACATCGCGGTTCAACCTCTTACGCCTCGAATTTTACAAAAAAAATCATCAAAATTTAAAAATTGAATTAATATGAAAAATGCAAAAACCGGTAAAATATCCTATAAGAAGTTCCGGAGTTACCATATTAGATGGTCAGATCGAAAAAGGAGCTAAATCTGGTTTTTATCGAAAGGCCGAAAATTAGCCTGACGCATTTTATTAAACATGAAAAATATGTCCGAAATATGTCCGAAAAAAAAATTTAAATGAATTAAAGTTTTTTTACGAAGAATTTTCAGAACACAAAAAAAACCTTAGATAAGCTTTAATTACCAGAAAGCACTCGTCTTCTCACATAACTTTCAAATAAATTTCAGTTTTTATTTATGTAAACTTATTCAAGTCACTTCAATTGGATTTGAATGTATGGAAGAAATATCTATTATCACACTCAGAAGTGATTCTGTATTGCTAACATTGGGTTATAGGGTTATAAAGTTATACATATTTAGCATATACAAAAAGTATTTTCAAGTTTAAAATGCCTGTTATCAAAATATAGTAAAAACATTGTTTAAATGTTTTTTACTTTTATTTTATAGTATGAAAGATGAAGTTTTTAAGAAACCATAAATTTAATCTTTCGGTTAATCTACTTTCAGCCTCTTCAAGATGTTATCTGCCTTACTTAACGATCTAAGGAGAGGAGTAATGCTTTTACGTCGAAGAAAACTTCCATTTTCCTGAAAAGAAATCCATAAAATAAAGGCTGTTTACTTCTCCGGAAAAATTGAAAGAAAACAAAAAAAAACACACACACAGATAAATAAAAAAAAAGTTTATTTGGGACATTACGCAAGCTCAGCACCTTTGGCCAGGAGCTCCTCGATCCTGACGTACACAAATTATCACTTCAAAGTTGCTTTACAGATGGATGGATGGAAATATAAGGGTGTTCAAGAGACGGAATTTGGAATGCAGAGCACCAAACGCAGGTCTTCGCCAACGGCAATGAGGTAAAGTGGAATTCCTGGGACGAAGGAAAAATAAAAGTCTAGAACTAAGGAAGTAGTGCGGTAATTGTCAAGAAAACCGTATCCGAAAATTTATCGTTATCGTAGTAATTCCAAGAGAAATGAGGTACTTTAAGACAAGTGACATTAGTGGCACAAGAAAAGGGAAGCCCCTTCTGTGGAAAATGGCACTTTCTCACACAGGAAGCGGAATCGTTGGAAGGTACAGGCACAGGAATCGTAAAATTGCTACTATAGGCATAGGACCAAGCCTAGAGTGAAACTCAGCTGAACGGGAAATACATTAAACATCATCCGACAATGCCTGGGCTTATTGCCCATGTCTGCCGTTTATTGCGAAATCATCTTAGCATTGACTTCTACCCAATTTGCTTGGCTCGCACACGATTTTCAACGTGGATAAGTCCCAATGCCTTTTATCAGACATTTTTATATAAAGAATATATCCATAATAAAATACAGACATACCCTATACCCCGATAAAAGACAAAATCGTACTAAAGTCGATTTAGAAGAAACTAAACTTTTATTCGATTTCTCCATCCGTTCATGGATTTTTTTCGCCCATCAGAGATATGATCCAAAAATCTCTTTCTCAAATTCAATGATTAAATTTCTTCGAGGAAGTAGCATTACAATATCTGTAGTTGCGAAAATTGATAAGGAGCGCTCATAAAAAACTTTAGAAAGATTAGCAAAATGTCATTACATCTAAATATCTTTAAAGATGCCATATAACTAAAAGGGAGAATAATCTAAAATGTTACAGGGGAAAGTTGACTAAATAATGCCAGTTCATTAATTTTTAATGGCTGTTTTCTTGAAATTTTGTATCGATTTCTCGTATAGTAATGAAGAAAAATCCGAGATAAGTTTTAAGTACCTTTGTTGAATACTTTTTATGAGATTCCCCAAAAAAGAAGAGTATATGCGTTCGGTTGTAGCTATCAACAGATGTTCCCCTGTAACTTTTAAACCCCTCAACGGAAAACATTGAACCACACTGCATTGAATTACCTGCGATGGTGCGGATGTTTTTAGCCATGTTTGCAGCAGGAGTTCCCTCCTCCTTAATCCCCTCGCCGGCTATCTCGGAAACCATATGGGGTTTCTTCCATTCAATAGATGACTCTTAAGAGATCATGTAAACAAAAACTAATCATCATTTTTCTCCTCTTTCTACCCCCAGTCCTGCTAAAACTGAAATCAGTGAACGAATTTTAATGGGGTTTTCGATATTTGATAGAGAATATTACGACAAATATATGTAGACAAAATGTACACTATTTTCCCTTTTGCTTGCCCCTGCATAAATAAAACATTGAATATAAATATTTTTTAGGGAAATACCTACTTCGACAAAAAGCATTTTTAGTCATTTTGTATTTGATTAGTATGACTAAAAATCCAAAAATGACGTCTGTCTTTCGCCACACTTGTTTAACTTTTTAGTCTTCGAAAATATATGCTTGATGCCTTACAGAACCTTCCGTTATCCTTACAGAATTCTTAACGTCAGAATCGAATTCAGCAATCCCGAAAATTTCCAGATGAGATTTTTACCGGGAAATTTGAGGAAAAGGATAATCACGTTATCGTTACAGGACCTTCCCTTATCCTTACAAAGACGAAGTGGTGAAAATATAGTATTGTCATCGAACTTACGTGCCAAATTTCAAGTCAATCGGATGAGTGGAAGTGGGTCAAAATTGGTTTGCAAGATTTGACCCCGACAGACAGAAAGACAGACATATACAAAGGCAAGCTAAATAAAAGCTTTTAAAAATATTAACGGCCGATTTCTTCACCGAGTACTAACGCTATTACCGGTATTAGACCAAAATTTGGTACTCAAATTGGTATCAAGTCATTTCTTCACCAAGTACTAGCGCGCCTTAGTACTGACTTTGGTACGGAGTATTAGCTGGTACTCATTATTTCCTGGACCCTCGAAATTGGGGGTCTAGCGATCTTAGTACTCGAATTTATGCCAATTTTATTTCTTCACCTATAATATAATACTGGAGTAGTCGATTTTTATATATTTTTTGCTGACATTGGAAGATCAAAAATACGTAAGAAGTGATGGGTCATCGATTTGACCGCCGAATCTACTCTTTTCATTTGCAGAGCGAAGGTTTTCGCAACAGCAAAGGATGGTTTTCTCTGAACGTTGGGCGGAATCCGTGCACAATCAAACGATTTTTCGTCATTCCGATGTGCGCACCAGATTTGAAGCTTGCGAATTTGGGAATCACATATTAAACGGTGACTCTGGATACGCGAACACACATGAATTCCCAGATGCATCCCGTGGAAATCGACAACGAACAGCTTGAGAGGAAATTATGTTGCAATTGCAAGAATAAAAAACACTGCGTTTTATTTGATGTCTTTTATTTTAAAACCTTTGAATTTTCACAATAAATCGGTATCTTGGTGACTCCAATTGGTCCAGCGAGGCCTTTTCGCATCACCACCAAACGTATCCTTATCGTTTTCTGCTCCTCGTTTTTTTCATTATTTATTTGCTTCTCGTTTTTTCATTATTTATTTTGTTATTTGCACAAATTCACCGAACACAGCAACTAAATAATATTTCGTTTATTGAAAAAATAACGTACACAAATACACGGAAATTCACGGCGAACAATAATATTTCAAATTCAAATGTCAAAATAATGTCAAAATCGGTTTTAGACGTATTAGCTTAGTTTTAGACGTATTTGCCGCTAGTACCGGCTGATAAATTTAGCTCCGGTACTAGCGATGTGAAGAAATGCACAAGTACTAACTTTTTGTTGGTACCGAGTACCAGAGCTAGTACCTGGACTAGCTGGACTCCACTTTAGTACTCGGTGAAGAAATCGGCCGTAAGAGATTTACTTAAAATATTTTTTTCAACTATCGGAAATTGCGGACAGCCCCTAAGATAAAACATATTCGAAAACCTCTTCAAATTTTGTAAATCAAGTTACAATAGTCTTCCCGGTAGATGTTGAAAAACTATCAAAATCAATTCAAATGAATTAAGATTTAATATTTTGTGTGCAGTTTTTGATTTTTCGAAACTTTTATATTTTTAGGATACCTCCCCAGGTCAAAGCCCCAAAATTTCTTTGATATCGACCTTTTTGTATGCCAAAAACCCGGTCAAGAACTCTTTAGAGGTTCAAGAAATAGCAGGCAGAGTGTGTCTCGTGTGCAGGGGATATATTTTAGAGGGAAATTATTTTTTGAAGCAGGCTTAATGGAATACCGACAACCCGGTTGGAATCCTTTCAGCAGTTCCGGAGATAGCAGGAGAGAGGCTAAGAAGGGAGCATCTTTTTTGATGCGGAGAAGTATTCTAGTACTTGTGGCGGAGTGGTCGGAAGTAAAAAAAAAAAACACTGTCAATATTCTTTTGACTAACTATATTTATTATGAAGAATTCATTGTGCCTGTTTACACTGAGACTCACTTTGAGGCGGCACGTCATTCGTGAGGGTGAGGGACGCAGTGGGGAGGGAAATCAAAAAGAGCGAACGAAGTTTAGATTCACTTAAAATTATCGGTCGCAAACCGGTTTTTGAGTCTGGTCGTTGAAACCTGTCGTTTAGTTTTGTTGATGAAACCGGTTTATGAATCCAGATAAAGCGAACCGTGTGCACACAGCAGAAAAATGAGGAAAGACGTGCCGCCTCAAAGTGAATCCCAATGTAGACACAATCATTTACAGCGATATTTTGCGAGGTAATAATTTTACCGACTCTTCCGGACGGCGGATCGATTGTGAAAGAAGCGAGTTTGACAACTTCGCCCTGGCATCGTGTTGCCATATCTTATGGTGTTGCCATATACTAATTTTTAGTCAACTCGGACTAGCAACACACCTGTTACGTCACCAAATGTTTCGTCTGTGAACAAAGCAAAAGGATGTCACAAGGGGTGAGCAGCCGTGGCAAGACTGTCTCATGCGATACGAAGCGCCTGGCCAGTACGATCTATATTTTTCTTATTTCAAAAAAGTAAATAAATAAAAAAAGACAAGATTATTCCAATATTTACATACATTAAAATTTTTAAACGATTTACAGAAACTGAAATCTTTTAACGTAGGTAGGTACTTAATTTTCTCAAAGAAAAGCACAGATGAAAGAAGATTTTCCTCAATGAGTTTCTTTTAAAATTTTCTTACTTCTATTTATTCACCATCAACTAAAGCCAAAGAAAATATTTCTTCTTCCATGGTATCAAATAGTACCTATTATTTATTAGTCTATCTTATTATAAATATTTTGTTGTACGCATTATTAGTGTATCGTTTAAAAAATGATGAAATAATGTCTCTAAGACAGCACTTTCAACATTCGGGGTGAAAAATTGTTTCGAATATTTGACAATTTGAGTGAAATTATGTATTTGAAATTGATGTTTCAGAAATAAAAAAAAACGTTTGCAAAGAATGAACCCCATTTATATACATTTCAAGAGCAAAATGATGAAATAGACGAAGATAAAAGGAAATCGATCAAGAAAAAAGGAGGTGATTTTCCTTTTCATCAGAAATATAATTTAGAGCTTTTTTCCATAATACCTCATTTGTGTTGAATACATTCGAATACGATGAATACGATTTTCTTCTATTGTTGAATGTGGAATAATATCGAAGTGTGACAGGTCTTAAACATCGACATTGTTGTATGTCGTGGCGTGGCACCAGAAATAAAATGAACTTTGGTTTGTGTTTTAATATAATACTTTTTCCATTTGTTTCACGGTGAAAGGTTTTCCAGAATATTAACATAGACAGTTGTTTCCATTCACTTACAGGATATTTAAATTATGATGAATTTGCGAGGAAAGGCGGCGAGAAAATCCTGCTGGTGATGTGTGAATGTATAACATCTCATACCAGGTTTAGGTATAGGAATAAAAAAAATGGAAAATGCATTTTAGTATAAGAATGTCGCTTCGGATTAGGGTGGAAAATTTTACAAGCAAATGGCATCGTATGACACAAGAATTCTTGACACAGCTGACGCTTTTCTGTTTTATATTTTGCATAACTCGTTAAACTGAGCTTTTCGGGAGCGTTGAGAGCAGCCATGAAGGTTTTATCTCATGTGTCGTAGTAGGTGGCAATGAGCTTCAAATTATTCCCATCCAGATTTATATTACATATACTCATATGTAGATGCTTTGTATTTTTCAATTTCTATTTAAAATTGATGAAAATATCATCTAAAGGCGATTTAGATGCAAACACGCGCAAGTTTTTCTGATCAATTTTTCATATCTATTTTAAAACAGATCATTTTAAAATGGGTTTTCATAAAAATATCTTATTTAAACAGCACATGATTTTCTGCTGCAATAGTTAAAGTTTCGGAAAAAATTGCAAAAAGGAATATTTTTTCAAATATCTCAAGAACCGTTAGAGATCCGTAAAAACCGTTAAATCAAAAAATGAAGATAATTTTAATTCCTTTAAATTTGGTTATATGAGGGCGAGACTTTTCGAGAGCTATAGCGCCGACAAAATTCAATTTTCAAATCATTAAAAAAATATTTACCCACAAGCAAAAATAAACACGCTGTTCAAAAATAAAAGAATAATTAAGAAATTTGAAACAATTGGTATTGATATAAGATTACCTAGATTTATTCCGTAATTTCCGGTAGTTGATAACATTATTTTAAGTAATTGTAATTTTCTTTATTTTTATTTCTTCGCCACTGGTTAAAAGTCAAACTAAGTTAAGCAAAACCTGTGTATGATTTCAATAAATAAGTAAACTCGAGTAAACTGTAATATTTTCTAATACAAAATTCAGAGATTAATGAGGAAAATCCATGAATAGAGAGTTAATCAAAACTGAATTAACTACAAGCCATGGGACTAATTCTACTCCATTCAACATTTAGATGGTAAAGTGCATAAACTTTGCATAATGTTGAACAAAAACAAGAGCTCAGTGTAAAACAACAAATTTCCTGCATGATATTTCTGCAAAATAGGAAACTGAAAGCTGAAAGCTGTTTGAATTGGTATTCCACTAAGATTCAACATCATAACATTTTCTTATGTACGAGGGCGGGCTGAAAAGTAATCCGCCTAGGCAAGAAAACACAGCTTTTTTCGGCAAAGAATTTTATTTCTCAACATAAACTTCTTTTTCAGGCGATACACTTCGTCCAACGGTTCTCCAATTTTTTGATACCCTCCGAATAATATAATTTCTCGAAGCCCTCAAAAAATGCCTCTGTTTCAGCGATTATTTCCTTGTTCAACCTAAATCTCTTACCATCGAGCCATTTCTTCAAGTTTGGAAATAGATAATAGTCGGAGGGGGCCAAATCTGGAGAATGCCCTACTCATTTTGACGTTAATTAAGCGGAGAGATTTGCGACATAAAGACTATTTTACATAAACATATGTGGACTAGGTATTGAAGTTTTTTTTTGCAAATATTGCAAAACGCCGCAGGTTTCGTCCCGTCTTTCAACAGCTGAAGTTCTAGCAGCTCATATTTTGTCGTGGATGGTGTTCCACCACTATTCGACATTATTCTGACTAATTTTAAATATTTCACAAGTAATTACAAATCACCTTTCCAATTAAGCAAGCATTTTCAATTACACATCAGTATTCCCTTCGTTGTTACAGGTTTTGAATTGGCAGATTTAGAAAGCCTCTAATCTACAGAGACTATAATCTACAGAGCCAATAATCTAGAGATCGGATGCCACCGAGCGTATAAAATGCTGAGAAAAACTTTAAAAAATACTGTTATACTTTGTAGGAAATACGAGGTCCTATATTTTAGGTTTTTTACTATTTTTTACGTTTTTTACCAGTTTTATACATTTTTGACCAGTTTTTTACGTAAAAAACGTAAAAAACTGTTTTTTACGTCATTTTGCCCAACACTACTGTCAAATCCAAACAAAATGACGCAGCTGACAGAAAATTATGGATAAAAGTCATTTCACGGATAGTATTTACGACAAATAACATTGCTTTAATACTGGTGGCGCTATCTCTTGCCCAGGTCGATTACTTTTCGGCCCACCCTCTTATTGTAGTATATTTTGTGAGTGCTTCATTGCCTGTAAACACAATGTGCGATAATCACTGAGAAAACCGCAATTCACAATTTTTCTTCATGCAAGAATTCTCTGGAGGAGCAGGCAGGACGCAAGTGTCTGGATCGAGGCGGATGAAAACTAAAGAAACTAAAAATGTGTGGCTGCTCAGTACGTGTATATAGTAGAATAGATTTTTTCCACTCATATCAAACGGGCAAGTTTTCAGTGCCAGGAACTTTGGAACGGATCCAAATGAAAACTTTGTACGGAAATTTTTTGAGTCTGCCTTTAGTAAAAGCGTTTTTTTTTTAAAGAAAATCAAAATTTTTACTCGCGCATGCAGCTAATTAATAGTTAAGATCAACTTTGCATACTTCAATTTAGCATATTCTACAGTTGTGATTCGCGCATTTATACCACTTGAAGATTCTTGCTTTTTTAAACAAGAAAATTCCTTGCCGGTTTTCTGTCAGTCCAGGCAAATTCATTATTTAGCACTTCAAAGGAATTAAATTAAGAGAAGTCGCCCGGGTCGACAGGAAGCTGAAGCAATTACTCTTTGTTTAATGTTCAATTGGAAATGTAAATAAGCTTCTTAATTATGGACGCATTTGGAAATTTTTTGAAATAAAATTGAAACATCCATAATGAATAGGTATGAGTGTAAATATTTACATTGGAATAGAGAATTTTTTGTATGAACATGGAAAATTAATTTAAACAATGCATACTATATTACTCAGAAGGGTTTTAGAAACTTTTTGCCTGGGAAATCTCTGACGAAGAGGAATTCGGAATTTGAAACCAAGACTTTTAAGGCTTGATTATTTTTGAAACCAAATTATTTAATGAAATACTCATATCCACTTCATTTGATTTAGATCGCATTAGAAAAATAAAGTTAGCTACGAAGATTTTCAAGCGACCATTGGTTGGTTGGTTTGATAGGAGGGGGGCTCACGCACGTAGGCCTCAAGTTGGGCCCATTGTACACCTCCGATGTCCCTCGCTGGAGCAGATTGAGCTCAAGTACGGTTGTTTAGCCATCCCGCCAGTGCTATATATTTCCGAATCGGCTCCCAGCCCTGAGTTCCTGCCTCATGGAGTTCCTCTAGAAAGGGATGGCCGAAGCATTTGACGCGAGTACGGGTTAAGGCTGGACAGTGACAAAAGAAATGATCCACTGTTTCCTGCTCTTCTCCGCAGCCCCTGCATTGCGGATTATCCACCAGCCTCATCTTGAAAGCGTGATTCTTCAGGAGGGAGTGCCCAGTTAGAATCCAAGTCGTTAGACGAAGGGGATTCCGTTCCAGATTTGAGGCGTTAAAAGCTAGAGTGGACCAACCCACATAATCGAGTTTTTGAAGCTTTTTCACTTTTGTACTATTATTTACTGTAAATTTTTGGAAAAAAAATTTGTATGGACTTTTTTACTCAATGTTGAAATGTTCTTCTGTGCATCCAAACATTTTTATCTAGAAACTCACTCGCAATAGTGATTCAAACACAAAAAAATTCACGATTTCGACATGTGGGTTGGTCCACTCTAGCTTTTAACGTCTCATTTAAGAGGCTCTTAGTAAGGTTTGCATTTAAGCCACCCCATTATTCCTTTGTTGTAGTGCCGATCTGACACATGGACCAAAGTTGTTGGTTCTCCTGATCCACCCACTTGCTTAAGTTGCAGTTTGAGGGTTTGAATCGGAAACCCAACAGAAATGGCTTGACTGTCCATACATGTACCCTTACGAGCAAGTTCATCTGCCTTCTCATTTCCAGGAATATTACTATGCCCAGGAACCCAAACCATTTTAAGGTGGTTGGTTTCGGAGAGTCTCTTTAGGTCTTCCTTACATGACTGCACAAGCTTAGATCAAGCGACCATAAGTAGCTCGAAACGTCTCGACACTAGAGTCCAAGAACAGTTTTTAGTCGTAACCGATACCGAACTTCGTCCTTTTTATACCCGTATGGTGAAACCAAAGGGTATATTAACTTTGCCTTACCGATTGTAACGCCGAGATCCCGTCATCACACAAAAAATGGGTTACACCAGTGTGTTTAGAATGATAAAAAAATTGAATTTCGCATGTCCGTCCGTTTGTTTGTCCGTTCGTCTGTCTGTCCGTCTGTCTGTCTGTCTGTCTGTCTGTGGCGCGGATTGCGGGCCAGAGACTTGAAATTTTACGCAAATTCGTTTTTCGTAAAATGCAAGGCTAAGTTCGTTAATGGGCAAAAATGGACCATTATACGAACGAAAACGTTTTTTGCGAATATCTCAAAAACGGTGCATCTTATCAAAAAAGTTCAATAACAAAAGTTATTTAGGATATGATTCCACATAAAACTCCCATACATCAAAATCCGATTGGAATAAATTTAAAAAAAAATCTTTTTGGAAAGTTTGACTTCAAAGTGGAATTTTGATACAACTTCACCGTTCACTTAAACTTCGAACAATGCCATATCACCATACGGGTTTTCAATAATTGCCAGACTGGCAATTATAGATTTTGTTATGTTTTTTAACCGAAGCCGATGCCGAAAGTTTGGTTCAAAGCGCAGATTAATGTTTACTGTAAGGGAATAGCAATTGTAATTCTATTAAAATAATTTTTTTGTCGTCAAAAATAATAAAACATTTGAAAGTTTATAAAACCAAAGCATAAACAGTCACCATCAAGGAAAATTTTGTTAACATTGAGGAAAAGTTTTTTTTTTAATATCTTAAAAATTTTCATAATCAGTCAACTGAAACGGGAAAACTTGTGCTCTAATGGTTTTTTTTACAACGCGATTTTTTAAATGTTTAAAAAAAGTTGTTTTAGAAAAAAAATAGAAATTCCTCTCAACGTCGAACAAAAAAAGTTATGTGTAAGACTCAGTACGAAAATAGATTTCCTCCAACTAAATATAAAGCCTCGATTAGACATAAATTTCGCCTATTTTCATGTCCTGTCAAAAAATGTGTCGTGGAGACAGCATTTTTCAAGACATTTCTAATTTCTTCATTTTTAAGTTCGAAAAAAATCTGCCTGTAGTGTCATTTTGATTGAGACGAAATCTTTGCCACATATTTTGAATTGACGAGTAAATAACGGAGCCCCACATATCCCCGGATGAGTCCGCAACATGATTGTATGTGTTCGTGTGTATGTATGCATGCAAAGAAATTTGTAAAATCGATTTGTACTCTTTAACCAATTTTAACTTGATTTTTTGGATTCGAAAGCTATTATCGTCTCGGAACGCCATTTTGGAAAAACGAACCGTTTTGAAGAAAATCGCAAAAATCTCTTCTATTTGTAAGGAAGAGGAGGGAAGTGGTGGTTCAATTTTTCCATTTTCGAAGGAGGTTTATCTTTTGATAAAAGCTGATTTCATACCAAATTTTAAGTTTCTACATCAATTCGTTCTCGAGTTTTTCAATGTTTTAGTATAAAAAAATTCAACATTATACCCAATTATATTCATCATATGAAATTTGATTATGTAGGAAAGGTATCATCCCACCGTTGGGTGGATTAAGCTGTGTTTTTTATTGCGTTGATATTTGACAGTTCATTTGTACCTTCGGTTTATTTCGGTTTGGCCGAAGCCGAAGTTTGGCCAAAGGTCTGATTATATTGGCCAATGGTGGCCGAAGTCGATTAATCGGTTGGACTCTAATCGTCACAATAAAGTAAAGAAAGCTTCAAAAAATATTTATTTAATTGAAGAGATCAAAATATAATGAACATTGAAATTAATTCTTATATAAATTATTTTCAAGTTTTTGGAATATTAATTTCTGTTTCTGATTTTGATTTACTTGAAACTAATAACCCACATGAACTGAACTTAATCAAAATTTAGTTATTTCTGGAATCTATGGTAATACCATATACATGTAACATACTTATGTGTGTTGAAAATATTTACTTGCAATGAAATATTTTGTGAATGTTGTTACCCGAAATCATGATATCAAGATTTAATTTAAAGTCAACCCCCTTAAAATTCATCCCTTGGAATTATATTCACAGAATATCTGACTGTATTATGATGTGTTCTGGACAACGTTTCATACATTTAATGTATTCCTATATTTTTTATAAATATAAACTCATTTATCCGTCTGTTTTGGTACCCAAATCTAGTCTGCAGAAGCAAGTATGTGTGAAACATGTACTAAATATAAATGTACAAAATGTATTACAAATTTTATTTAAACCTACAGAAGTATGTTAGTACACAACTGTGTATAGAGTTTTCATCATATCAGATTTCAGTATAATATCATGGGCTGGAGTCATCCATGTGTAACAAGGACATGGACCGAATATAATTAGTCATTCTGAATTAAATTCCATGGCATCTTATTAAAATTTTGAAACTCCAGGATGGGGTCGATGTGATTCGTACATCATGAGATTGGCGGTGGATGGTTTTGATATTTTGATACATCCCCGAAGCAGGGATCAAAAACAAAATTCAATTTAATTTTCGAGAATGAATTTGAAGTCCTAAGGAAAAAAAATAAATCAGAGAAAATTCGATGCTCTCATCACATGTTTTTTAGTTGTCAATCTCACTATTAAAAACACCCTATTTTAATCCGAAATTTCGCAATAAAAATATCAGCTAGTCTTTCGGTTTTTAATAAAATAATACAACAAAAGTCATGACACATTTGACTTTTTTACAAGCTTTCATTTAGTTTCACCAAAAATTAGGTAAATAAAGATAAGAAATCTAGAACAAACTTTGGGGGCCCGAAAAAATCCACCAACAGGAATGGAATCTTTAGTATGCTTTGCAAAACGAGTATTTTCCCTAATATTCAAAAAATCAATATTTAAATTACATGCGTTATTTAATTGAGATTCATAACTTTACAGTACATTTTAAAAGTTCCATGAAAAATTCTTTTTTTGCTTATCTTTAGTAGTTTAATCTTTAGTTTCACTATGTTTATTTCTATGTTAGGGTCAAATCTTGTAATCTAAATTTGACCCACAACCGTTGACAGTTATCATTGTGTTAGGTTTTAAATGAAAGAGCTTCGAAAAATGGCTGAGGAAATAAAAAAAATAGTAACTAAAAAGGATAAAATAAAAAAATAGTTATAAAAAACCAACTTTTAAGTGTACTGAAATTTAAGGATGTGGCCTCAAAAATAAAAGTAAGATAAAAGTTAGTATACAAATCCCTAAGTAAAATTGAGGCGTTAAAAGCTAGAGTGGACCAAGCCACATAATCGAGTTTTTGAAGCTTTTCCACTTTTGTACTATTATTGACTGTAAATTTTTGGAAAAAAAAAATTCTGTGAACTTTATTACTCAATGTTGAAATGTTCTTTTGTGCATCCAAACATTTTTATCTAAAAACTCACTCGCAATAGTGATTCAAACACAAAAAAATTCACGATTTCGACATGTGGGTTGGTGCACTCTAGCTTTTAACGCCTCAATTATTCTTAGTACACTTTAGAAGCTTGTTTCAACAAAAAATATTTATTTTTCTGGTAAAAATAAAAACTCTTCAGAGTTTTGTTTTGATGTTTGTAAATTTTTGTAGAAAAATTAATCATTTTTTTCAAGGATTGCATGCTTTCAACATTTTTTACTTTCTTCTACGGAGTATAATAAAGTATTGTATTCATGAAAAATTTCGACCCCTTAATTTTGCCTAAAAAACATTTCCCGATCACTCCTGAGTCGATTGGAGTCATATTTAAAAAATGTCTTTCTGTCTGTCAGTCTGTCTGTCAGTCTGTCAGTCTGTCAGTCTGTCAGTCTGTCAGTCTGTCAGTCTGTCAGTCTGTCAGTCTGTCAGTCTGTCAGTCTGTCAGTCTGTCAGTCTGTCAGTCTGTCAGTCTGTCAGTCTGTCAGTCTGTCAGTCTGTCAGTCTGTCAGTCTGTCAGTCTGTCAGTCTGTCAGTCTGTCAGTCTGTCAGTCTGTCAGTCTGTCAGTCTGTCAGTCTGTCAGTCTGTCAGTCTGTCAGTCTGTCAGTCTGTCAGTCTGTCAGTCTGTCAGTCTGTCAGTCTGTCAGTCTGTCAGTCTGTCAGTCTGTCAGTCTGTCAGTCTGTCAGTCTGTCAGTCTGTCAGTCTGTCAGTCTGTCAGTCTGTCAGTCTGTCAGTCTGTCAGTCTGTCAGTCTGTCAGTCTGTCAGTCTGTCAGTCTGTCAGTCTGTCAGTCTGTCAGTCTGTCAGTCTGTCAGTCTGTCAGTCTGTCAGTCTGTCAGTCTGTCAGTCTGTCAGTCTGTCAGTCTGTCAGTCTGTCAGTCTGTCAGTCTGTCAGTCTGTCAGTCTGTCAGTCTGTCAGTCTGTCAGTCTGTCAGTCTGTCAGTCTGTCAGTCTGTCAGTCTGTCAGTCTGTCAGTCTGTCAGTCTGTCAGTCTGTCAGTCTGTCAGTCTGTCAGTCTGTCAGTCTGTCAGTCTGTCAGTCTGTCAGTCTGTCAGTCTGTCAGTCTGTCAGTCTGTCAGTCTGTCAGTCTGTCAGTCTGTCAGTCTGTCAGTCTGTCAGTCTGTCAGTCTGTCAGTCTGTCAGTCTGTCAGTCTGTCAGTCTGTCAGTCTGTCAGTCTGTCAGTCTGTCAGTCTGTCAGTCTGTCAGTCTGTCAGTCTGTCAGTCTGTCAGTCTGTCAGTCTGTCAGTCTGTCAGTCTGTCAGTCTGTCAGTCTGTCAGTCTGTCAGTCTGTCAGTCTGTCAGTCTGTCAGTCTGTCAGTCTGTCAGTCTGTCAGTCTGTCAGTCTGTCAGTCTGTCAGTCTGTCAGTCTGTCAGTCTGTCAGTCTGTCAGTCTGTCAGTCTGTCAGTCTGTCAGTCTGTCTGTCAGTCTGTGTACAAGATTTCTCAAAAACTAATAGAGCTAGCGCCATGAAATTTTATAGGCATGTTGGGTCCTGAAATGGGACGATCCTATCAACTTTTGGTGGAAATCCGTTAACCGGAAGTATCCAAAATGGCGGTTTTTCAAAAATCGCAATTTCGTTTTTCTCGATTTACTCCCAAACTACGCGTTTTTTAGTGGCCTTAAGTATGACAAAACTTGGAGAAAATAAAATTTCCCACACTTTTGTCTTTAGCCATAACTCGATATCTCCACCTGTTATCGAGATAAACCGCTATTTCCAAAAAAACATTTTTTGCGATTATCTCGAAAACTAACGGGTTTTTGCTCACTGAATGTATGAAGTGAATTAATGAGAATGGTATTCTGCACAATTTTGTTTCGTACCGTTATCCGTTATCTTTTACCGTTATTGAGATATTTTCATTAATATGTAAAAAATCATATGTTTGCGAATAATTTGCAAACTAACGGGTTTTCGACAAATCAGTTAAAAGAATAATTAAAGATGTTAACATTTTCTACATTTTTGCCATTTACCGTAAATTGATATCTTTTACAGTTCTCAAGTTATCTCAAATTTTGTATGTTTTTGATATTTTTGAATAAACCAAGAATTTATTGGGAGGTCGTCTTAGGTTGACAACGCGACAGGGCTCTAGCGTAAATTGCGCAGGGTCGTAGATTTTGTAGAAGAAAGTTTTGTGTTGACCACAACTGATATTTTATTATTATTACACAATTGTTGTTTACAAGAACAATTGTGTCAAACTTGCGGCCATGGTTGGGCGGAGAATTTAAGGCTGAAAATTAGCGTGATGTATTTTATAGACAGCCCCCTTCTGTGTAAAAACGGATATTTATTGCAAAAGCCGCTTCCTTTTAAAACATTATTCAAAATAATTTTAATTTTAAAATTGCGAAAAAAATGTATGTAAAAATGTAAAAAATAAAAAAATGCGGTATAACTAGAGGGAGCACGTTTTCCAATGTGAAAGGGGAGGTTCGATCCTTTGTGGTACAGTCACGTATACCCTTTTACTTGTTAGTAATTCTTCGCGAGAGAAAAATAAAACATTAATTGAAACAGCAGAGAAAGCATTAATTGAAAAAGGAAATCGGTTTTCCACCAATATCAGCATCCTATATATAGAACCATCACTTAATACTGAATCCCTCTTTTCGAGTAAATGGATCAGGAATCCATTGAAAATGCATTCAATTTTGTTTGTACCTTTTTCCACATATACCATGAAAGGAATGAGTCTGACATTGAATTCAGACTATAAATCATCGTTGAGAAGCGCTTTTCATGAGGTCTTGCATGATGGGAAAAGGATTTAAAACCGATAGAAAGCAATATACCATGAAACCTAAAACATAAAACCTGAAACCCCCAATGCATGCATTTTCTTTATCTTTTTTTCCACACTCCACTAAAATTCCCTCTATTTCAATGATTTCCATCCTTTCTGTTATCTCCCAGTATGAGATTTTTTCTGCTATCCCGTATTCAAAATCATCTACCCTGTATTATGCTGTAGCTACAACAAAAAACTTGGGAAAAGAGCAGTCCCTTCAAACGAATGAAAGGCTGCAAATTCAGCAGGAAAAATTATTCCTAAAAAAAGTAAAAAAAAAAACAGTCAGGAAAAAACTCAAGTGAAACTAAAACAAAAATTGTTGGATAGGTATTTAAAAAACGGCAGAAAAATTGGGTAAAAAAAAACTCTTTCCACTGATTACAATTTTGTGGAATCATTGCGGGAGTTTGGGTCGAGTTTTACATTTAGCTGAATATTTCAGTATGGCCCGACATTTTTTATCTACATATATTTTCCATGGAGAATTCATGACTTTAGGGAAATTCTTTCTACTCTGTTTTCACAGAATTTTAATTTTATGCAACTCTAGACGAAAAGTGTTTTTCTATTCGTTGGTTTTTTTTCTGCACTTTTATTTCTCGGAAAGAAAAAAATATGTATTTAAATATTTTAACACAGGAAAAATCTTTCCAAGGAAAAACTTTATTTCCTTTTAGAATTCTGGATTGTTTTCCATGCTAGATTTTGAAATGAAATGTACAATTTTTGTTATTTTAAATCTTAAATTATGTACACATTCGAATGAAATTCTATGGACAATAAAATATTACAATAAAACAGAATGGAATTAGATAATAATTCAAAAATTAGTCTACCAAAGGAAAAATACTTTAATAGTGTCAAATTCTAGTTACTTCTAATCGCAGACGTGCACTGAAATTGAATTTTGAAACGCGCAAGAATCAGTAACGAATCAAAATTTTACTACTGGTTTTCTCGCCAATCAAAAGCTCAAATTGCATTTTTAGCACAATTCCATTTGATTACTATCGCAGTGCGCGCCTGCAGTAAGATGACAAAAGATGTGGAAAGCCCCAAAATCGAAAAAATTGCGGAGGAAAAAACGTCATCCGACATAATTTGACTAAAATATATGGTTTTTAAGGGCTCGGCAGATCGGACCCTTAAAAAATTATATATCGTTGATTTTTCTCGACAAAGTTTTTTATATGATTATACCCGTATGGTGAAACCAAAGGGTATATTAACTTTGCCTTACCGTTTGTAACGCCAAGATCTCATCATCACACACAAAAATGAATTACACCAGTGTGTTTAGAATGATAAAAATAATTAATTTTTGCATGTCCGTCCGTCTGTCCGTCCGTCTGTCCGTTCGTCTGTCTGTCTGTCTGTCTGTCCGTAAGTCCGTCTGTCCGTCTGTGGCGCGGATTGCGGGCGCAGGGATTGAGCTAGAGATTTGAAATTTTACGCAGATTCGTTTTTCGTAAAAAGCGAGGCTAAGTTCGTTCATGGGCAAAAATGGACCATTAGGGGGGGTAAAAATTCCAAGAACAAAAGTTATTTAGGATATGATTCTACATAAAACTCCCATACATCAAAATCCGATTGGAATAAATTTTAAAAAATCTTATTGGAATGTTTGACTTCAAAGTGGAATTTTGATACAACTGTTCGAATTTTGATACGAATATCACCATACGGGTTTTCAATAATTGCCAGATTCGCGATTATAGCTTTTGTTATGTTTTTATATTTTCTTCGGGTTGTTCGTACAGCCCTACAAAAATATAAAACCTGAAAAAGAATCTGCAAACTTTCGGTCTTTTAAAAGAAAAGTTTCTAATTTTCGGACATCGAAAGTGAGTTTAACTCATATTTTAATATTTAGGGGCTCATTTACGCTCATTTTTAATATTTAGGGAGGCATTCCGAATTTGATGCGTCAAATCAAGACTTCAGAAATGACGAAACATGGAGTTACACACCTTTAGCAACTGCTGAAATGTTTTCATCCCATTTATTGATAAATCAGAGCTCGAGTTGGGCTCTTAATTAAGTGGATATTTGACTGTAACACCCAAAAACTTTCACCTACGGGGCAGTTTTAAAAAAAATTTCCCACAGCGTATTTTTTTAAAAACTAATTTCACCTGTGGCGCATTTTATTATGAGGTTCTCGATAGTGGTATATTTTTCTCTGAAATTTCTGACTACAAGGGGCACCTGATTTAGGAAGCTAAAAAGTCAATAAAAAAAATGATTTTTTTATTAACAATGATGCAGTTGCGGTTTCTAAAATTGTTGCAATATTTTACTGGTTATTTGAAGATCTGGAAAAAAATATTGTAAAATAATTGCAAAATGGCGCCATGGTGTATCTTTAATTGGCTCCAAGTTGCCAATGGGCGGGAAAAATGTAGCCCGCACTTTTCATATAAAACAGAAAAAAACACAAAGTCCCTTTAATTGTATTTTAATGGAACTTTAAAAAATCCACTGGAAAGGAAAAAAATAATGTTCCGATTTAACAAGAAATCACTGCTAGCTGTCGCAAAAAAGCCCCTATTTGCTCCTGCATAATTAAAATCTATAAAAAGAGACATAATTTTGCCATTTTGAACGAAAACAACAAAATTTAAAAATAAAACAGATGGACAAAATTCAATTTATGATTAAAATACTTTTTAAATATTTGACGTTTTGATAAATATTTTTCGGATCTGAATGAAAAACAGCAAAACGCAAAAGCAAATGACCATGAAAGTCTGTTTACAGTGTCGAAATTCAAATTAAACATTTATATTTGATATGTTATCGTGAGAGATGAAAACGGGCCGAATGTGATGCTGGCTCATTAATAATAAAAAAGTTGATCCCATATCAAATAAAATATTAGTCAAAATCCATCCATGGGGCTCATTTGCGTTTTGATTTATACATATTTCAATTGGTGACAGATTTACCGACCGAGGAGGGGTTTTGTATAAAATTGACAATCACAATCGTAGTGCATGAAGGGCAAGCTTCCAATATTCATCTCTTGTTTTGTCCACTTCGCAGCAAATGAAATTTTTTCTCTATTGTTTTCCTTTTTCGACAAAAAAAAATCTAATTAGCATAAATTAATTTGAAAGTGGCAAAATAGGGGAGGAAGCCAACAAACCTATTTTAAATGGGGCTCCTTCGTTGTTTGCTCGCTTTTTTTTCTCTGTGTTTTTATTTCTATTTTTCTTTTTTTTGAAATTTCGGAATTCTTCAAACAACTGATGAGGGGTCGCGCTGTATGATGGTGTACAGTTGCGAAACAAATGAGATTTTGTCCGTGGGTGGCAGAGAGGGGCGGACATTCGACCTAATCTGAAAATCAATAGCCGAGATCTCATCTCATTGTCGCGTAATTTTGTGTCCTGGCTGCTTCCATTAGCGGATGTTTCCAGCTTCTCTACCCTATCGCCATGATGTCCTTCGGCCGCCTGCCCTGCCACTTTGCATGGTTCCGCCGTAGGTCACCAGCTCGATACACCCTCGTTTCGCCTACTTAACAGACAGCCAGCAATCATACGACCTAACATCCCTTAAAAAAAAGTTTAATCCTTCAGGACTGTACTAATTTTCATACAGCGTCGTACGGACATTCGTTTCTCCCTCAACCAACCGAAAATTTTGCCGCTCGGCTGCTGTGTCTTCTCTGGTCACATCGGCTATGTTTCGTAATCAAACTGGTTTCTGTCTGCCCCAGTTGTCCTTGCTTTAGCCCTTCGTACACTGTGTAAAATTTTAATTTTTTTTTTTTAAATAAAACTTTGATGAAGGAGAAAATTGTGGTTTAATTGAAGTTTGATGTATTGAAAAGTTATGTAAAATCGTATTCTAAACCTTTTTTGTCTGCGCTGACAGTTCATAAAGTGAGGTTGGGGAAATGTCGTTCGAGGATAGCCTTAGTGCAATAACATACAAATAACAAAGATAAAGACCAACAAAGCAAATTATCGCTTCAAAATTATCCATTTTTTATATATTTTTCTAATTTAGTTCACTTTTAATTTTTCTGTGTTTGTCTCACAACAGAACAGACGACGCTTCTATTGTGCTCAACCGCTCCTGAACTGCGTTGCGTGACAGTTCGAAGCGTCCTTAGTTGCGGCTTGGTTGCGGCTTGGTTGCGGCTTGGTTGCGTTCATTGTGCTCCAAGGGTTAATCGAGACCTGGGGTTAGCTTTCATCTTTGTGAGAAAAATTTGTTTGCAATTCATTTCATATCAAAGTGATTTTTAGGAATTTAAAAAAAAAATGTACAAGAAACCCTCGATTTATAGCGTTTTTAGGCGGGTAAAATCTCGTGATTTTGCGTTGTACAGGGTGGGCCAGAATAGACGCAGGGGTTTGAAGTCTTTATAACTTTTTTTTTATTTTTATTTTTTTAATTTTGTTTCAGCATTTTGTTAAGAAGACTTGGGCAATTTAAAATGGACCTGTACACAATAGAACAACGAACCGGTGGGCGGTGGGCTCAATGGCATTATTTCGAAAAGTTGAGATTTCAATTGGCCTCCGCGTTCACCTGATCTAACGACTCCAGATTGTTTCCTTTGGGGATATTTGAAAGAAAAGATGTACGTCAACAAGCCAACAACCATCAGCCAATTGAAAACCAACATTCGCAGTGAAATCGAGGCCATAACACGAAAGGTTATGGAAAATGTCTTGGAAAGAGCACGGATTTGCGAAGCAGAAAATGGCCACCACTTGCGGGATATAATTTTCCATGTTTAGACCAAAAATATTCCCCATCAATCAACTACATGTATTTGAAAAAAAAATTATAGGTTTCGCTAAAATAAAAAATTTATAAAGAATTCAAACCCCCGCGTCTATTCTGGCCCACCCTGTACATCGAAACGTAGTATTGTAAATCGAGGATTTTCTGTATTTAAAATAGTTTAAGTTATTTTCAAAATATTGCTGCAACGAAACGTGCCGAATAGGAAAATTCTCAATATTTAAGCTCTTCTTACTCGCTTCCGAAAGAAGCGACTGGGAAACTCAATTTTCCGATGTTGCCAGAATTGTCTTAAGGTTTTGGTTTCCTTTGCTATAGAGGAAAAGTATTGTATTGATGACGGAGACCAACTCGAGAACGGGGCCACATAGCATCTTTCTGATCAGTATGAATTCCATTTCAGGCAAAATAATGAGGATGTCCATATATCTGTCTGTCGGTCCGTATGCCTGACGATCTGTCGCCAGACATACAGACTGACAGACTTACAGACCGACAGACAGATACACTAAAAAGTTTTTGAAAATTTTTCGAAAACTATGCGCTTTGGGGAAAAATGCATAAGACTAAATTTAAATACAATAAAATTTTCCGCGTTTTTTTCCTTTAACGGTTTTTACGCATCTTTAATGATTCTCGAGATACTAGAAAAAAAAAATTTTACATATTTTTTGCAGAGGAAAGTTTTGTGTTGATCACAAGTGATTAGTATCTTGAGTGTCTAAAGTAAATTCTCGTCTTTTTAACGAAATTTCTTACCGAAATCAAATTAACCGATGTAAAACTTTTCAGTGTACTATGTTGATTCAACATCCATTCCCTAACCCAGAAATGGTAATTCTGATAGCTGGTCTCTGTGAATTTTTGCCGCACTCGATTTTATATTTATTCACGTCATTTAAAAAATGGCTCCACACACACATATACACATACACAGAACCCAGGATTTTCTCCATATTTTCAGTGTTTTGCATTTAGAGATCTCGTTTGTGTGAATGAGAAGCCATTACCCAGCAGCTTTATATTGTCCACGCGTCCTTTTTTTAAATGTTCGCTAGTTCACCGCCCAACCCGACAAAAACCTTATCCCACCGAATCGCGTCCTTGCAACTGGGAATTGTAATGAGTTTTTTTTTAGGATTCTGGGAACAACAGGGACTAAGTACGACCATCTCCTCCCAATCCAAATTTCTGGCATGTTTTGATTTTACGCTGGTTTGTTGTTTTGTTCCAGCTCTTGATGGTCGGAAAATTTTACAGAGCCTGACAAAGGGCTAATCAATGTCAAAATTGAAGTTGTGTATAACAAAACAAAAATGGATGCGCTACCCAATCCACCCATTCACTTGCTTCATGCTTTTGATGGAACTTATACAATTTTCAATATTGGGATTTATTGCCAATTAAAAGCAATCCTACTTTAAAAAATAAAACGATTTTAATGTTTCTCGTATACTGATGTTAATGTTTCTCGTATCATATTCTCGTGTAGGTGTAAATTTTTTTCGGAAGAAACTTGATTTTTTTCTATCAAGGTAATTACACTGGTCAACATGATTTTTGTCACAAGAAGTCTGCGTGGGAATTTGGAATCCCTTTTTGAACAACTTTCATTTTAATACGATTAAAAAATAACACTGGGTAATAAAACTATTCTCTTTCTGCACGATTTTTTACACAACAAAATTTGGACGAGCATGTGAAATCCAAGCATTTTTAATGACTACTGTTGGACACTTAAGAAAGAACTTCCTGAAAAAAAAGGTTTAAGCAATCAGAGCTTATAAAACTAAAAAGAGTTCTCCTATTCACGATAAAGGTATTTTCTAAAAGTTTTTGTTGACATTTAAAATATCTTTCACAAAAAAACATAAGATATTATCCGAATTACCTTTTTTGTTTGTGTGAAAAAAATTGTTTGATTTGTTGTCCAGTATTTTTTATGAAAATTCGAGCCTACATTGGCAGTCTTCTTTGGCATAAAATTCACCGTTTGGTGAAAGTTAGGAAAAACTATTTGTTTGTTAAAGCGAATGGGTAAATAACAAATTAGTTTTAGGAAAATCGGGAAATTTATTTTTAGCCAGTAAAAGTTAGTGATTTATAGCTCCAAACATGGTAGATATGCAATTTTTGTGTCTTTAGATGAGTGATAGAATATTAGATTTTCTATATGTATATGGAAAAAAAGCTCAGGAAAAAGCAAAAACAATTTTTGAAAACAATTTTTAAAAACAATTTTTAAAAACAATTCTTTCCCCGAAATTTCCAGAATTTCTCTTAACCGTAAAATTGTTTCAAAAATCTGCTTTTGTTGTGATTGTGTGAGTAGGCTTTTCGGTCGAAATTAGTGAAATAAAAAAAACTGGTTTTTAACTTTTTTGGTGTACGACATTTTGGTAATTTATATTACCATCTTCAGAAGCTATACTAGAATAATTTCATGTTTATAATAGAGAATAAAACTTTTGAAAAGTCACTTACGTTAATTAGTAAAACAGTTTTTTTGTTTTTGATTGCTGAACAAACTTTATTTCATTTTAACGTATTATTTATCTTAAATAAAATAACACTGTTCTTTTCGAAAATTAAGGGCGTTTTTCCCCATAACTCAGAAAACGTTGGAGTTGCCATTTTCAACTCTTCACATGAATAATAAGTAGTGAAATTTGACATTTAACAAAAAAAAATCATGAAAATCGGTAGGTAGGAAAAGGGTTTTCGTTTAATTTACCTGCTGGACCATGGGAAATTTAGGGGGGTATTTTTTTATGCTATATGTTTTTTTGTGAAGCTCAAAACATTTTACTGGATTACGACGACAAATATTGTACTATTTAAGGCCAAAATACAATTGGCCCGACACAGCATTTACGACGGCAGATTACGGCGACTAGGGAATGCAATACCGGTATCCCGGTATCCCGAAAACCGGGATACCGGTCATTTTTGTCCGGTATTAAATCCCGGTTTTCGAAGAATCAATACCGGTATTTCGGTATTGAATTAAACACCCGTATTCATTTTTGTCCGGTATTAAATCCCTCATTAAAGTCTTTCTCACCCAGGCGACGACGCATACTCATTCATGTGATGGACGAAAAATCGGTATTGTCGTTTTAAAAAAATACTCTCGTTTAGATTGATTTGTATATTTCATACTTACATTGCGCCAGGAGAGCGTAAAAGATTGTGGCGAGCCAAAGGGTTTTCTTCTAATTTGGAAGACATTTCCATTTCACACCAGAGACAAATCGTTTTAGAAGGTTATACTGTATCGCAATTGCAAAGCATTCATTTTTCTATTACCTATTAATATCATCGCATAGAACTGTAAAGCAATGCACGCGTGTCCAGTCACCTAGCTCCAAGTGAGATAGACAATACCATATTCAAAGTTGGGTGAGCGCTCAGGTGACGGCGTCGCTTTGGTAATAAAGACAATACGGGTGAAAATATTTTTCCTACCGTTCTTATTTATTTGTGTAAAGTGTAAGTTCGGTGGTGGAGATAAAACCAGACGACCATTAACTGAAATCAAAACTGCACACCAAATAAACTTTTGGGTGTGTATTCTTAGTTATTTGAACTTAAAAATAAAAGTACAGCAAATTTGAACTGAACAATTTAACAAGGAAGTTTTAACACAAATAATTTCGTTGAAAACCGGTTTTAATACCGGGATCCCGGTATTATCATTTTACAATACCGAAATACCGGTATAGAGATTTCCTCCGGTATTGCATTCCCTAACGGCGACAATGTCGCCCTCCATTTGCGCACACTTTGTTGTTCTAATCATTATTTGTTTCTCATTTGATTTTGACACTGGGACGGTGAGCCACACATAACATTTTTTGTACGCAATTATCATACAATCTAAGCGACACAGCATAGGAACTATATTTCCTAATACTTGCTTAAAGTGACGAAATTTAGATTTTATGACATCCCCATACGATTTCATTTTGAATCAACCACTAAATTTTGTGACCGACAAAAGTTAAATTCGATTCAACTTTTTACGGCTGCAAAGTTGGTCGGATTGATTGTATATAGAAGCATAGAGTCCTATGATTTTAAAATCTGAAATGTCGCCGTAAACGTTGTGTTGGGCCAATTGTATTTTGGGCTTTACCATAAATTGTTCACGAGATACCGTTTTTTTAACAAGTAGGTTTTGGTAGTTTTCTGAAAAAAGGTTTGTTTTTTCAATTTTTTTATAAAACTTTTAACCTTTTCTGTATACGAAATATTCAATAAATCTGAGTCATTTTAGCCTAATTTGCTCGGTAATAATACACTTACATAATTCTCCCGTAAAAAAAATCGGTCTTACATATTTAGAATATTATTGATTTTCTTAAATAGCATTTTTTAAATATGTTTCCTAAATAAAATGGCCTCCAATTTCAAATGATTTATTAAAGTAATAACTCACTGCTGTGAGTGTTATTTGTTGTTTTTTCTGACTTTTTTTTTTTATTTGGTGCTGTATTAAAAACGGTAGTTACATACATGTAAATAGAAGCCATCTCCTTCATTAAAAAATTCTGCTACCCCTGAAATCAAAAGTAACCTATCGTAATACAGTCAGGGATCACACTTCATCCGTAAAATGCAAAAAAAGGATACGATGTTATCGTATTCCTATTTGTTTGGCCCGCGTGTATGATGTAGATCGGTTACATATGGCAAAAAAAAATATGGATGGATCCATGAAGTTCAGCCGAATGAAAATTTTCTGTAAAGCCGAATCACCCCCAATTACTAGGCAACAATATCGCAAAAAAGCACCATGTCGACAGTAGAAAAACGAGTAGAAAGAAACGCGAATGATGTAGCAGCATAGGCAACATAAGTAACACTTCTTCCCCTTGTCCATTACTCTTATATTCGCATGTATGTTGATGTATGGTATATGCAATGGGATTGAATCTATATTTACCCTAATGACGAAAGATTTCAAAAGGACGAATTGAACGGGCTTTAAGGACGATTGGGTGAATGGGCGAGAAACCCTTCATGCGAAATAGATTTCATTTCCAAAGGGCCAGATCGAGTTTTCTTTCTGTAGCAGTTGGTATAGCAAAGCGTTACATTTTATTGAATTTGGTGTTGGTGTTTGTGTTTTTGCCATAACTCCTGGTGGCTGGATGTCTATTCAGATCCCGATGCCCACCTATATATTTCGTCCTTGGGCTTTTATGCTTTTCTACGACGCGATAAAGCGTTTTATTTTCGTTTCTGAGAAATTGCTAATGGCAGCAAAATAAATCCTTTTCGTTGTGTAGCTATATAAAACATTCGGCTTTATTAAAACCAAACTGATAAACAATTTTCATCATAATTATCCTGCCAAAAACGATGTTTGTTCCATTTCCTTTTGTTGGATGATGGAAAATTAAAGCCTGAAGCGAATTCGAGACGAATTTCATTGGTGCGTGGCTTGGCTTTAGGAAAATTCATTACTTTTTGATAAATTATCGTTTCGGGCAATAAAGAATTTTTTATGACAATACAAAAATTATACTAACACAAAACATAATGAAAAATTGTGATTGTTTTGCGTTTTGTTGCATTTCACCAGAATATTAGTAAAACCAGCGAGATATTGAAATTAGTAAAATTTACTTGAAGTTTTTTGTTTCTAACAATAGTAGAAAACGATTTTCTCAATTTATGATTGAGTTTTATCAATTCCTCAATATTATTTTTTCTACTTTTTCTTTTCGTCGTCATTTATAATTCATTAATGAACCACTTTCGGATAAGATTCGACATTCACATTAATCGCTTTATGTTCTTCTGGATGTTAAGATGGACGAGTTTTATTTGAAACCTGATTAGTGTTGATTACCGAAAGAGGCAAAAACGGAGATTAGAATATAGGCTGCTGCCGAATTAACGACAAAATTATAAGTAGAAATTGGAAAAAACCCCACATTTGAAACGAGTCAATCTAATGAGAGAATATCAATACAAAAAGCTTGCTGCTTTGCTACAACCTAGAAAGAATCTAATTAATGTACTTTGCAGGTGTACATCTGTACGTAATTAAAAGTTTGGTGATTGAGAAATGATGAAAAATATATGCTGTGATCAACACAAAACTTCCTTCTGCAATATTTAATTTCGGAAAATGTAAAAAATTAATATTTTTTCACATATCTCTTTTTTTTTGGTTATATGCATTTTTTCTCAAACAGCATAAGTTTCGAGAAATTTTCAAAAGACCTAATTTTTTTCAAATATCTTGAGAACAATTAGAGATAAGTAAAAACCGATAGAGCAAAAACTATAGAAAATTTTATATCCATAAATTTTTAAAAGTATTTTTTTTTTCTTTAAAAAAAAAATGGTATGCGAGGTATCCGTTTTAGCTAACGTTACTTTTCCAAAAGTTTATAAAAAAACGATTTTCGTAAAACTCATTTACAAAACATTTAAAGTTGCTAGCTTATCACGTACTTGAGTTATTTAAGAACGTGAAACGGACACACGGATAAACAGACAGACAGATGCACGGCAGGATTGGGACTTTAGTACATATGTACTAGATCTAGTGCCCTAGTACCACAGCCCTTGAATCTGGTACCTTTTCATGGTTTATATAAAAAATGATTTTATCTGAATTTATAGCTCCCTTTAACCCTATTCCTGTCAGGCTGTGACTGTGAGTCACTATTCAATTTCGAACCAATATAGATGATTTAATACATGTTTTAACGCAAAATCAATTTAATGTATTTTATTATTGGTCACTACGCTACTGTTATATAGAATAAATTTTATGTTTTTTTGTTAAATTGATTTTGCGTTAAAACATAATCATCTATATTGGTTCGAAATTCACAGCCTGACAGGAATAGGGTTAAAAAGCCATGACTTTTCTATGTATTAGAAAAAAAAGTACTTTTTTAAATGATCCCGCCACAACTCTTTAATTATAGACTACTGAATTCGTCTTATTAAGGGAGATATGAAAATCAATCGTAAAATACTTCTCGAAATTTAAGTTTTTAGATGGAGTTTATACAAAAATTTAAAATTGAAATAAAAGCGAAAATTTAAAACAAATACATCTAGACAATTTTTATTGGTTTTTTGGAGTTTTCTAGAGTATTTTTTGACCGAGAACGGTTATATTTACAGCGCAAAAGTCAATCCATATGGGTTAAGGATTTTTTTTCTAAAATTACGAGATTTAGATTTTTCTTGACTCCTATGTAATAGCATAAAAAACGATTTTGGTTGTACGATAGTTAAAAAAAATCTAGTACCACATTATCTCAATCTAGTACCCTTTTTGGGAAAAACACATCCTCAAGTCCCAACCCTGATGCACGGACATCCACATAATTTAGCTTGAAACGGATTTCGTACTGATCAGAAAGTTTCTATATATGCCTGGTCTCCGTGCAATACTTTATAGGAATGCAATACTTTCCCTCTATTACACAAGAAAATAAAAATACATGAATGTATAGAGAAGACACTTTATGGCAACTCGGTTAATAGAATGCTAAACTATTAATGAGACTCTGATTAAAATGTTATTTAAAGCAACCGAACATTTTTATTATTCCCGTACAAGATTAATGCACATAAAAGCACACATATACCTACTTATATTGACATCAAAATGAACAGCCGACACATCTGTAATCCTACTATACGAGCGACACAAGGACATAGTTCCAATTCCAAGGATATGGCATCAGAATCAAGAAATCTAGAAGCACAAGTTGAAGCAGAGAAAACTAAATGACGTGTGATTTAGTGCTCAATTATGCCATGATGAATGATGGTTCGCAATTCGTTCAAATAGTGGCATAATACAACATCCGGCAGAATATCTTTAATGCCAAAAGCGATTCTTTTTATATTAAAGAACATCAGTATCGTCCGATTGTGAGCTTTATTACATTTCTAATGTATGGCGAAAGAATTCAGAGTTCAGAATTCAGATGGACTCAGCATAATATAAATTAAATTCTACTATATTGAGCTTTTCAATATAACGACAGACAACCAAATTTAATGACACAAAATTTATCTTGTTTGTTACGTATTGTAGGAAAAATTTTATTGTTTGAAAGTGTGAAATATGGGACGAAATATGGGACGAAATATGGTACGAAATATGGGACGAAATCTTTCTACCTCTTAACAAAATGGTGTAGATCTTTGTTTTCTTTAGATGATTGTGGTAAGGTAATCTAATATATATCAAATTCATTTTTTTCCTATTCGACCGAGATTTTTGCCTCATATCTGGTTTTTACGCCGATCGAAACCGAATCCAACTCGATTTTCGTCAAAACCGGGTTCAATTCGATTTTACTCTGTTTGCCTGTCTGTTTGTGCCCTCATCTACCGAAAACGGCTGGATCGAATTTTATGAAATTCAGTATGTAAGTTACTAATATGTCTGATTATAACATAGGCTATATGTTTTTTTTTTTATTTTGACAATATGTTAACCCTCCCCAATACAAATAAAAACTTTTTTTTTGATTTTCTCGAAAACCGTACATTGAATTGGATATATTCTATTACAGTAAAAGTCATTATTTCAAATTCCATTTTCTTAAAAAACCCGACGGTGTCTTCAAATTAGCTTCGAGTAGATTTTTGGGTAGGTTCAAAACTTCACGTGGAAATTTAAAAGAAAAAAAGTTTGAAATTCCTGATTTTATTATGATTTTAGATTTTATTCATAATTCTACATTTGGTTTTTGACTTTTTCTTTAGCATTACGGATTAAATATCTATTTCTATTACAAAAAAACCTGAATTTATTCTACTGTTTATCATTTTCTGTAAGTATTTGGATAAAACTTTCAAAAGAGTTTTACCAGCATTAAGGAGCTGTTTCCAGGCCATGTATTAACTCAAGGTTCCTGTATTTTATTCGAAAGAAGGAAGAACCGTTTGTTTAGGTTTAAAATCATATACTACAATATGTATCGAAGTGAGCTGGCGTCTGTTTGTCTGTTCTTCTTTCACGTGAAATCGGCTGAACCGATTGACATGAACTTTGGCATGGATGTTTGCTGTGAGCCTGGTTCCAACATAGGCCTATTGGAAAGTAGCCCACGGTAAACGGGAGTAGGGTGGACGGAGGGGAGGGGGGGGGGGGGGGGGGTAAAATGAACCCTTAGCTTACTCTTGGAATGGAACTCTTTCGAGGGATCTAACGAGCTGTTTCTAGGGAAACTAACGAGCCGATTGGCTTGAAATTCGGCGAGGGCCCATCTTTAACATTAGTTTATGAGCCTGAATTAGCATATGTTTTGAAAACTTAAGATATTAAACACAATTTTCTATTACCATTGTTTTATATCCACTGAAATGTAGCCTGAGAAGTGGGAGAAGTTTGAAAACCATTTTCCGAAGAGAAAAAAACTTTAAAGAAAAACACAGACCGCCCTACTCTAATTTATAACCAACTGAATTTTGTTTTCCTAGGTTTTGTTCTACTAACGCTTTTAGCCGGGCGAAGCCGGGTCCAAATTGTAGTATCTTATTTAACAAAAATGGACGGGTCCTAGTTAAATTGGAAAATAAAGTTTATGCATGACAGGAAAAACAAATTTGCTTGCTGTCATATGATAAAACTTTGCACATTACAATAAATCTAAGAAAACTGATTTTTTTCATACAAATCTGATAAAAAAAAAATTTACAAAAATTAAAGCGACTTAATTAGTTACGTTTAAAAGTCTGGTGGTGAAATTTTCAAAAGTAAACCACAACAGATTCTGATTAAAATTTTTCCGATATGAGTTGCGGTCAAATGTTCATGAAAACGATGAAAAACTGCGAGGAAAAAAATCGTGATTAATTTCTGCTTCTGAAACATTTTTATTGTATATATGAGGGGCAAGTGTTGAAAACTTTAATGAAATGTGAAAAAATTACACCAAATTCCCAGTTTTTTAACTACACATTTACGCTGCATGTGTAAGAATATATAAAATGTGCTAGTCTAGCATATTCTTTAACAATCGCAAATAATAGGGTAAAATATGCAATTTATCGCGCAATTCAAAGGAAAAAAGTCGTACAAAAGGTAGTCAATAAGAGTTTTTTTTTTTAAATGTATATAAAATACACACAGTTTAGGTATTATAGTAGGGTAGGAGCGGGCTTGTTGAATTATCGGGCATGTTGAATTATTGCCAAATTTAAAAAAAACTATCCAGTCATTTTTTTTGAAATTTTAGTATATTGGTAGTATTAATGTCCTCTACTTGCCATAAAATTTTGACAACGATACCTTATTTATATCGTGAGTGACAGGAATATGTGTGTTTTTGGCTCTAAAAGTAAATATTAGACCATACAATGATTTACCCATTTCTCATACAAATGTTTGTCAATCTGGAAATTTTTTGTATTAAAAGTGTTGTGCAACACCTCTAGAATAAAAAAAAGCTCGTGGGACATTCAAATTTATTGTTTTTTGTGATTTTTCTAAGAGAAAATATCAAAAAAGTGGGTTGCGGGTAAGTTGAATAACGGCTTGGCGGGTAAGTTGAATCATTTTTTTCTTACGTATTTTTTGTTTTTTTGACGTTTGTTTCACATTTCCCTTGTTCTTTTATCAATTTTTGTTTGTTTCTTGATGATTTTTTACATTTTTTGTAAAAACGCAGCAGGAAAACAATCAAAAATTGGACAACAAAAAAAATGAAATAAGCGATTAAGTAAATCGTAAATTCCATTGTTTTTTTCATATTTACATTATGTAGTGTATATTTAAATTTTTTACTTAATAAAATACTTAAAAATAACGTTTTTTCATTCTTAAGTATGGAAAATGTATGGAAAATTACAGTGATTCATCTTACCCGCACCACTTGTAAATCGGCGGGCATGTTGAATCACCCTTTAAATTGACCTGACGGCCAGTTAATAAAACATTTTAAAAAAAAAGTTCTTCTATGAAATGTAGTCAAGGTATCACTCTATCGAATGGCTTAACCATTGGAGCGATATGTGACTTTATGTGCGCGCTACAACCTAAATTCTAAAAAGTAATTCAACAGGCCCGCTCCTACCCTATATAACGGTAAGTTGGTGTTCCGATTCACAGCAGTTTTATAACACGCCCCATCAAGGGCATTTTTGATTTTGGGTGCTTTCAATTGTCCAATCTTAAAAACAAGGTTAGAATAAAAAGAAAAACTACAAAACTTTACGTTGAAAAAAGTTTAAAATGGTTTAAAATCGTGAGTTTTATGGACTCTTGAAAAACCAGGCATAGTTTTCTATGTACAATTCTAAAATTAAATTTATCAAACAACAAAATGAATTCAAATCTAAAATTGTGTAAAAAGACACGTGGAAATCTTCAAGGAATTATTCTGACCCCCTGTGAATTTGAAAATTAGAAAATTAATAATAGAATTTTTACAGCAAAAGTAGGTATGAACTTAAAAGGCGGTGAATGTATATTCTGCCCTATTATTTGGATTTTGTTTTGAAATCGCCACCACTATGGTAGCTTGCTTGATATGGGAGTTGAAGAGAAGCAACATGCTGCCTAATACTTTTAAAAGTGGTGAACGAAGGTATCATTTTAGGGCTTATCTCTCCTAATGTTTTGACGAAATACAAATAAAGTGATATTGATATACTATGCTATAACACTTCGCCAAAACGCAACGCGACCCATATGCTAGGAGACTTTTTTAAATCCCACATCAACCCTTATCGCCTCCAATCTATCAACGTTTATTATACCTCATCGAATCGCTTCTGGTTGAGCTTCTTATTTTACATTTCGAGTAGATAATTTCGCTACGATGAGGTGTGGCTGCCTCTACTAGTGCTTAGCATGTTCTACCCTACAATTACCACCCCCGGACTACCTCGAATGGAATTTAACCCAGCTCGCACTGAGAGTTCTACGTAATCACCATCGGAGTTGAAGGCTTCATTTTTTTTTTGGCGTATGATTCACATTCAACCCTAGACAATTTCATCCCCATTGTAACCTTTCTTGGAGAGTGCACAATTTCACTGGAGGCCTCAACATAAGTCGAGCATTCTGTTTACCGATATCCACTAGGCTTCTATGCTTTTATGCTGCGGCTATAGGCGAGTAAAACACCTCCCTCCTGTGTCTTATCGTTGGGCTCCACTTTTTAGCTCATATAGTAGACATTGCACAAGGCATTTTAGCCAAACCACTTTCCGCTTTGCTCGTATTTTTTCCCATTCGTTGCTCGTCAGTATTTTTTTTTTTGTACTTTCTTGGTGAAAAACGAACGATTTTAATCAATAAATTTCCCGGCATGACGTCAAGTAAATAGCACACGATATTAAGTCCGTCAAACTTGACGTTACTGAGTTTGGGTTACGATGCGACTTTTTGAAAAATCGTTTGGATTTCGCCCGTTCGATTGTTGAATTGTCTGCTAAAAATAAGCGATGTGAAATATTAAATGGAATTTTTAAATTAAATTGGGTATGTTTAATTTTCGCTGTTAATGTATTTTCGGGGACTATTGATGTGATGAGTGGAAAGAAATTGAATTCGAATTGAAGTGATAATAATCGTGAAATGATTAAGGGTTCATACATAGATCAACAGCCGCATTGAATGTAGGAGCACCCTTAAATCTATAGTGAATAGACACCTTTGCCATATGTTCAGCTCCTTCTCAGCCCGATGGAAAAAATGGGAATAATGGGCTTAGTTTGGTGTTGTCAACATTTGACAGAGCGTAAGTCATTCCCGTCATGTAGTGCTGAACGAAACTGTCAAAACTGTAAAAATGTGCGCTGAAAGCAATCCTGGAAGAATTCCGAGTGAAAACTAGTAGGCAGAAAATTCTTCTCTGCCATGAATCCATGCTCTTCCTGGTTAGAAACGAAAATCCTGAAGCATACACGTAGGCGGAAATTTTAATGAATTCTCCTTTGGCAAGGATAACGAACGTGTAAAATGTTGATGGGCAATGTAGGGTGCAATCGTGAGACGTAGGGCTAAGGGAGGTGAGTGTGAATCAACCAAGGCAATGTTCTGAAAAAGCAAATTCTGATGTCTGCAACTGATTTGAAAAGTTTTCGTTTCTCAACTGTACGTTTATGATAAAAAGATTGTCTTGATGGTTGCTGAATTTAGAAAGCGAAAATGTTAGAGAAACAAGGGGGTGGAAAAATTTTAAATTAGTGACTTGAAAACTCCCGGATAAGTGGCAAACGATTGATAAAGTTTCGGAAAGTTTATAAAACATCAAGTGAGGTTATGTCACAGCCATCCATGTGTAACAGGGCGCAGTACTCGTATATTCAGTATACCTATTTTCTGATAAAAGACAAAGTTCAAATTGGTTGAATTTGTATAGGGGTCTTTTGGCATATTCAATTTATTACACGTGCTAAAGAGATTTCCGTATTATTTGACAGGGGAAATATTCTTATCGAAACATGTAAGTCACGATTATAAATATTTTTGAAATCTAAATTTAATTTATTTAAAATTTGTAGCGTTCAAATTGAATAAAATGTGTTTTTTATACAATTTTTAGAACAATGATTCATTTTATTATTAAATAACAATTTGTCTGATGATTAATGTGGGAGTGGTGAATAATACCAACATTGGTGTCACAGTTAATTTGAATGATTCAAATAAATTGATGATTAATTGATGATTTTAAGTGCATTCTAAATTTATAATTAAAATTGTATCAATCATTTAGTCTGTATTGGTCAACATTTATGTAGTATAATAAATTCGTCACATGAGATTAGAACTATCCTAAATCGCAATTTGCAAATTTTTCAGTTGATTTTTCAGGAGACCCTTTTAACATTTTAAAGTTCTGTTTGATAAAAATACATTATTTTTCTTAATACATTTCATACATTTCAACACAACATTTGAAAGACAACAAAAATATTTTTATATACATATGCCTGGATTTTTAAAGAAATTTTTACACTTACAATTTTCCGGAAAACATTTGTATAGTTTGGACATTGGATTATTCAGTTTTAAAACTATTTTTGAACCATTAATAACAACCTATTAGAATTTCTCGGCTTAAACGGTCTGCAAAAACAAAAATAATACAACAAAATTATTATATTATTTTTGTGGATGTTTTCACATCCAAATTTCCCCCCAACAGGTCGGGCATGTCTGCCCTGAAAACCCATCAGGAGCCTGTTTCTGGTATGGAAGTCATCAGAGCCTGCTTTACCAGTTTCCACGCAGGCTTACAGGATTTTGGTGGAGTAAAACTCAATTCGAGTATTTATACTCCGATGCCACAAACCTTATGCGAATTATAATAATTAATAACAACCGTAGAATGGCGATGTGGCGATTGATTCCCGAAAAGAACTTGCGTCTGGTAATGCCGAAAATACACAAAAAGAGTTTTGATAAGACTTAGATAATTATAATCTCAGGTGACAAAGTGTTGTGATCATGAAAAATTTCGACCCTTTAATTTCAAACATAAGAAAACCTACAAACGTTAGGGTTCAGTCGTCAAATATTATAATATGACAGACAAAATTTTTATTGAAAAAATCCATTTGTGTGGTGGGTGTGGAGGGAGGGGATCATTGGATATTGATGTATGAAACGGTTATGTAAAATCATATTCTAAATATATTTCGTCTTTATATATTTTTCGATACGATGAACCGTTTTAGAGAAAATGGGGAAAAAGTATTCCACTTGTATGGAAGGGGGGGGGGGGGGGGGGCGGAGTAGATTTTGATGTATGGAAAAATTATATAAAATCCTATACTAAACACATTTTACCTTCATAAATTTTTCAAATTTTTTGTCCCATTTTTCCTGTTCAAAAACTTCACTGCAAAAAAAATTCAAGTTGTTTTTCAGACAAAAGGTGTAACAGTAAAAAGTAAAAAAGAAAAATATCCAAAGTTTATTAAAAATTAGAATTTTGTGCTCCTTTGTTAATATGACGCCAGCTCCTCACTAAGAACGTAAGTAACACTATCTCAATTTTGTTTTTCTAAGATGAACATCTCTGATTTAATTGTATGGATTTCTCGAAAATTATCAAAATAAATAATATCAGTGATTTAGTAGACTATTATTATTAGCATTTTTATATCCAGCATTGAATACCTGTAATAAATTATAAAGAAAGCTAAACGTAATTTCGTTGTTGTTAGCAAAACTTTCTCAAATTTTAGTATTTCACTATGATATTACCCGAGTTACAACTTGCGCGTAAGCCCCTAGACGGTTAAATAATTTCACTTGACCTATAAAATAAAAAAATATGACCAGTTTTTTCAGTGTCGTAACTGGAATTTTCGGTTCCCTATTGAAAAGTTTTTGTGGGCCACCTAACAATTAAAATCTCTGTTGATTTTTTTAGCGATAGAAAATTTAAGGACCTACGGTTAAAGACACTTAACTTTCTATAAAGACTTTGGCGTAAATAAAAAAAATCACGAAGAAGGGTCTTTCAATAAGGACATAACAATTTTGTATTTAAATAAAACACAGAATAATTGAGATATCGGGCTGAAATTTAATCCAGGTGTAGTGGACATGTTAAATTTAAGTATGAAATTCGATGTCGTTCATATGGCCACCGCGAACACGTTTGTACTGATTGATTCTTTGGAGCCAATTTTCCACCACTCTTCCACACATATCGGCCAGAACGTTGGCAATTTCGCGTTCGATATTGTTCCTGAGCTCCTCTAACGTTGTTGGCTTGTTGGCATAAACCAACGACTTAACATTACCCCATAAAAAGAAATCCAACGGCGTTAAATCGCATGAGCGAGGTGGCCATTCGACCGGACCATTTCTCGAGATTACACAATTACCGAACTTCTCCTTCAATAGATCAATTGTTTGACCAGCTGTGTGGCATTGCTCGTTCGTGAACTTCACCATGATAAAAATGTAAACCTTGACTGACGTTTTAGCATTGCCAGATCATAAAAAAAGTTTTAGGGTGCGTTTTTATTAAAATACAAAATTGTTATGTCCTTATTGAAAGACTCTTTACAAAGAAATTTTAAATATTTTGTTGACGCCTCAACATACGAACTCTGCAACATGATGACACTGCGACATGCGAGTGGCCTCGAATAACCAAAAAGACCGGTCCCCCACTGTACACCTATAAAAAGGGAAAACAAACATGAGATGTTAAGCAGTTATTGGGCAGCCGCCCAAGAGGGAACGAGCTGCCAAATAAAAAAGGGACTTACCGCATTTAGATCGGTCGCTTTTTCAGAGTGTTAATTTACACCATCCTTTTCTATCAATACTTTTAAAGCATGGTTAATAAACACGAACAAAATACATTTCTACACAAATTAATGTAAATTGGAGTGAAGATTACCGCTATTTCGGCCCATATAAATAGCCCTGCTGTACCAAGCAGAAGGCACTTCGGTTTCATCTCTCGATCCAACCACATCATTTAACTAACTAACAAATCCTAATTCCTATCCTATTTAGGAAGAAACTTAGAAGTCAATAGGCAGAAGCTACGCTGCATCAGGCAGAAGATACTCTGCATTCGGCAACAGACTCGTTGCATTCGGCAGAAGCTACGCTGCATCAGGCAGAAGATACTCTGCATTCGGCAACAGACTCGTTGCATTCGGCAGAAGCTACGCTGCATCAGGCAGAAGATACTCTGCATTCGGCAACAGACTCGTTGCATTCGGCAGAAGCTACGCTGCATAAGGCAGAAGATACTCTGCATTCGGCAACAGACTCGTTGCATTCGGCAGAAGCTACGCTGCATAAGGCAGAAGATACTCTGCATTCGGCAACAGACTCGTTGCATTCGGCAGAAGCTACGCTGCATAAGGCAGAAGATACTCTGCATTCGGCAACAGACTCGTTGCATTCGGCAGAAGCTACGCTGCATCAGGCAGAAGATACTCTGCATTCGGCAACAGACTCGTTGCATTCGGCAGAAGCTACGCTGCATAAGGCAGAAGATACTCTGCATTCGGCAACAGACTCGTTGCATTCGGCAGAAGCTACGCTGCATCAGGCAGAAGATACTCTGCATTCGGCAATAGACGGATCTCGGAATATTTATAGCAGCAAAACCAGTAGGAACTACAGAATACATAGCTCAGAAGAAACCTCATCCCGTGTGCGAGCGATTCTACTAACGACTAAAAGACGGAGCAACTAGAGTACCACATCAGAAACATCAAGAGCCATTAAATTATTAAATTTGAATTATAAGTAAAATATACTGAATTGTTTGATTAGAATAAATTATTGTAAGATTGAATAATTGGTATTATTTGATTCGGCACCTCCTTTTTATGCTCGAGCTCTGGCCCGAACATATTTTGTTACGTTTTTCCAATTCAACGACCAATTCGACATTCCCAGGACGAAGTAATCAAAAAAGCATACCTACTCATTATATAAACCATTTTTCGACGTTATTATGCAACCCTTTAAAATATAATTGAAAAAAAAACTGAATTATTTTCTTTAGGTTGCCTTATTTACACCACGATAAAAGATTTCCTCTCAGATCTAAAAAAAAAATATTCACTTTTTATGAAATTGCTTTTGTGCTAAGAAATGTTGACTCCATAAGATCTTAAAAAGATTTTTGTTGCTATTACATTTTATTTAGGGTTTTCTTTACTACACCGACAAAGTAAGGAAAGCATATCAACAAGACTGAAAAAATGTAATGATTACAGTTTGAGCCTAAAGTATAATAATTTAGCCAAACTGTTTGCTATACATATCGTCTTGTTGGTAAAATTAAAAATTGCAAAAATAAATTTTCTGTAAACAAGAAAACGTGGAGACCTTTTTCCCCCTCATTTCCCATTTGTTTCAGTTTTACTTCACTTTATTTCATCTTTTCACATTTCGGTAAAAAGAAAACGAAATTGAAAATGTTTCATTCCCGACAAAGACGAACTTAAAGATGAAAGAGAAGTAAACGAAGCGGAGGGAAGTGAACGAAATTAGTTCAATTTCCCTAGGATGATGGAAAAAGGTCCTTCATTACGCATTTCTTTCTTTATTAAGTACGTCATAGACTAATACCAGGTTCCATCCGGGAAAATTGCTATACAAAATTGGGGATAGCCTGGCACCCTCGCATCTCCAATGACATTCCCAGCCGGCATTGCACACAATGAAACAAAAAAAAAACTATCCTAACGCATAAGGAAACGACATCCTTGTAAGGACGCCATTGAATAACATTTAATGAAAAAAGAGGGCCCAACTAGGCATCAGTGTTGATGAACGTATACTATGTATAACCCCAGTAGATATTAGATGCCAGTTACTAAGTGTCCTGAGTTCTCGGCTCAGGCAGGATTCATAGTCCGTCCACCCAAGACATTCTTGCGATGTATTGACTGGGTTGAAGTGGTCCGGCTGCAGGGAACGGCCTCGAAAAACTTCGAATGAATCCATTGTCCAAGAAACCAACGAATAAAGGACAAAAACCGAGTTGGAAATAAAATTGGATCGGACCAAAGTACCAAATCTCGAATAGTCTTATGATTGAGGGGCTTTTTTTATGTAAGCGTCTTGTACACGGTCCTTGCTCTGCTGCCCCCGCTAGCACCCATATCTTTGGGTTTTTATTTTTTCTAGCCGTAGTAATTGTCCTTCTTTTATCCTTTGGCTTCGAATTCGCCTTTACCTTCGTTTTTGCTTTCGCTTTTGCCTTGGATCTGAAGCTCCGTTCAATAAAAAGGTTTTCCACTTCACCTCGCCGAAATACTTTCGCCTTTTGTTGTTGAAATTCAATTTTTCCGTTTCTTTTCTTTAATATCCTTGTGTTATGGCTTATATTTTTCCTGTCGAAATGAAGGAAATTGAGGGTGGCAGATTGAGTAGATTCTTACATTATTCTCCTTCTAAAATACATTGACATGAGATATTTTCCTTTTATTAAGCTCAAATACGAATCTGGGATGTCCTTAAGACTCTCAACACTTTTATCGATATTTTTTTCTTCGCAGTTCTTACACGTTTCTGAAGATGTTATTCCATCACATTTTTTGAAAAAAAAAACTTCAACTTTTTTTTGTCGTTTTTTAATTTTTGTGCTAAAATGGAATTTTTTTTAAGATAAATTCATATTTCTGCTTCGCATATAAACCATTTCAAAAACGCTGGCTGATGTATTCGGCGAATGTTGGAGACCACAGGTTAAAATCTGTCCAAGACAACAACGGAGAAGCCGAAGACTGATTGTTTGTAAGGAATGGATCGGATAGCGCGGTCATAGATAATGGGCTCTCTCCATTGCCAGGATATTTTAGTTGCGATAAAAACGTGTTACAAATAGAAAGAGACAGATAGCTGTAATTATCAATGGGAAAGACAGAATACGGGCACGAGTCTTTATAGAAAGTTTTATAGGATAAAATCATAGGAATTTAAACCGTATTCCATCTCCAAAACATTCTATTTGCATCTCCGAATCACATATCTGTATGTCCTCTAATATCTCAAAATAAATATGGTTATTATTATTATTATAGTCTGTATACCAAAACATGTAATAAATATAAATACCTCCGTTATTATTCATTGTATTGTAAGTTTTGAAACTGCATTTGTCAAAATCAGACAGATTTTGACTACTTTTGTAATTTATTTTATAGGAAGCGTACGTCAGTTCAAATACATCTACCAAAGTGACACCTGGCGACGAACGCTTCCTATAAAATAAACTACAAAAGCGACATCTGGCGACGTACGCTTTTTTTTTGTTCTCTCTCTTTCTTACCAAGCCTTTGTTATATAAGTGTGTCCCTACATTTTATCGCAACTAAAATATTCTGGCAATGGGGAGAGCCCTTAAGACAACTAATTTTACCAAAAATGCACTCTCGTAAAAAATCCGGCGATAAATTAATGCTGCCTCTGAACATAGCTGACCCGACCTTGCACACCCAAAGAAATATTTTATCCATATGACAAAAATAATTTTATAGACTCATTTTTTATCAAAATTTTTGTCCATATAATCTGGAATTTTGTCGATATGATAAAACATTTCTTTAGGTCTCGGGGTTCTCAGAAAAAAAATTAACACCGTTTCACGGAGTGTTTTTGACATTCCTATTCTAAGGAATTAAAAAATACACTTTAACACCGCTTTGGCCTCAATTTTGAATCACCTCCGGAAGGGAGATAAAAATTCCCTTTTACGTAGGGTCCATGGTAGCCCTACGTAAAAGGGAATTTTTATCCTATTTGTGAAAAGAGAACCTTTGGGTTAAAAAAAGAGACATTGTATAGGAAATTAACCAAATGAAAAAAGAGAACTAAAAGAGAACTTTTTTTGAATGTGAAAATTACAGAACTTAGAATGACTGCACAGAATTATTACAAAAAAGTGTAATTTTTCGTGCCTGTTATTTTCCGTATCTATCGAAAAAAAAACTGAAAATGTCAAAACTACAATATCAAATGTCAAAACTGGCTATTTCCTTAACCGCACAATTTTGATTTGTTTTGATTTTTACAGCAGCTGATCGTGGAAGAAGAAACTGTTCTTGCTGGCGCATACAATAAATAGCTTTACGTTACAATTATAATGTACAGTTTCGCACTACACACAGAAAATTGTAGAGTAGAGTACTACCATAAACAAATTATATAAAGACTGTTTTTTTCTAACAACTCATCTTAGTGCAAAACCGAAATTCAAAATAATACCCCATCGTGACGTAGCAGCTGCCGACTAGCCACAAGCAGCCACAAGCAGCCGTGGTGATCGCCTATACATGCCGCTGCTTACATTCGCCCTTTGTTAAAACCAGTTTTCGTTTCTAGTTCGTTTCTAGTTCGTTTTATTCTCGTTCAATTCTTATGCAAGTGAGACGAAGCGGGGGCAAGTGTGTTTGGTGTTTTTTTTTTTGTGTGTTTGTATTTTGTGTGTGTGTTTTTTGTGTGGGCGTATTTTTTCCTTCCGCAGATTTTCGATTTGAATATTTTGATTTTTAACAATAAATATGTGACATGAGAAAATTTTTAGTTTCTGTGTTAATTCAAAATTTATTTTGAACTTTAAACGTTAAAATAATCATCAAACTAAAAATTTTATCTTGTTATATTTTGTTCATATTTTTAAATTGCTTTGAGAATGTAAGTTTCAAGTTTTATCAAATTTCCACAGAATTGTAGTTTGATAAAGCAAGTAAATGTATTTTATTTAAACAATTTAAAGTATGATTTAAACAATTCAAAAAAGAGATATGAGCATTACATGACTTTCTTCTGCAATATTTAAATTTTCCGAAAAAATATGTGAAAAATAATGTTTTTCAAATTATCTCATGAACCGTTAGAGATATGTAAAAACTTCATACTCGACTTAAATGGAGCTTGAAAGTCACCTTTGTTTTTTTTTTAACTTTTTTCATTTGGATGTAGTTAGGGACCTAAAAAAAGATACCCGTATTTTTTTGTTTCTGGGAATAAATTCCAGTAGGAGGAGAGGAGGGGGTCAAAGTCGGCGAAAACTCGAAATCACAATAACTTTAAAAATTTGTATCGAAATAACCGATTGAGATGATATTGAACATTTTGGAAAGGTAATTCCTTGTGACAAAAAAAATTTTTTTACTTCATCTCCCTCCCCCTCACCTTCATATTGTAAAATTCAATTTAGTGACGAAATTTAAAATATCTCAAGAAAAACAGCAACAACTTCAAAGAAGGTTTAAAAGTGTCAAAATACTTCCAGAAACTCAAAATTTTCACAGATTTATTCCAGACGGAAACTTTCTCAAAGAGAAAAAAACTTTCTTTTAAATGAATTTCTAATTAATTTTAAACTCCTAAATCTTTTGAGTTAATATTATGTACAGAAAACAAAAACCAATCGAAAATCAGTAAAATATATACAATTTTCTTGTATTCGATTTTTTTTTTTGATTTTTTTTTAAATAACGCATTTAGGCCCAAATTTTATTTATATTGCCACTAAATTGAATTTTACAATATGACGGTGAGGGGGAGGGAGAGGAAGTCAAAAAATATTTTTTTGTGACAAGGAATTACCTTTCCAAAATGTTCAATATCATTTCAATCGGTTAAGCCGTCACAAATTTTTAAAGTTTTTGTGATTTCTAGTTTTCGCCGACTTTGACCCCCTCCCCTCCGCCGACCGGACCAAACAAAAAAATACGGGTAATTTTTTTTAGATCCCTAACAATATCCAATCGAGCAAAGTTAAGAAATCGAATTTAACTGTAAACGAGAGTATGAGTTGAGGTGGAGTTCACCTAAAATTAAAAATGTAGGCAATATTATTTCCTTTAATTTTGATTATATGCATTTTTTCTCACAAGTGCAATGTTCGAGAAATTTGTATTTAAGAAAAATTGTATGGGAGGTAACCGTTGTAGCTAGCGGTACTTTCCCAAAAGTTGATAGAAAACTACGATTTCGGTAAAACTTCGTGTTGATCAGAGAGTTTGAAAATGAATTGAATGTTTTTCTTCGACCAAGCGACATGCTCCGCTGTTCGTGTGCGCTGCCGACCGCTTGCATATCTGCTGCTTTGGGGTATTATTTTTCAAAGCTGAGTTGTTAGAGAAAAACAGTCTTTATATAATTTGTTTATGGTACTACTATACAATAAATAACGTGATCATTTTAATTCATAATGGAAATTTCGTGGAAAGATCTGTTTGGTTTTTTACGCATAGTATGAACCAAGAGTTTTCTGAAAAAAGAGAACTAAAGAGAACTGGCAAGGAAAAAGAAAGAGGAAAAAGAATGGGGTTAAAAAAAGAGATAAGGTTCTCTTTAAAAGAGATATGATGGCAGCCCTATTTTTACGAGTTATTTCCATTGTGAGGGCTGTTCGCGTTTAAAAGAGAATTGCGAATTCGCTTCAATAGCCCAAGGGGAACGCGAATGGCTAACAAATCGAGAGAGCCAGGTTCGAATCTCGTTAGAAACATTGCAAGTAAAGTTTTTAACAAACTAATTTTAACTTAAGAATACCAAAACAATCAAAACCTCTCAAATGTTTGCAAAAAAAAAACATCTGGAGGTGAATCTCATTAAATTTTGTAACTTCTCTAAAATTGTGGTTTTACACCGAAAAATAATAAATCTAACTGCTTTATAAAGGAGGTTTATAATGGCTATAACTAACTATTTTAGTCAAAATCGTAAAATTTACTACTTTGTGGTTAAATCGACTATTTTTGTAGTTTAAATTAACCATTTTAGTTGTATTCTAGATTCCCCATTATAAAATAGTTAGATTGACGTGTATTGCGAACAACTTGGGTGAAATTAAAGTTAACATCGAAAAGGGATGGACTCCTTCAAACGCCATTTCGGTGCGTGTTTTTCGAGATTGTGAGCCATCTATCCTATTGCCAAATTCTTGTGTTGGCCTCGAACTTAAGTTACAAATAGAAAACCAGCCTTAGTGAAACCATTTCCATTACTTCAAGGTAAAAATATTTGAGCATCTTTAAAAATACTGCTAGCAGAGGTAAGTATGATCGTAATTCCCATAAATACATATATGGATTTTGAGTAAAAACAACTCAACAAGACTTGGGAGACGCAGAACATGTCCTCCGACCGACCAACCCCCATCAATGGTTGATAGTCTGGATTTGTTCTTTAATTTATAAGAAAAATTCAGCGCAATTTATTCGGTTCATTTTTCTTTTTCGGTTTTTTTTTTGTTATTTCCCAAATCCCCATTTTCTTTTACGGTTATTTTCATTTATTTCATCCCCATATTTTTTCTCTTACCGATGAGCTTGATAGATGCCCTGTTCGTCCGTCACTCACCTGTTCAAGATGCAAGGATTTAATGTTGCCACAAATATCGATCTTATGTACATTTCTACTTTTTTTCTACCTTATATATATTATATATATACTTATACAGTAGTTATGGACCTTTTTGTGGCAAGCAGTAGCAGGCGAAAAAGTATTTCGCAGGTGTTAAACCCGGAATGGTGGCTGATTGAGTGCCAATTTAGAAGACGTGGCATTTTACTCGAACCAAAATGAAAATTCCAACCGATCCGGAAGACAGAATTGCATTCAATATTGTGTGGATTTCTGTTTAAAAAGAAACGACAGAATGGGAATTTTACGCTGGTACACCCCACCCCAAATCTTGATGGAAGAAGCGGGTATTTATTGTGAGACGAAAATACTGTGCTTTGAATTTATATTGGAAATTTCCTCTTCAGATTCTTCAATATTCCACCAGGGCTCCGAATCTTCATCTCTTTTTTTGTCGTGGATGCGGAACTTCCTGTATATCTGAGAATTGAGGAAATTAGTTCAGAATTCGAGCTGGGAATGATGTGTATAAGCGTAGAACTTTCAATGTGGTTGTGGAAATTCCTGCTGAGTGAGCCAAATGTTTGTGGGTACAGTTCGCCTGCTGAACATCAAGGAGTTTGAGAGTAAACCAAAATTGAAATCGTTTCGGAAAAACTTGATTAATTTTTTCAAGGGATATAATCGATAGATGGCTGCCAAGAAACTGAAAGACTAAAATTAGGCGATTTTTCAATACCACATCGATAATATTTGCTACACACATAAAATTTTTAAAAATGGGGGTTCTTTTTTGTACTTTTTTATTTCCGCAAAGCATCAGGATAAAAGGTTTACTGTATAAAAAAGGACAAAACTAAGATTAAAACACCACTAAGGCTCATTTGCGCGTACTAGCAGTTTCGTGCAATGCTAGTTTATGGCGAAGTGTATAGCATACATTTTTTACAAAAAGTACGACTTGTCGCGTCCCAGTTAAATAAATCGATAATTCTATTATTAAAATGTATAAACTATATATTTATATATTTTGACTCAATAATAAGTTAAAAATGTAAAGTAGACAGCAATATTACTAATAAAAGTGTTTGCTGAGTCTAAAGGTGCCGCTCCACATGAGAGTAAATACGCGAGTAACTCTCAAAAACTCTCGAGAGTTACTCGCAGGAGGTTGTCCATTTGAGAGTTAATTTCGGCGATTTTTCTCTTTTCAAAACCATTCAGGGTATTCACAGTCGTCTTTTAAATTGCGGGTAAATTTACCGCTCGGTAATCCAGTCAAATTTAACAGATTTTTACCGAGACGGTAACTAACTTGGTTCATGTAAAAATGAATTACCGGATTCGGTAATTGTATACATGCCTTGAGTCGTGTTTTCCGGCCCGGTTATTCGGTATCAAGAATCAACCGCGGGTGGCGCTAGTAATGTTTTTAGTTGTCAAATTTTCTCGCTGGCTTTTTGTTAATCTCATCGGACTGATGCAATTTTTTTCAATTTTGATAGCCGTTGCCACAATAGAAATTCAAAAGAATACATCAAACATGGATTTAAAGGTATGTGACATATTTTACAATCCAATTCGCAGTTCATGATTTTGTCACGTATCAAATAAAAGCGCTGTTCTCAAATCTGTGCTGTGGGATGTTCACAGCAGAATATTTTCAGTCTTTTAATATTACCGAAAATACCGAATACCGAAAATTAAAAGAGGATTGTGAATACCCTCATTATCTTGATTTTTTTAACACCTTGCTTTGGCGAGTTCTCGAGAGCTACTAGCGAAATTCAAACGCCGTTCGTATCTGGCGAGCAACTCCCCGAGACTTCAGAGTTCTCGAGAGCTACTAGCGAAATTCAAACGCCGTTAGTATCTGGCGAGCAACTCCCCGAGACTTCAGTGGGTGCTTGCCGACTAGAGAGTAGAATCACTTTTGACAGCTCGCAGAAACTAGCTCGCGAGTTTTTGCGAGTTTCTGCAAGCGACTCTCAGAGACGTGTCCATTTGCGAGTAGCTGCTATCGAGAGGTTCTCGCCGGCCTATACTCTCATGTGGAGCGACACCTTTATTAACGTTCTAGACAAAAAAAATTTTCATTGCCGATTATTTTTTTTGCGAAAAAATGTAGTGCGATATTCATTAACCGACGCACGTGGCTTGTGCATAATTCACCAACTTTCTGATTTTTTACACGACAAATTGTCCTAAAAATGTCCAGAGAAATTCAGGAAAATGTGTTTGTGAAATTTGCTAACCTATACGTGAAAACAGTTACGTTTTAGTAAACTTGTTTGGACTTATATGTAAATATACATAATCATGACGCTATGATGGTCATAGTAAATATTCACCACCATCCGCTACAAATTTATTATTCACATCGTAAGGAATTCGAAACCCGTCAATACACGCTTCAATTCCAGTTCGGAACACTTCCAGTTGCAGTTCGTTCTGATGAGCATTAAATTTCCGTCCGCATTCTGTTTCATGGACCGTTACGTGCTTTCATCGACCATTTCCTTGTACTTACTTCTTATATTGCAAACGGCACATGCCTCTATCCAACGACTAAGCGACCGGCATCCCTTAGCCATCGGGTTGAGTCCAATTTTAAGCCCCCTGGGGGCTGTAGCGAGGACATAATATTTAAAAAGTCCACAAACTCGCTAGAAAACGTCAGGAACATCCATTGCGGTGTAAAAGTTAAAGATTCCAACGGCGAGGTATCACCAAATAGGGTTTGAGTTTTTAACGCTGCGCCATGGCACAACTTCGGCCATCAACCCTCTTTCTGGAACAGTAAAAGGATTCGCACTCCAGTGTCCATAAGTAACCGAGGCGAATTCTAGAGAAAACTAGTGGATCTCTCCAGTGTCAGTAATGTACTTCAGCAGAGCTCAATTTCATGCTCAACTAGTCTAATGTTGTGATTTTCATACAAACTACCCCATCAGCGGCATCACCCCCAGAGTGTTTTATGTGGCATAGTTGATGGGTTTTGTTATCCCTTTACTAGCCAACGTCTTCGAGGATTTATTCATTCTTTGCCCCGACCTCATTTGAAATTGTATTGGTTAGGTGGATCTTAGATTGCAGCTGATACCATGCAGATACGAATCGTGGGAGTTTATCCACAAGGATATTTTTGCATTGTATTCGGGAGTATTTTTTTGCATAGTTTTTTTTTAACCTTAAGCACTCGAATGTTGTAAACAAGTCTTAGCTGGGAAATTATTAGGGGTAGTTGGCTGGATATAAACTAGTGTAACATCGGTCTGGCATCATGATGTGTTTGATAAAAATTTGAACATGTTTTTTTAATAGTGGATATTAAGATTCTATAAAAAAATGTTTGAACTTTTTAATAACAGAATGATTCGACTAATGGTAGCGTAAAAGGCAGACATCGAAAAAAACATTACTTATTGCAGAGGGTCCCCTGTCACAATCTCATGGCTAGAATTCTAGTTACGTTGCTGGTTGTTACATTTTTATGAAATTTCCACTCTAGAGACTCAAACTTTGACATTTTTTTAAATACTTTTATTTAGCTTCCTTTTTTGTCTGCTTGTCAGGGTCAATTCTTGTAACCGAATTTTAACACACTTCCACTCATCCCATTTGCATGAAAATTCCCAGCAAGATTTTAGTAACGTGTTCAACTACAAATGCAACACTTCGCATCTGTAGAAGGATGTAAATGTGCGTGTAGTGGTGAAGTATTCTTATTTACTTTCGCATCGCCATTGGACGAAGAGAGACAAACTAATGTCATTCCATCCAACCATTCTGTTCTTGCATCAACTTTTGTTATTCCCAGTGACATATCTGCGAAAGCAACATCGAATGATTCGGGAATTCCTTAATTTGAACTCGGATCTTCAAATTGTGGAATTTCCACTCGATGTTGCTTCCGCAGAAATTTCATTGGGAATAGCAAACGCTCCTGCTTCGCCAAATGAGGATCCGGAAAACACAAGAAATGGGGATTCGGAAAACACTTTAATAAAAATAAAATTATTGGAGTATTTTGTTACCAGTAACGCTAAAAGTAACACATGTTACTTTTAGCGTTACTGGTAACAAAATATTTACATATTTCGTCTCATTTCATCTCACACCTAATAAGCATAAGGCTGTCTCGTTTCTACATTGCTAGAGCAAGACATACTTATATACGTTTGGTGTTGGAGTAAGTGCGATAGACATTCACACAGATTGTAAATCGCACGTGAGTTTTTTCCCAACGCTCTAAGAAGATTCACGCATAGGGTAACAGTGAATTATCACGTTACTCCACTAGTTACGTAACTAGTTCCGAATCTTGCTGGGTTGTCACACATACATAACTCCGGTGACAAAAACACATGTAAAGGGTGATCCAGTAAGAGCTTCCTGTTTTTTTTTTTTAATAAAACACATAATAATTAATATATTGAGGATAATCTTTATTTAAGTTGTTAGTTTGGTTCATGCCATTTAATGTTTAAAGATAATTTCCTTCAAATGTTGCCCACGACTAACTCTTAAATGGTCCATTCTGTGGGTCCAATTTTTGGCCACTCTTTCAAGCATATCGGTCGGTATTCCGCGAATAGCACGGGTTATATTTGCTTCCAAAGATGTAATCGTTCCGGGTTTATCGACGTAAACAAGAGATTTCACATATCCCCACAGAAAGTAATCCAATGGTGTCAGATCACAAGATCTCGGTGGCCAATTAACAGGACCGTTTCTTGAGATGATGTTTTCATCGAAAGTTTCCCTCAATAAAGCGATTGTATCGTTAGCTGTATGACATGTAGCGCCATCCTGTTGAAACCACAAGTCAGCTAGACCAATATCTTAATTTTTTGGCAACAAAAAATTCATTGATCATTGCTCTGTAGCGAGCTCCATTGACAGTAACACGCACTCCTTCCGCATTTTTACAGAAATACGGTCCGATTATGCTACTGCAGCAATATTCTCATTACTACGGGCTGATGGATGAGTGTCTAATAGTGTAAAATTAGTTCGAAATTTGGTGATGGTTTCACGAATAGTGCGTTCAGTGGGACAATTATGACGACCAAAATGTGGACGAAGAGCTCTATAACAATTCCTAACTAAGCACTGATTTTGGAAATAAGTTGCCACAATTAGTAAACGGTGTTCACACGTAAGTCTATTCATGATGAAATGGCACTGAATACTGAACACAAACGTCATGGCAAAAATGGACCATTAGGGGGGGTACCCCCCATACAAAAGAAAACGTTTTTCGCGAATATCTCAAAAATGGTACATCTTATCAAAAAAGTGCAAAAACAAAAGTTATTTAGCATATGATTCTACATAAAACTCCCATACATCAAAATCCGATTGGAATAAATTTTACAAAATCTTATTGGAAAATTTGACTTCAAAATGGAATTTTGATACAACTGTTCGCCGTTCACTTAAATCACCATACGGGTTTTCAATAATTGCCAGATTGGCAATTATAGCTTTTGTTATGTTTTTAAATATAGGTACTAGAAAGGAAGAAATTATTATTATTGAAATAAAGGCGAGATAAAATTAAAAAAAGCATCTCGCTTTTCTTTCTGATACACAACACCCAAAAAATTATTTCTTCACTTTTTGTGCTACATTTTTTAATAAAAGCGGACAGTATTCTGATAATTTTTTATTGTACAAAACAGGATACTATAGGAGAGGGCATTACCCCTTAAAGCGCGCTTTTATAAATTGCGTCAAATTGGATACTATTTTCATTGTAATGCTTGCATATTTCCTAATATGATGCGAATATCGTAATTATTTTGCGACTAAAAACGATAAGAACTTTTATCAAAATTACCTCACGGTAAAATAAATAAAATCTCGATTAGGATATTTTTGGAGACGTGTATCAAGTTTAGATAGCTATTAAAAATGAATTTCAATATCAAACTTCAATTAACTTTTTATATCAAGCATGAAATTGATACATCATTTGTCTATCAATTTCAAGACATCTACAATGACATCCAACAATCCCTTGCCAGTGGAAAATAAAATTTCTGATATGAACATCATATGACTTTTTTATACTAAAGCAATGCTTTTTCACATTTCATGTAATAATTTCGTGGAATTGGATCTCCCAATGATTTTTATCAATTTATGGGAAAACTTCTCTCAAGGTGCGTGAGAAACATCACCTTAAAATCCGAAAATATAAAAATTTTTCTTGTAGTTTCATTAAATGTATAAAATTTTGATTCTAATACCTCGAGTAGACATCAATCGGGTAGACAGAAATCGAGTAGACATAAATTGAACTTTTTTTTCATGCCCCAGCTGGTGTAATCCACTTTGAATTTTTGCTAATTGAAGATGGTATTTTTGTACCACGCTATCCTATTTCATACTTTCTGAAAAATCATCACTTGGCGAAAAAATGACTGATTTAAATTTTCTCACGCGTTAATAAGAATATCTTGAGAATTAATATTGGCACAGTGTAAAAGCAAAGCGCGCCAAGGTCAAGACATTGTATTGCTATTAGAAAATATCATTTTTTTTCGCAAAAATTTGAAGGGGAAAAGTATTTTTATGAAGCACTACAAACACTTGCATGGAGCAATTTCATTCGTTTGGAGTTTTTGATCTAAAATATAATCGAAAATCAATTATTTCGTTTCACAGCATATCATTGTTGTTATTCATGGTTCCTATTTCTCCTCAACTTATGAAATATAGAAGAGAAATTGAAAAGAACGTCGTATTTTTCAGGAAGAAAAAGAGAAATACACTTAGAAAAACAGAGACAGAAATGTGTCAGTGATGACATTGATTTTCTATAAACACTTGTTCATAAATACTATGAATAAATTCATTGGTTGAAAACTTTTTCATAAGTATTTATGAACAAATTCATAATAATTAAGAAAATATCCCACAATCAAAAACTTTGTAGAGAAACGTCCCGCATTTTTAGAGAAAAAAAAATACACAGCAGAGATAAACTTTTCGAAGAAATTTTTGGATGCCAGGTCAAATAGACCTTCAAATTAAAAGCCTCCATAGAAGTGTATCCCGTGTTTTTGAGTTCTTACGTCCAACGCCGCCGTCCCTTACCCTGCGGTACGACAGAAATTTTTCAAACATCCGGAAGAATTTAAAAAATTTGAAAAAAATCAAAATGCACCTAATTGCCTGTGTTCATGGACCAGCCCTGCCAAAAAAAAACTTTGTGTTGCGAGTCTTTGTGAATGAAAGTAGAAGAATAGACCTATCTAACGATTGTAGAATCAAGGTGAAAACGCACTTCAGATTTGGGCCAATTTCTTGCATTACCCTTTAAAATCAAACATTATTGCAAAAACCTGGTACCCCAAATAAAATCACTTTTTTGCTTCGGGAAAACTTTTTAGGCGAAATATAATTTTCCTGAAAACCATTCTTTCTATGCCATGAATAAGATAATAAAAATTTAACAAATTAGGAAAAAAAGAGAAAAATAAAACTGAAATATTATGTTTTTTTCTATTTCGGTAAGACGCCCGCACAAAGGCAAACAACGCACATTCACCAGCACCAACTGAAAATCAATCTGCCATAAGCGTCTCATCAAATTTCTATTTAGATAAAAAAAAATATGGGATCCTGGGAAACCAAGGACAGCTACTAAGAAGTTTAATCTATACAACGCAAAAAGCATCGCCATCATGTAATCCTTACATATGTATCATCGCGAAAAAGGATAAGTAGAAATTTAATATGAGTGAGAAATTAATTGACACAAGGATTGAATTGTGTTACAATTACGAGAATGTAGAAGGATGGGGGGAATTAAGATGAACAAGTGAAAAAGAGGATTATTTTCTATCAACAAATACGCAAAGGAAATGGAGAAAAGCTTATAAGATGAGTAGGGAAACAAATACACAAAAGTTACAATCGATATTTAGGCAGGGATAACAAATCCTCGGGATTTAGAATGCCAAGAAATCGAATCTTATTATGAGTTGCTCGTTCTTTATTTATCAGCCAAAGGAAATAAGTTAAATCGAAACAGTGTCAGCATTTACGGAAATCGCTTTTAGTATCAATTTCATCCTATTCGGCACGATCCAACCTAGCTTTACGCTCCCCTATGCTAGCCACTGTCCTTTGTTACAAATCTTGAATCCTTGTGGCCTCCAGCGGGAATCTTCAGGTCTATCATGATATATGGAGTCATCACCCAGTCTCGTAATTCTCCAGCCTAAACGGATCCTGTTTTTATGTAGGCAAAGGTTTTTCTCTAGCTCCGTTTATGTGAGGAAAAAAAACCTCTCATTGTATGGTTTAAGTTCGGAAAAATACTAGAACCACGTACACGTCTAGCTAAATCTATCTCCATTTTTCCTGCTTCATTATTTTTTACTTACTGCGCTGTGAGTTTAGTTTGAAGCAACTTTGAGGAATAGAAGGATGAGCAAAAAAAAACACGAAATAAAAAAAACTACACATGGCTACATGAGAAGTCTGAAGGATTCTGAGTTTTGTGTAAACAGGAGCTTACTCGAAAATAATGGGAATCGTTGTGGGCCATTGTGAACGGGAGTCTGGAACACAGGGTGGCTAATAGTTTCTTCCCTCGTTATACGAGAAAATGTTCAGCGCACACTTTTTGTCGATAAATTTGAGAACTTGATGTAAGAGGGTTGATGGAAAAGTTCTTGTTTTTTGCGGTTCGCAAAATATTTTTATAAATCAATTTTCCGAAAATTTCCAAAACTTACTTTTTGAAAAAAATGGTGTCCCATGAATGGTTTGTCGCATCACTTTCTGCATGATTGTCGGAAAATTCGTTCCGCGTTTTCATAAAAAAAAATAGCAAAACAAATGCGAAATTTCATGAAAATCTGAGACTCTTCGAGTTATTAGTTAAACCGCTGGTACCATCTTTGTGTATTCGGATGGCTGGTAGATAATTAAATTTAATTTAACATTTAGCGAAGAAAATACAGGATTAGGAAAATAGTCTTTATTCGAAATTATGTTCCATGACTAGAAATTACTGGAAAAAAAATTCAAATCAATTCACGGTCACAATCAAACCATTTCATTATTACAGAATATTTTACAGAATTTTTGCCGGTTTCAAACTCTTGGCGAATGCAGACGAATCCTGGCAAACGCGAGAGTGAAGATTGTGCTCTGCTGTGATTCGCCTAAGTTCGACTACGTTCCGCTGGGCCAGGAAAACATGAAAATCGCTTTCGTCCTGGTTTATCCTTGCCAAAGGGATTTCAATTTCTGGGTTTTGACTTCATGGCGAAAACATCTAATTGTAGGAGGCGTTTATTGGGTGGCCAAACGTGAAAATATTTCACTTTTCGTGTCTAGTCATAGAAGCGGCTCAAATTTTTGCGGATTTTATATTGAGTAATTAACTGACCATTGATGCATCCACAGAATGGTTTCGTACTGGTCCAGATCTTCCGAATCGGTCGCCACACATTGGGTGATGTGAATAAAAAGATAGCTTTTGCTAAAACTGATGTTTTTTTAGCTAATGTAGTCTGCATGCAGTCTTGATTCGCTTGCATTCGCTAAGAGTGTGGAGCCAAAATTTAAAAAATGGTTAGCAAAACATTAAGTTACTTTGTCATTTGATTTTTTTAAATCAAGATGCGATAATATTAAGTGAATCCGAAATAAAATTTCTGATAGGCATATTAAAATTATAGGAGATTTTTTGTAAAGAGAGTTACCAATCTTACTTAGTTTTATTCATTTTTTTTTAATTTTATGTGGAGCTCTATCCCAAAACATTTCATAGTACCCTCTCCGAGTTTTGTATAGAAATATAAATGGATGTAGGTAACCGAAATTGTTTCAAACTTAAAAGCGAAATTCGTCTCTGTTTCTAGGGTGTACATATGCATGGTCCCAGAGCCTTCCTAATCTCCCCACAGCACTTGTAAACTGGGTAACTTCTAGGAAGATAAATAGCGATGGGAGGATATCATTTGAACAGGATGAGTAAACATTCGAAAGGTCCTCAATGGCCTGAGGATGATGTGCGGTGTGGTGGAATACACAACTTTCGAGTTTTCCCTGGGACTTTTGGAACTTCTATTTTCGTTCATATCTATTCAACTGTACTTGTAGTGGTATACATTTATGGACAGAGTACCGAGGGAAGGGGGAGATAGTTTAATCTCCCGGGTTATCGTCATAGTTTCAGTAGAAATCCTCAGGTTTTGTATGTATATTACAGCCATCGCACTAGCATGGGTGGAGTTTGGTGCGGTTTTTGTGGCTTTATTCCATACAAAGCGTCTGTCATATTTTTGCTAATGATAATTTTCAAACCGAATTAAGTTCGCTCGCAAGAGGCGGTTGTGACATTTTCACTTAATTTCTAACCAAAATTTATTGGTCAGGGCGTTCTTCTCTACACGCTCCGTAATTTATAAATTAAAGCCACAAAAACTACTTTAATGTAGAATGTTAGTAGAATATAGTTTTCAAATATATTGGCAAAAACTTGAATTTTGTTAAAAACTCCATGAGTTTATAAATTTCAATAAAAGTTCTATGATTTTTTCAACAATGACATTTTAACTAAATTTTTAATTAGTTTGGTAGAAGCATTTTAATCTAAAAACTCATTGACATGAAAAACACATGACTTTTTTATACTAAAGCTAAGTAACTACGGGGTCTACGGCTTGACTCCGCTTTTTTTATATTGCTTATTCTTATAAATATATTTTTCGAAAAATCGTCCATTTTTGAGAAAGCAGCTATATTAATTTTTTTTGGCAAATTTTCACCCCGATTCTGATAGTTGTGTCGTGTTCGACAAGAGTCGTGTTACCTATTGTTGCCAACAAAAACACGTAAAACAACTCTTATCGAAACCGATACGTCCTATCAGAATCGGGGTATTTATTTAGAATATCGATCCTTAAAAATTGGGCCTGGGCTTTTAGAGAAGTAGTTGGACCTTTAACTAATTAATCCTTAAACCCGGAATATGTGTTATAAGCTATGTTTTGTACAAGTAGTCCACATCAAAATTAAAATCATAACAAAAGCTACAATTTCCGGAAGGTTCAGGTGACATTTGGAACCTCACTGCGTTAAATTTGAACCTCACAAAAGGACAAAACATGAAAATACGCAACTGTTTAATTAATTATAGACTGTATTTGACGTTGTCATTGAAAAATGTTCACCTACGCTGCATTTTTTTAAAATAATTTCTGCCTACATTTGTTTGCTCTAATTTTTAAGAAAGTGAGGGGGTGCCAAATACAGGTTTGACCTCGGACGCTGCTTTGCATTGGGACGCGTCGTAATTAGCCTTTCAAGTGTTATTTACGAGCCGTTTGAAACTGCGGTTAGTGCACCTGCAAATTTAAACTTTTGTTGAAATTCGCATTCGTAGTAAAAAATCCCAAAAAAAATCCTTTATTCTTCGTCGAAAAATCTGTCAAAAAGGGATAAATCTCTGAATCCAGCTGGCAAAAATACATTAATTGATGATTTTATTTGGCTGTGGAGAGGGGGAAGGGGGGGGGACCACCCTGATGGATTTATATGAAATTTGATTCCCGTAGCTGAAGTAGTTTTTGAGAAATTTGGTACACAGACACTTTAAGTGGCCAATAAATCGACTTTAGATCCGTTTTGCGGGAAATATTCTTGAAAAATAAAGTTTTCCTGAAATTTTTCACAAATTTTCACAAAATATTTTAAGAGTCGGAGCCGAAGTCGGAGTCGGAGTCGGAGAAAATTAGTGGACTCCAACCCCGAATCTGTTATTTTATTTCCTTTTACCAATCTCTCGCGTACCTATTTTGTCCCTCTAGTTTAGGTCAAACCTCAATGTTTTGCAACCAAAAACAATGTTTGATTTGGGGTTTCACATGATTTAATATTTTTTTATTCGAAGCAGTCGGAGTTAGACTAAAGGTGACGCTCCACATGAGAGTAAATGCTGGCGAGAACCTCTCGGTAGCCGCTACTCGCAAATGGACATGTCTCTGAGAGTCGGTCGCAGAAACTCGCAAAAAATCGCGAGCTAGTTTCTGCGAGCTGTCAAAAGTGATTCTACTCTCTTGTCGACAGGCCTCCACTGAAGTCTCGGGGAGTTGCTCGCCAAATACGAACGGCGTTTGAATTTCGCTAGTAGCTCTCGAGAACTCGCCAAAGCAAGATGTCAAAAAAATCAAGATATTGGTCTTGAAAAAAATCGCCGAAATTAACTCTCAAATGGACAACCTCCTGCGAGTAACTCTCGAGAGTTTTTGAGAGTTACTCGCGTATTTACTCTCATGTGGAGCGGCACCTTTCAAAAGGGTTTGCAATAACCACTCCAAATTGGAAAGGAAAATGTAAACTATTTATTTTTTAACTACACACAAATTTTCGCAACTTTTTAAAGTTTATATATTATTAAAGTCATAACCAAATTTTTTTAGTTAAACTTGCCAACAGATTTTTGTCCACAAAAATAACCGTAGCTATCAATGTGCAATTATATTTTAACCAAGCTGAAATTTTGCTATTTTTCGCAAACAATTATCATACAAGTGTCGACTATGTAGTTAATAAATAATATTCATTCGAAAAATTCTCATATCAGAAATGTGCTAAAATTTTACGATGATCCAGAATGTTTAAATTCAAAACACCGAAAATAATTCGTGTACAGAAAATTTTGGCAACTGTCCAAATTTCACAATTTTCCAATAATATTCACACAACAATTTTAATTGTTGAGTGCGAACACTTGTCTCGAAATATAAATTTTCTCTACTTCATGCAAATTCGTTATTTTTTTTTTTGCTAAAAAAATAAAATGAAATCCTGGTTTTTGGGGGTGCCTCTGTTAAAATTAGACAGAAAACAAACTTTAAATATGCTGGAAGGAGAATGAAACGAAAGAAAACTTTGAATTCTATTAGAGCTGGGCAGACAAAATAGAGAAAAAACGTTACAAAACTTGGTATTCAAATAGAAATTTGGTGAAATCTCCTCGGTAAAAGGATACTTTGATGAAAATTCATGTATTCGTAGGTGTATCGGTCATATGTATGAAATGGGGAAAAGATATTCCGTGCACAAAGTTCGGTTGCGCCCAAAGTTCCTCAGTGCGTGTCTGTGTGAGTGTGTGGAGGTCAGAATAGTATACTGGAGCTGATACTCAAGCTCGAGCTCCTGCTACACGAGCATCATTAATGGCAGCAGAGAGTGAAGCACGGCAGTGGATGATGGAAGGACCCCAAGGGTGAAATCTGAAGAAGCCACTTTTGCCAGTAATGGGGTGTTGTGTCGACTAAATGCGCTAGTTTGGGGTGCTGGGCTAAAGTGTTGGACTCCACGATCGAAACTTTCGCCCACGCTTTCTTTACTTGTTAAAATAAATCACCCAGCATGATTGTCCCTTGCCCCTGGCTTTTGATACACTCCATTCCATCATTATATTACACGTTCGTTCGCATCCTTTCCTGAGCATTGAGCGCCCGTCACTAGCATCGGTATAGTGCCACGCTAGATTCCATACCGGGCCACCTTTTGGCATCACTATAGTCCTGGCTTCTACTATCCGGCCAGCTACCTCTGACCCACGCTGGCAATCATCCACTCTATGCCAACTGTTTAGGATTCTGATGCTGATGCTTTGCTTTACTTTCTTGTCCTTATAGGTCGACTCTGTACAAGAAATGCCGACATCCCGACACCCGCACGCTACAAAAATCGAACTTCACCCAACGTTACGTCTCACAGCATCAATGAGTAGCACCGGCAAGGCAACAACATCACAAGCAACAGAAGCGCTTACAGGACAAAGATAGGAGGCAGGTGCGGCACCCGGCGGCGCACTACTAAACCATCACAGGATCATCAATAGTGGCAAGAGTCAGGATGGTCTGGACGTACCGTGCCGGTGGCGGGCGGAATTATCATCATCATCGCCAGCCAGCCCAACAAAAATCGATCAGCATCATCATCCCCAGCATGATGCTAAGCTTTTCAGGATCACAGCCTTTCGTCCTTGTCACGCATTCAATTTACTCGGAGGACTAACATTTTTTCGCAAACAAATCTTTCGCCATTATTATGCACTTGTCTCCGTCGCACTTGCCACAGCCGGCTGCTGCTGCTGGTCCAGGCAGGGACGGTGGATTGGGTCGACTCTGGAGGGTTGTTTCAACCCCGTCGGTTTCCGAACAACAACCAACAAGGACGCAGTACCCGTAAATGAGATTTACTTCGGTAACTGACTCTAAACTGAATGGATATTCAATGTTATATGTGTGTTTCGCGTTGCTAATGTGTAGCTATGCATGTCTATGAAAATGACGAGCATAAATCAAGCGGGCTGAAGGGTGGTTGCCAAGTTCCCCGGGCTACGCGAAAAACCAGCGCACACAAATTCACGCAAGGGGGTTGCTTGATCTATCAGCATCACTGTACAGATCAAGTCCCTTTCGCAATATGAATGTGTGTTGGTAAATCTGGACTTTGGAGTCTGTGTGTGAATCATATTTGGTGGTAGCACGAAAGAGATAACAGGAAAGGACCCTAGTTAAGATGATTACAACGACGCTACTCTGCGAGATGGAATCCGGGCTGTTCTGGGATAATTTGATGTTTACACATCCTCCTTTGGTCGTGTAGCGTACGTGCTGGGACAATGTTTAAATGTATGCATTTCGGGGGTTGTTTTTTTTATTTCCTTAGCCTTTTCATCCCTTTTATTTTTCGGCAAGTCCCCTCGCTTCTTTTGGTCCAGCCAAGTCGGTATTCCTTCATCATCATCATCAGATCTGCTTATTCAAAAGAAAAGTTTTACACTCCGGGCCAACAAAGTTATTGCCGAGGGGTCAGAGGCGCCTAGCCCAGAAGATTATGGGGGAGATCGGGATGTTACCAGGTCTGATATCGGGAGAAACATTATCAGGGTATGCTGGGAAGCTGCTTCTTTTTGTATACAATTTGGGATTTTATTTGTTGGCGTCTGTACTTGTTTCAAAGTATTGTGCGATATTACGCTCACATCTCAGCCAAATGACTTATATATTTGTATATATAATGGAGTAGGATTTGATAGGATTTTTTTATTTTCTTTTTTTGACAATATTGGTGTATAGAGGATAGGGGTTCGGTACACCGACTGCGATTCGTAGTAGACGTTTAGGCGTCAACTAGTGCGCTTGGTGCGCTTTTGTGGTGCCACCAGAGAGACATCTATTAAGGATAAGGAAAATCATTTTGGTTCATATAGTAAAAATATACCCAAGTATTGATAAAAGATAGACAAGAGTTATTTTTTTTTTTAATTTTTATTACTATTCTCATTACTATTCTCAGTTTCCACAAATTCAGCGGAAAAACTCAGAAAAATCATCAAATTTTTTTCCAACATTCTCAAACGTTAGTAAAATTCTCATCAAAATCCATTTTAATTTTCCCAGAACATAGATTTCCCAAAAATCATAACTTTATTATTTTCCTAAAATTCCAATAAATATCATTCGAAGCGGATTTGCTGAAGAACTTTGTAACAAACAAGTGATAAAATATGGGGTTTTTAACTCAATGGATTAAATTGTTTCAAATTAACGGTTTGAAATGTTAAATTGTGCTAAAAAAATAAAGTTATAAAAAAATCTCTGCAAAAACGATATTAACTTCGGGCACCCGGAATTTCGCTCGCGTACGACATGTTATTTAAAAAAAAAGTGTTACGAGGAAAATGTAAAGTGTCCTTGCGACAATCGAAAATGCGAAAAAATGATCAAAGTGCGAACAAAATGTGAAATAAGGACAGGTAGGTGAATTTTTCAATTTATTGTTTTTCAAATTTATTAAAAAAAATTGCAAATATTTTTTTTTGTTTAAAAAAAGTTAGTAATTTTTCATTTCATATTGTTGAAAAAAAAAATTTTTTTTGTAGCTAAGTCCTGGGAAGTCCTGCATCGCATACAACTCATGCGTCATAGAACCGCACCCAATTTTAGAGTTGCTCGATTCATATCGAGTCTATTTTCTCACCCTTAGAACGCCAACCCAGGTTGTTACCTTTCCTCATAGTCGACAACAGCCTTCTCGTGGATATCCTTTTACGTTTGATTTTACGAAATTCACACCCCACCCCTCCATGTAGTAAAAAAGCGAGAGAAAAAAAACCGAGAAAAATTTTAATGTGTTATTTTATGTTTTATGTTCTTTGGTGAAGTCCTTGAAGGGTGATTCTGAAATTCATGGCTCTTCAAGATTATTGGAACCATTTTGGCAGTTAATTCCGGTGTAAATTGCTATAAGTCTTTGATTTATTTTACTACTTCGGTGATTTTATATTGCAAAGCCGTTGTTCTGTTAGTAGCCGATAGTCATTTGATTCACATTAACGAATTTATGGCACTGATTTTTTCATTGATTTTTTTTTCCACTTTGTTAACTACGAAATTAATAATTTATTTTCTTTATTTAATAAAAAAAACCTCTATTTTCGAATTAAAAAAAACCATTTTAAATTTTCGGAAACCGCAAGGAAAGTTAATACAATTTTTTTTAATTATCTTAAGTTTTTAAAAAAAAAATTGTAAGGCTATATAATATTTTGAATTTTTGAAAAAAAATCCATCCAAATTTTATTGATCATTGATCAAATGGAAAATATAAAATGTATTTGTAAAAAACAATTGCAAACGGTTTATGGTGGGTTTCAAGAAAATTGAGCGATCGCATAAATCGAGTTAGAGGACAAATTTCAAGCAAAACGAGCCCACTAACTCGATTTAGTGGCCAATAAAGTTTCGTGAAACCCGCCATTAGTGATCAACCATTTTTATCGAAAATTCTAGTATCAGAGACATTGGTATCAAAGAATATTCCAACGTTACTGACCATTGGGCAGCAAAAATTCTAATAATTTTCTCTTTAAAGTTTCGAGTAGGTACTTACCCTATTCGCAACGAGTTTTTTGTTAGAATACCTGCAAAACAGCAGTAAAATACTTGTTTTTTGAAAATAGAAGCAAAACGGTATTTTTCTTGAGTTGCAAAATATAGCACTCTAATAAAAACTTCACTCATTCGTGACCATTGTTAAAAAAATGTTTTTACACATTTTTATTTCTAGGCCCACTACGAACCTCTAGCGAATTTTCTCCCAAAAATTCGAACCTCGAGGCTCCCATACATTATGGGTTAAAAGTTGGGAGATCATACGTTCCGGAATGGTCCGGACAGTCCCGGATTTCAACATGTTGTCCAAATTTCCCTGAAACTAAACTCTTGTCACGTGTTCAGTATTAAAATTTAGCAAACGCTAGTAAAAGCGACCACTAAATATGCAAAAACAAATTATCTTCGGCCAGAAGTGGCTGTAAGTTACGTTTTTTTCGCATGTGTCGCGACTTACCCATGTCGCATGCAACACAAAAGCTTTCTCCTGCGGAGCATTTCTCTTTATTTTTCAATTCCATTTATTTATGGAGTTTGCGTCAAAAAGAGTTGAATCAATTTTTGCTTGGGACTCTGTAGCTTTTCATTTTAATCATTCTGCTTCACAAATTTCGCCTGCGGCGCACAGGCCATGATTTTGCCTTAGTTTTGGTCCAAGTAACAATTGTTTTTCTTTTTTTCAATTCAACTCAATTTAATAACACCTCCCCCACCTCTCGCACATCTTATCACGGATTGACCCAAAATAAATATGGTCACCATAATTAAAAGCATTGTAGTTATCTTAGATACAAAAATCAACTGCCAGTAGTAAAAATGTTAGAAATGTTACTCACTATCTTAATTATGGATGGCATTATAAGATACCAAATACGAAAATCATCCTAAAAAAACTATTTTAATAGATTTTTACTTGTGGTTTCTTAGCAAAAAATACCTCGAAAAAGAAACTTGTTTTTTCGAAAAATACCAGAAAATCTTCCTCTTATAAAAATTAGTATCGTCAAAATCGATCACATTTTCAATGTGACAATAAAAATTGCTGTTTAAGAAAAGTCGAAAAAAAATTACAAATTTGCATGGGGAACGGGCCCAATTGAATTTTAATGTACGAAACAGTTACATAAAATTATATACTCAATACTTTCTACCTTTTACATTTTTTCGATACAACGCAGCGTTTTTAAGAAAATCGCAAAGAAATCTTCCCTTTTGTATGCCAAACGAAATAAAAAACAAACAAAAAAAAAAAACAAACAAAAAAAAACAAAAAAAAAAAACAAACAAACCAGAATTTGGTGTTTTATGCAAGAATTCCTCTCTCAGAACTTATTCCGAGACAGTTCTTCGCAGAAGAAGTTTACTTAACAAAAGTTCTCAGAATTCGAGTTTTTGTCGCAGATTTTATATAATACGAAAAAACACCAGCAGAGAATTTTTCCGTAGTGAATTTCTGGAATTTTGTGTCGTAAATAAGTCCAAATTATTTCGATTTTGGATTAAAGCTTCCCGATTTTAACTTCAAACAGTTTTACGAATAAACAAGAAAGCCCAAACAAAATCAAATTTAGGTTATTATTTTTAAAATTTTGTTTCCTACACAAAATTTGTTTCCACAGTGGATCCAAGTAATCTTTTTAAGCAAATTAATTTTCACCAGCGAAGGTTTTTGTTTGGCGATCGTATTTCAGTAATCTGAACGAATTTCAAAAATCTGACAAAAACCCTAATTCTAGGTTCTAATTCTAGCGACGTTTGCCAGATTTTTATTTTAATTCTTGGGCAAAAATTCTCGGAAAAAATATATCTGCAAGTGCCATTTTCAAATATAGAAATTTTGTCTTTTAAACCTCGTCTCGATTAGACATAAATCGATTTTTTTCATGGCTTGCCATTGAAGTGTCTCGTGCAGACAGCATTTGTCAGAATTTTTTTGATGTCTTGGACAAAAATATGTCCACAAGTGTCATTTTCATGACAGGCTATGAAAAAAATTCCAATTTACAACTAGTCGAGACGAGGTTTTAGAATTGTATTGCGGAAAATTCATCAGTTTTTAGACAATCAAAAAAAACTGTTCTCTATAAGGTATTAACACTTTAACTGCCACGACAGTTTTAAGCCTTTTTCGAATATTTAGTTGTCAGTCAAAAAGGCACTAAAAGAAAAAAAATTGAAACAAAATTATACCTAAATGTTATTTTATTACCATAAAATGTGTGCAACTACAAAAAATCGTTGCGGTTGCAGCGAACAATTTAATAATTTTCATTGTGGCCGTTGTGTACAATTCGGTGTCAGGTCTTTTTGACTGACGTGGCAGTTAGAGTGTTAAAGGAAAAGAAGGTTTAAACTAGGAATTTGTTGTATTGCAAACATTTTAATATCCTTTGCGCCTGACTTAAATTTAAAGTTTCTACGGAATTACAAATAAACATTTTTATGTTATTTCATAATGAACAATTTTTTTTTGTTTTAAAAGTTGAAAAATATTAAATAAGTATTGGTGTATGGAAAAATAAGGTCAACTCCAAGCAGGAATTGAGAGTCAAATATTATTAACATGTGGTCAAAAACTTAAATATTTATATGAATACATTTTTGTTTCGCAAGATCTTTTACACCAAATTTGTAATAACTCGTATGTTTTTATCGAGACTCGTATGTTTTTATCGTAAATTGTCAAAACAACACCAAAAATCTTTAACAAATTCACATCAAACATTTAGCAAATTTTTACATCTGATATCAAATGTCGACAAAAATATGCGAATTGATATTTGGGTGTAAAACATCTTAATAAAAAAAATTATGGTGATGACGTTGATCACTTTCAAAATACCAGTTTTTATACGGAACCAGATTACTCTTGCTTAATGTGCTTTTACTTAATTTAAGCTTAGTTTTAATCTTACCACCTTAACTATTAAAACTTTCCATGTATTTAAATACCTTTTCAAAATATTAACCCATTTTATAGATTGCAGATATTTGGACCAATTTATCAAAAACAATCCTCCATTGAAGTTAGTTCATGACAGAAAGAGACAGAAATTGTTTAAGCCCTGAGTCTTGACAAGAAAAAAATTAGGATTTATTTATTTCGTAATCGATTAAAGTCGAACCTCGATAAGTCGAAGTTCACGGGCACAAGCGATACTTCGGGTTAAGGAGGTTCAACTTATCAAAACTTCAAACTTTGAATTATTGGATCACAAAAAAATCAGACCTGATATTGTTCGCGATTAGAGACCAAATTTCTGTACGCTCTTTTGACCGACGATGAAAAAATTATTAGCATGTCTGGGCATCTGTCTGTCGGTCTCGTTGTACGTATCTTAAATAACTCGAGAACGCGTTAACCTAGCGACTTGAAATTTTTTTAACAAAAATCGTAGTTTTCTATCAACTTTTGGAAAAGTAACAATAGCTCTAACGGATACCTTCCATACAATTTTTTTTTGAAAAAATACCATTTTTTAAAATTATTTGATAACTATACGCTTTTGGGAAAAACTCAATATAACAAAATTTAAAGGACATACAATTTTCTACATTTTCTGCTTTGGCGGTTTTTTTAATCTCTAATGGTTCTCAATATATTTGAAAAAAAATCAGTATTTTGAAAATCTGTCGATTTATGCACTTTTTTGAAAAAAATATGTTTATATACAACTAAATTTATAGGAAATCAAATTTCCTGCATTTTTTCCTTTAACGGTTTTTACGTATCTTTAACGGTTTGCAAGATATTTGAAAAAAAATTTTTTTACATATTTTTCCGAAATTAAATATTGCAGAGGAAAGTTTTGTGTTGATCAAAACTGATATTTTTTTTTATCGTCTACATCCCTTTTCATCTTTTCAACGCCACTCGGTTTTCATTGAAATCCATTCGAAGTCATACTTGTCCAAGAACCCATTTATTTTCATAAACTGAACCATTGTTCAGAAACTGAAGCAACTCCAGAGTAGATCATAAGTTTTCTTTCTCTGTGGTACGAACTCTTTTCTGTGGTACGAACTAAATCTGTGGTACGAACTCAGCATAAGTTTTCTTTCTCTATAAGAATTTCACAATATTGTTATATGGTTATATTGTTTTACAAAAATTAATTCATTACAATTTTATATAATCTTGTTGATATTGAAAATGTTTACATTTTAATTAATTTTTTATCGCAACCGCAATCTAAGCATATTTCTACGAAATTAACTCGCCTAGGGTGTGTTCCGCAACGCCGCAGTTAAGTTGCCCGTAGACCTGTCAAACTTCAAACAGCTGATTGTCAAAGTTGAAAATAACGTGAACTTTACTGTGGAATTTCTAAACACGGTTTGGTTAACTTCGATGTTTGCCAATTGAAGCATTTGAATGGAAAATATTCTAAAAGCTTTCTCCGTAATTAAATACATCCCTCACATTTCTTTTAAATTGAAATATGTATGTATACAGTGATTATTTTTCATAAAACACTCATTCATAATTTACAAAAGTCTAAGATTTAAATTTTAAAAAATATCCATTTTGACAGCGCAGTTAACTTTGCTCGCGTTCCGAAATGCCCGAGTACAGTTTACTTTACTCAACTCTGCTTTCGAGCAAAGTTGAAAAAGTTAACTTTGACAGGTCAACGTTGTTGTTTTGGAACGCGAGTAAAGTTTACTCGACGTAAACCGTATGGATTCTGCAACGACTTTCAGTTAACCGCGGTTATTAACGCAACGCGGTTAGTAATGGAACGCGGTTAGTAATGGAATGCGGTTAGTAATGGAACGAGGTTAGTAATGGAACACGGCCCACTGGTCAGATTTTGAATCCAATTGTAATCGTGTTGACAAAAAGCGACATTGGGCCGTTTGAACAAAAATGAGCATATGCTTATACTCCACTTTTTTGGTGCAAATTCATCAATTTTATCGAACAAAAGTGAGCAAATGCTGTATTTCATTTTGTCAAACCTATACAACCGTATTTGTCCACTTTTATTCATAAAAACTTGAAAATTTGTTCCAAAAAGTCTAGTATAAGTGTTTGCTAATTTTTATGCTTTAGTTTGTAACAACACGAACCTGTTTTAGGCCCAGATATCAACTGGATTCATCAGAACGGAGTATTGTTAATCCCCAAGTTTACAGGATTTTTGTGGATGGAATTTTGTTTAAAATTTTCTTACCATAAAAGAAATAACGAACCCATCTGTCACAATTCTAAAAAAACTGAAAGTTTTCATAATATTTCGTAATATATTTTTACACCTTTTATTAAATAACATTCCGGATAATGCGACGAGTAATAAAAAAAATCTTTGTTACATAAATTGTCGATAAATATCCTGCTATGCTCAAAAATGTTATTCCCGTAATAGTTCATTTTGTAATCATATTCGACTGCAAATGTTTCTTTTTAGAATGAAAATCTATAGAAAAATGTCTGAAGATTTTTCTAAGAATAGAACATTGTATTTACGTAGCATTAGTAAGAAATTTTTTTTAAAATTCTGTACATAACAAAACATAGCAAAAAGTTAAATAATAGCTTTTCTTGTTGTTTTGCGGTCGTTATTGACAAATAAAATTATGATTGTCAAAATATTTCACAAGTCGTGTTAGAAACATTTTAAATTGTTTAGAAACTTATGTAAAATTGTAAAAAGTATTATTTTCGTCTGGGCCAAAATAAATCTTTCGTCACAGACTAAGCGGTCGGTTTTCGATTTTATATTTAGAACAGAGTTCAAGACTAAAAAAAAATCCAATATGATAAAAAGTCCACGTTTTTTTTTAATTTCTTGTAAAAGGACGTTGCAATTTCCATTTATTCAAATTTCCTCATCAAGTTTTTTCGGTGAAATTTTAAATATCTTAAAAGTCTTTTTCACTTCACACTTTTATATTGAAAAAAAAAAATCTTGGTGCGTATTTATAGTCATTTATTAAAACTCTAACTGCCACGACAGTTTTAAGCCTTTTTCGAATATTTAGTTGTCAGTCAAAAAGGCACTAAGAGAAAAAAAGTTAAAACAGAATTATACATACCTAAATGTTATTTTATTACCATAAAATGTGTGAAACTACAAAAAATCGTTGCGGTTGCAGCGAACACTTTAATAATTATACCCGTATGGTGAAACCAAAAGGTATATTAACTTTGCTTTACCGTTTGTAACGCCAAGATCCCGTCATCGCACAAAAAAATGAATTACACCAGTGTGTTTAGAATGATAAAAATATTTAATTTCTGCATGTCCGTCCGTCTGTCTGTCTGTCCGTCTGTCTGTCTGTGGCGCGGATTGCGGGCGCACGGATTGAGCTAGAGACTTGAAAATTTGCACAGATCCGTTTTTCGTAAAATGCGAGGCTAAGTTCGTTAATGGGCAAAAATGGACCATTAGGGGGGGTACCCCCCATACGAACGAAATCGTTTTTGTGAATATCTCAAAAACGGTGCATCTTATCAAAAAAGTCCAAGAACAAAAGTTATTTAGGATATGATTCTACATAAAATTTCCATACATCAAAATCCGATTGGAATAAATTTTAAAAAATCTTATTGGAAAGTTTGACTTCAAAGTGGATCTTTGGTACAACTGTTCGAATTTTGATACGAATATCACCATACGGGTCTCCAATGATTGCCAGATTGGCAATTATTGCTTTTGTTATGTTTTATGTTGCTCTTGTTTTAGCCAAAACTAGTGCGGTTAGATGAGATAGTCTCGGATTTAGGTATGTTGTCTCGAAAATTAAACTTTTGTCCCAGATTATCCAATTTGGTTTTCTTACTTATAGCAAAAACGATCACAAGACATGCAAAACTTAATCTACTACAACTGGGGTTGTTGAAAATTTTATTTTTTCGCATACGGCCCATATTATCAATGATTTTCTATCTTGGGCGGATATATCTAAAGTATTTGGCCTGCGGCGTATTTCTGTTTATTGTCATTTTGACAATTTTAGGTGCAATTGTTATTGAATGTGAACGGCGCAAAAAATTGAGTATTCTGTTCAAATAGTTTTGCCTGAGACACATATTTTTTGATTGTTTTTCCACAGATTTGTTCTGTTGTTTTCGTCTAAGTTAAGTTTCATTTTCCATATAACATTTGCTGTTGCTCCTTTTAGCAATCCATAAACCACCCCTCTCATATTATTCCGGATTCCACCAAAACAAATATGGCCACTTTAGTCAAGATCGATATTTGAAAACACTTTTTCAAATTTTACTTTTTTCCATATTTTACAAACAGTTCTTGCTTTAAATTGCCATCAAACCATAATATTGCTGGTCGGTTTTATTCAATAAACGTATTTGCCGCGTTTTATGTTTTAAGAAATTTTTAAGATCAATTAGCACACATAAAAGTGCCCTCTTTATCTTAAAAATCAATAATAAAACAAATTGAAACTTGCGGAAACCGAAAAAAAATTTTTCAATTTCTAACAGTAACACAACTTCAAATCTTTGAATATTTGACAACATTATTCAATATTTTCCAAAAGCCCGCATCAATTATTTTAAATGCGGCGGTAAAAGACAAATCTGTAAGAATTTCATGCCAACTTTAAATCAAATAAATTGGCATAGAGTCTGGATCTGTTAACCGAAATTGATATTTCTTGGAAGTCTGCCAATATAGAAAAACTGAAAGATTTCTTGCCATTTCATTTGCAAATTTCTATCTCCAGACGTCGAGTGGAACAAATGCCAAAAAAAAATCATTACATTTAACTTTCACTTTGCCTTTGGCAATAAAAAAAACGTCGGTTACGCATAGTAGGTCAATTGCAATGAAACGTCCCTAATTACATGCATTGGACTATCGAATTACAAAAGAATCAATGAACACTTTACGTTATTTACAAAAGTCCTTTCGGATATCGAATTTCCCAGGCTTTAAGGCGGCGGCGGGCATCACAGAATTCAGTAAAGCTGATAATCAACGAGAAATGCCTTCTAGAATGTCATTGGGATGTGTGTATGTGGTACGTTTTACGTTGTTTTAATTCACAATATGCATATTATAGTTGTAAATATGCATGTATTCACTAAAATGCTCCAACGTCACCGATGTCACCGTGGATAAGGCAGTTTTCCCATTACTCAACGAAGTTCCCGATCATCCAGCGCTCCAAGTTCAACTGAATATAAATCATCCATTCATTTCAAATAAGATCATTAAATATGTTTATAATTTTTCGAAGGCCAATTTTAGTTTAGTAAATAACTATTTGTACAATATTGACTGGGAGGGTACAGTTCTAAACGACCGTGATATAGAATCGGCAACCAATACATTTTACCGTTTAATCTTGACTGCCATTGATAAATTTGTACCTAGAATAATAAAAAAGGATATTTCTGTCTCCCCTTGTTGGTACGATGATGAGTTACGATATTTACGAAATCGTCGCAACTCCGCTTGGAGAACTTATAAAAATTCAAACTGTGATAAAGACTATGAAACATACGCTGACGCACGAAAACTTTTTAATTCTTATTATAAGTATATTTATTATTGTTATTTGGAAGAAACTAAAGTGAAGATAAAAAATAATCCAAAACAATTCTGGAATTTTGTTAACTCTAAGCGTAAATCTAGTCAATATCCACCTACTTTATTTTATAATAACGTTCCCAGTGATATACCTTCAGTGATATCGAACTTTTTTAGTGAATATTTTTTAAATTCTTACAATTCTTTACCATGTGATATTGACTATAACTATTTTAGCTATTTGACTGGTACCATTAGTACGTCCATCGTGAATGTTGTTATTAACGAAGACATTGTTTCGGATTATTTATCTAAACTTGACAACGATTTCTCTGAGGTTCCAGATTGTCTTCCCTCAGGATTCCTGCTAAATTGTATGACGTCACTTGTCCGTCCCATAACTTATTTATTTCGCTTGTCGTTTTCGTCCGGGGTTTTCCCGTCAATGTGGAAACTTTTTTACGTGATACCGGTCCACAAAAAGGGTAAAAAAGAATTAATTGAAAATTACAGGCCGATAGCAAAACTTGCTCCTGTATCAAAAGTTTTTGAGTCTATTGTTTGTGAATCTATTACATTCCAATGCAAGTCATTACTTAGTGATAAGCAGCATGGGTTTATTAAAGGCCGTTCCACAGTAACCAATCTTTTAGAATTCACTAATAAATGCTTGACTGATATGGAAAAAGGTAGACAAGTAGATTGCATTTATACAGACTTCAGCAAAGCGTTTGATAAATTGCCTCATAATATTCTCCTTTTCAAGTTAGAAAAAATCGGGTTCTCTCAACTTTTTTTGCGCTGGATTGAATCCTACCTAAAGCAACGATCCTTAAAAGTTATTTTTAAGTCAGCTCTCTCTGACACCATAGTGGTAACATCTGGAGTACCCCAAGGTAGCCATCTCGGCCCTCTATTATTTAACATTTTTATTAATGACATATTTCTTGTTTTAAAAGCAGTGTCAATCCTTGGGTTCGCTGATGACTTGAAATTGTTTCAAACTATTAATAATAATATTGACTGCTTTGCATTACAAGATAGTATAAATTTTTTCTCTATTTGGTGTAAAAAAAATGGTCTAGTCTTAAATGTAAATAAATGTATAATTGTTTCATTCAGCCATAAAAATAAACCGCTTTTACATGATTATGTAATTGATGGTTTTAAGGTTGAGAGATCTGATAATATACTCGATTTGGGTGTTTTATTCGATGAAAAACTAAACTTTCTCTTGCACATTAATGCAGTTATTAATCGCGCAAATGCACTACTAGGATTCGTTAGACGGTATGCTCGCGAAATATCAGATCCCTATATCTTGAAAGTTTTATATTGCTCTCTTGTACGTCCTATTTTAGAGTACGCATGTATAGTTTGGATGCCTAGTTACCAAACCCATATCTCCCGTATTGAAGCCATCCAAAAGCGTTTCCTGAGACTCGCTTTACATAGGTTACCTTGGAACGACTCTAAAATTTTACCCCCTTACGAACAACGTCTGAATCTAATTGACTTATCTTCACTTCGTAAACGTAGAGAAAATTTTTGTGTGTTATTTGTTTATGATTTATTGTCCAGTAGAATTAACTCAACACATCTGCTTGATTTGGTCAGTATCGATTCTCATCTTCGTACCAATAGGAACAAACGCTTTATTTATATCGATTACCATAGGACAAATTACGGACGTTTTGAACCTATAGCTAACATGTCAAGGGTTTTTAACGACAATTTTCATAAAGTCGACTTTAATATAGATCGTAATGTTTTACGCAATCGCTTATTGTAAAATCTACTGTAATTTTAAATTGTCAAATAGTATTCTAATGTAATTTTTTTTTATCAGTTGGTAAATTGTTACCTGTTGATGTTATAAATAAAAATAATAAATAAATAAATAAATAAAATAAAAATATACAAAATGTTAAAATGTCAACCAACTTGCAAGCACACACATCGTAGATGAGTTTTATTGAGGATCCTTTCATTGAGTTGTGTATGAAGTGCTTCATTCAATGCATTCTTCTTTCAATAATTTTCTCGATTTGATTACACGTGACAATACACCACAGAATGGGGAGAGTTCATTTTGGCCCTTCCGTATGTTCAAATTCGTATGGAGGGTAGAAGTGCCCACTTTACTTACATATATGAGTTTGCATATTAAAGGAAACAATTTAAAAGTCCGAAAGGGGATGAAATAATCGGGGTGAGCGAGAATAAAGGTTGTCGTTGCACACGTTAATATCAAAGTTTTAGAATTATAACATACATTCCCTTTAAATAGACATCGACCTATTTTTAACCGAAATGCCTTTCCTATCTACGTATTAAATTTTATCAGTGATTTTTTATATACACACACATTCACACAATATTTAAAACCCCTCCGTGAAAATTTCCTTAAAAACATTACCGCGTTTTTATTATCGCATAAATTATTTTGATAGAAAAAATTTCCGTAAAAGGTTAGGAACCCCTGAATTTATCGAAAGCCAGCCGAAAATTTGAATATGCGAAAAGGGACACATTTGCTTATTTACCCTTACATTAATTTCGGTTACTTTAATTTTTTTTCCTTACATTTTTTTGTTGTTGTTGTTGTTTCGTTAGTTAAGTCCTGTTTTCCCGTCAGCGAGGACGATGAATGCGGACAACAATAGAATTCCCGAATGGCTTCCAATATGGTTTAATTTGAGACCAGGATGAAAGTCGTCATGTCTGGTATTAACGTGTGTATAGTAAAAGTGTCAAAAATATACTCATGTCGAAACGTCAATTTGTTAATGGGACAGTAAAAAGTTTTATGCCTTACGATAAAAAGTTACAATTTTGAAAATTAATATTATTATATTTATTTCATGATTTATTACCTTACGGTGGTGGGTTATTAATTTTCAAAAAAATATAACTAAAACTATCTTGTTGGATATTTATTTGTTTTCTGTTAAAAGTGTCTATGAAAAACGTAATTTTTTTTTTGTTAGGTCAGTGTACGATAATTTTGAGTATGTTTTTGTATAGTTTTTAGTTTTTAAAATGAACGAGTTTTAAAAATCATACCTACAAACAGTAAATATTTTGGTTAAATTAATAAGCAATAAGTATTTATACAATTATTTACAAACCTGTACAATTTATTTTCGGCACCATTTTAAAGACTAATTATAGTGAAAGAAACCAGTGTTAAGACTTCAATGTAGATTTTTTATTTATATTTATTTAATTGAGTTGAATTATAATAATCTAAGTTTAAATTTGTGTACTTGTAATAAAATAAGAAGTGTTTGTGATATTGAAATAAAGAAAAGTTAATAAATAAGTAACTGAAAGACGGAACATTGTCGGTAAAATTGGATTCTGAAAGCGTTATTAATAATGTTATTCGATTTTCTTGCTAAAATTGTTTAAAATATCACCACTACTGCAGATTTTACTGATGAAAATAGAAAGCAATCAGTCGATGCTATTTTTGACGCCGCATTCTGGATTTTATCCAGAATTCTGAGTCCTAAAAAAGCTTTGGGAGTGATACCAAAGTTGGAAAATTTTTGAAAGACTTTTTTTTCGTTACAATTGAAATTAAATTGAAACTTCGACAACTCGTAACTCTTGAAAACTCGAATTTTCGTATTTTCCCGTCAGTTCACAATTATGCAGTTCGAATGTATGGAAAAGAGAGCCCCAAAACAGCCCCCCCTCCCCCCCACTACCACCTGACATAGTCTGTTCCTCTTTCACGCAAAAACGGCTGAACCGATTGACTTGAAATTTGACATGAGTGTCTGTGGTAGTTCTGGTTCCAACATAGGCATACAGAAAAGTAGCGTTTTTGCGCTATGTTACTCTTTTACGCACGGCGAAAAATCTTGGAGTGAATTCCAATCAAAACTGGATTACGCTGGACCTATATGTAATCCAATGGAAAATTCTAATCCAATAATATGGATTGGAAATTTTTATAAATTTATTTTTGGTTTAATTCAGTATTAAAGTCTAAAATTTTGATTAAATTGTAGACATTAATATTAAAAGTATTTAAGTTCGATACATAATAAAAAACTTTTCAAATATGACTGCAAAAAAGGCTAAAATATTTTCAAAAATTCGCATGTATTAAATTCCAATCCAAAATATGTATTAAGATTTCGTCAATATAATTTTTGGATTGAAAAATACTCCAGGATTTTTTGCCGTGCGGGGAAACTACCGCTCCAACATAGACCATCAAAAAAAAATTGAAAAAACTTAACCCGGCAACGACGGGTATGCAAGCTAGTTCCAACTAAAATGACTTCAAGTTTTCGTTTTTACGCGTACTATATTCTTAACAAATTAAGTTGTGCTTAGCCGACTTTTATCCTAGAAAATCTGGGACTTAAATCATTTGAGTTGAAAGAGCCTCCAATCTTTGGTGCTAACGACATTAAGAAAGGTTTTAATGTTTAAAAAGAAAAAAATCTTGATAAGTCCAAAACTTGTAACTATATCACTGTTTAGCTCGTGTGTTTCGATTCGTTTTCTGTAATTCTTTATTATTTGAAATGTAAGTAAAAATTTTTAACTCACTGCAACGAAAAAAATAAATAAAATTAAATTAAAACAAATAACACCAAGATGTTCCTCACCGCACAACTTACTATTAAATCTGCCAACGATTTCCATATATCGTAAAATTTGCGCAAAACTTAAGGTACGTGTTCAATGGTTAAGTGAAAAACGCTTAATTTATCAGCTTAATTTTTAGAGCGTGTCCAATGTTAATTGCGCAACGTTAATTAAGTGCGTCCGCCAATAGATGGCGAAACACCCCGGTTGCCAACGTTTAGCCTTACAGATCTGCTTGGATATTGTCCTAATGCGTATAACTGAAGCCTCTGGGGCCCAGGCAAATCCTCTGGAGCTCAAATTAGGATTTTCCAAAAACAACGCTTAAACAATTCACTGCTTTTGGCAGTTCGAATACCTTGCCACCTGGTGGTAATAATAAACATCTATAGATGTCAATGATCGTGGTAAGCACCAGGTGTGGTTAACTCAAAATGATAGTTTGAGTTTGCCAAACCTTTGCAATGGTTAATTTGACAGATAATTACCGCAGCAAAAAGTGAAAGGTAAATCTGTAATCGCATGCATTTACCGAAACTAACTCTCTACACTTAACCGTCATGCTAATAACCAAAAATAAAAATCTCTATTCTGTAAGCCCCGACCAATATTTGGTCACTTTTCTAGCTTTTCGGAAAAGTTAACGTACAGCGAGTCCATGAAAAATATAATTAAACCAGTGGTGGCTCGTGTATATTTGAAATGAGGAGGCAACGAATCGGAGGCTAGCCTCTATGAAGAGAATTTGTAGTTTATGTTTTAGAGAATTCGACATTAGAGAATAGGATTTTCTTTTAAATTATTATTTTCTGAACATACAGATTTTTATACAGTCCATTATGGTATAAAAATTAAAGGCATACGTTAGAAAAATATTTTTATAAAATGTTATGAGGAGGCAATGCCTCCGTTGCCTCCCCTATAAAGCCGCCACTGAATTAAACAATAAAACCAAAGTTTTCGAGTAAAAAAAACATTTTTGCACAACAATTTTTTCGGTTTTGTATAAGTGATGGATACAACCTAACTATTCAAATTACAAAAAGAAATCCTGTTTCAAGACCCTGTAAAAAAGTTTAAAGAATGATAATTTCATCATAAAGATCTGTCACAAAAAGTATTTTTTTAAAACTCACCAGTAAGCAAAAAAAGGGTTTTTTTCATTTTGATGATATCAAATAATTATCTTTATTAATTTCGATTTCGAATAGATTTATTATACAAAAAATCCGATCATCCCTCTCTTCTTTGTACGACTGAGTTATTAAAATAGCTAGACTCCATATGTGAATTTATTTGATATTATACAACTATGCACAATCAACAAAATATGATTGTTATAGGCTGATTGTATGTGCGAGTAAAATAATTAATTTCACGGCACTGACGTTTAGACACTGAAGCAGCATAGCACAGAGTCTGATATTTTCTTGATATCAAAAGAAGTGGCAGCTGCAACTGACGACTGCCGCCTATATTGCTTTGCCTTGAGGGCAACGTATCCTCACCATGAAGCGAAAATGGAAATACGAAACACTGATCCCGAATATTAGCAGGGAGAGCATTGCGGACGTTGACATAGCATACATCAGAGACTCAAGTACATCAGTATAGTTTCAGGATAGGACAGGGGTAGTCCAAAGCTAGACCTTACTTATTCGATTTCGATACGGGAAACAAAGGAGTACAACAACGCGATAGTGGCACTACTAAAAACCTGGAACCATACCCGATGTTTATTGGATTTGTGTGCTTTTGGACCAGTAGCCCTTTTGCCTTCTGACGGCTCCGATTGCAGGACTTTTACGTTTTTGGTTCTTTTCTCGCCCTTGCGCGTTTTTTTCTGAACGCAAAAAAAAAGTTTTTTTTTTAAATTTATGTTCCGCTTAGTTTTGCTAAGGGCAACACCCTGAGTACGGCCGACGCCCCTTTTGTTGCAAGAATGCAATTGTTTCGCTACTTCGTTGCTTCTGTCAATGCGTTTTGTTTTTTAGGGGGAATCAATTTTAAATCCCTGATCAGTATATTTTTATTATCGCTGCAATACAACGACGAGGACAAAAACGAGGATCAGCTGTGTAGGGTGTCGTTGACACACACCAAATCACAGTAACATATCAAAAACACTCGGCAGAGATTTATTCGAGGTTCAACTGTCGAGAAATCGGACTTTCATGGATGAGGTGAGAGATTTATAAAAATATTTATTTGACATATTATTTTTAATTTAAAATATTTTTAGATAGTGCAAATACCAATAAAAATTTATTGGCCTTTAGATTTTAATCAAGGGCCCGTTTTTCTCCTGGTGTCCACTGTAGGCCTGTATGTTCATTTTATTGCATAAGGCACGCGGTGAATGCCAAGAGCGGACGATTTACAGCAAAAAAAAAACGTTTTAAAAAGTTAAATTTATAGATAGAGTTGTCCAACACGAATTTCCGGTTTCAATAATTGTTTTATCTGGCAATCTTCTGTTTGTCATCATGAAGAAACGCAAACCCCAACAAGGCCTTGTATTTATTTTAGGTGATATTATGAAAAATCAATTTCCGTAATTTTTAACGTATCAGAAAAAATAATCTGTACAACAATAATAATAACAAATAAATATATCAATAATTACAACAATCTATAATAACATTTTTTTGGCTGAAAGCCTTTCAAAACAAATTGTTGTTTGGAAAGGTTTGTGGAACAGCCATTGCAGCCAGAAAAGCTATTACTTTAACGCTAATTGTGACTTGGCACACCATCATACCCTACTTCGTTGCGGTTGCGGAAAACAATGAACGACAAGCATTACCCGTCAATAGCAGGAGGTATGAACGATTTTTTGACCCTGTATTCTTTCAAGATACGTTGTACCAAATACTCGCTCTGATGCTTCAACAGTTTCCTTAACACATTTGAATTTCCCGACCTCTAGGATTTTCAATATATTTTTATTTTGATAATTTTAGGCCTTTAGGTCATGTGAAAATAAACTAGGTTACAACGGGTAATCGCGATCTCGTTCGGAAGACAATTTTAGAAAGTTGAACTTGTGTAGTACCATTCTAGATTATAACCTTTAAAAAACCGTGTTATATCCAATGACGAAAAATGTGTCTAAATTGCTTTAACGGTGAAGAAGATAGCTAGCGAGGGGGTAAGAAATAGGCGGAAGAGTTTATGCGTAGCCTGAAACATGCCCTGTATTACTAAGAACATATCATAATTAATCTGTAATCTATATATATAAAAATGGATGTTTGTCTGTTTGTCTGTTTGTCTGTCTGTCTGTCTGTTTGTTTGAGATTACAAAACTCAAAAACTACTGGACCGATTTTTACGCGGTTTTTTTGCAAAATGATCTGCGTTGCCAGGAGCAGGTTTTTAGCTATGTAGATTTTCAAAATCTACATTTTTGGGGTCAAAATTCGAAACGGAAGGTCCTGTAAGGATAACATTTTTTCCCAAAACTTTTTAAGTTATTTATGGTTTTTTGGCATTCTAAAATTTATACAAAAAACTTTTAGCTACCAACGTAGGGTCTGCTAGTGTTATATACGGTAGGAAGAAAAGCGATATTTTTTATTTTAAAAAAGCAAAAATAATTTGCATGTATTAAATTCTAATCCAAAATTGAATTAAGATTTCGTCGATATAGTTTTTGGATTGAAAAATACTCCAGAATTTTTTGCCGTGTACATTTTTGTATTTTACTAGAACCGTTTATCTCAGGCCGTTATTGAGATTTACCGTTATTTTAAAAAAATCAGTTTTTTGCAATTATCTCGAAAAAACGGGTTTTTGCTTGTTATAATGTAAAGAAAGAATTAATGAGACTGGCATTCTCCACATTTTTGTCTTTTACCGTTATCCATTATTGAGCAATTTTCAATAAAAAAATAAGAATTTTTTACAAATTGGTTGCAAAATAACGTTTTTTTGAGAAAAAAAAACAGATAAAAGAAGAATTAAAGATATTAAAATTATTACATCTTTCACCGCTATCGAGATATGTCTGACTATGTAAAGAAAAATTCATGTTTTAAATATACATTTTTATACATAAATTAAAGTTTTGTAGTGTAAATTACTCAAGAATGTAAATTTGATATAAGAAAGTCATGTGCTGTTCCCATCAGATATTTTTTATCATATTTTTATGATATTTCGAAAAGCATTTAACGAATTTTTATGGAGTTTTCATCATTGCATAAAAATGAGAATATATAATCTCCCTGCTCCCGAAACCAATGAACGAGTTTTAACCCTTTTCTGCATGAATTTTTATATTTGACTGAAAATTTGTTTTCGGAAACGCCTTCTAAATTATGGAAATCTATAGGTATAAAAAATTCTAGCGTCTATAATATAGAAGGCCCGAAAGCATTTCGAATTTTTTCATGAATACTAAATTATTCCTTTACAAGAAAATGCGGATGTTAAATATAAGAATTTCGTGTTATTTCTGTTATTTGTTTATTTTTCTCGGTGTAAGTTTATTTTTCTAGGGGTAAAAGTTATAACAATGTATCAGGAGTGGTTTCCGGAACTTGTTTCAATCGTTTGTTTCGAGGTAGAAGAAAAAGTGATATTCCCTATCTCTGTCTCGCCCTGTCATTTATTTTGGTCGAAACAGAGACAGCGAATACTACTTATGCTTCTAACTCGAAACAAACGCTTGAAGCAAGTTACGGAATACCACTTCTGTTTTTATTAGTGAAAAAAAGTTCAAGACTAGTGTGTTGTCAGTATGGTCGCCATTTTGGCGATTTCGAATTTTTAATAAAAACTATTCAATTTTGCTTCTAAAAAAAATTATAAACATGCAATTAATTAGCACTACCATAATCAAAAATTTTGTTAATTTTTGTAGCAAAGTTGGCTTTATAAATAGCTCTTTATCCAACAAAATATAATATTTTTAAAGCAAATATAGATTTTAATAAAAGGATTTTAAGCAAGTCTGACGTAGATGTATTTGACAAAAATTGAAGCAAGAACTGAAGTGATTTTCACGGTAAGACAAAGTTCGTCGATTGGTTTGAATGGTTTAATCAGGCGATTTATGTGTTGAAAATTTATCTTTGCTCATGCCAAGATTTGAACTGAAGACCTCCTGCAACTATGGAGGTCTTTGAGTTCAAATCTTGGCATGAGCAAAAATAAATTTTGAACACATAAATTAAAAATTTATTTAATATTAAAATTAAAATAAAATTTAAAAAAATTAATATAGCTATATCAACAAATATAGCTTGTATTTAATGATTCAGAGTTACAGCAGTTGTAGGGGAAGCTTTTTTTCAAACGCGCTATGGAAAATTACATATAATTTTTTGCTATATTTCAAGCTGAATCTTATATTATCAATAGGACTTTAAGCTATTTTATTAGCAAAAGTTGCTGATAATCAGTGCAAACTTATAGCAAATAGCGCCATTATTTAAACAGAGAGTGATGAAAACTGGCACTGACTGCTATTTGGTTTTGTTATTTTGGATAGAATTTTTTACTATAAAAAATCACTGTCTCGATTTCGGCTATAACCGGAAGTAACCAAAACAACGAAATGCTATTTTTTTAGCTGTGGTAGCTATTAAATGTTTCAGTGCAGTGTAATGTGAATAGGGTTTTCGGCATCGGATAGGTAATTTTTAGGTAGAATGTAAGTAAACTTTCTCCTTTTTGATTTTAATTGTTGTTAGAATTCGCTGAAGAAATTGGTCATGTATCGAATAACCCCAAAATTTTAAATTTTAGTATAAAACGCATCTGTAGGTACTAACTTGTGGTTTCAGCCACACTTTAGTTTTCGGGTTTTGTACAAAAAAATTCAAGATAATATTCAATTATATAAGAAAGGTCTTATTTCACCGGTAATTGTATAAAGCTATGTCGTATTATTCTTTTCCTTTTACCACTAACCGCATATTTTTAGAATTTCTTATAAGAAAATTCATTTGGAGTCTTTCTGGAAAATCTACAGGCTTCTTTAAATCATATTTCTTTTGTGAAAATCAACTCAACCTACATGAAAAATTTCAAGCAAATCTCAGATTATTCAGCCCACTTTTCCACCTTTTTCGATCGTAAAAAACCCCCCTTATGTCTAATTCTGTAACGATTTTTCAATGTCAAAACTTCCCCTTTTTTGCTGTTAGAATTAATTAAAATTAAAAAGCACATGTTCCAGGAAGTTTATGATAACATTTCCCCAGCATAAATCTAATTTGAATAGACCTAAAAAAAAATTAAAAATAAAATAGAAACACTGATCCGATAATGCGCTTTAAGATGGCATCCGGATGGAAAGAAAATGCTCTTCGTTACTTTTATTTCCTTAATCTATTTACAGTCCCTTATCAAATTTTTAGTACGTTTTAAGAAGACTTTTGTAATTTTTGATTAGATCTTCCTCAGTCACCAACTTTACACATTAGGCAGACCGCAAAAATAATAAATCAAAATTAAGCGAACCCTTTTCAAAAAATCCTCGTCCTCTGTTTGTCCTTTCGACGCGTTTTAGCCGGACCAGTTCGTGCATCAAAGAGCCATTAGGCTGATTTTGGACGGTGGAAATAGGTCCGTAGAGAAACAACCTTAAAAGGGTTTGAAGATTGAAAAAAATTTAATTCCAGGGAAGCCTTGCCAACATCAACAACATTTTGAGTGCGGCAATAATAGATGCTTGAATATTCTCAGAAGATCATAATCCCCTGGTCTATAAAAAAGGTTGCTGTTTTACTTTTACCGATGCCCCCATTTACTCGTACCTTCGTTTACTCAACTTCCAATTTCATTGCACGGTTTTCCTATCACATACGCATTATTTTCGACTTAAGGGTTCGTATGTAGCTAAAACTAAGATAAGTCGATTAAATCCGTTCCGAGATTTTAACAAAGGAAAAAGCACTCGAGACTCATCTCAGTTCGCTATTAGGTTTCTGATGCTTTTTTTTGAAATGGGAAATCATTTCCGACTGTTGTCATGGTCGCAGACTCCCCAACCTAAAACCTTGTATCCGCCATGATGGATTGCCACGAGATTACATATTTTTTGAACCCCATCCCCCAGTAATCGTCCCTGGCCGGATTCAGTATCGCATCACTCCAGGTTGGATGGAAGGAGAATGGTTAAATTTGAAACCTACCGTCGTCGGTCGGATGTCCTTTGAGCAAAACGAGAGATCCCGGTTACATCACTAAGGGATGACCGCCCCTAGTCACCACTCGAAATTCATTCTACCCACCCTTGTAACTCCACGGCCTCGCATTTTAGCTCTAATTCTCCCAACGCTCCCAATTTACAGGTTAGTTGAGTTGTTTGTTTTGCAGTTTCATTTATTTATTGCAATTGAGCTCTTGTGTTTAATTAAACCCTTAAGGGAACATTTTTCCACTCTAATTTGATTGTATGGCATAGCAAACAATTTTAACAAATATTTACAAGTATCCTCTTTGAAAAGTTCGAAAATTTATGCTAAATAAGATCAAATCAAAAAAATTGATTTCGTTAAAAATGTAGGTACATATTTTTAATTTAAAAAATTTATCAAAAATATTTTAATTAAAAAGGAATATCAGTTGTGAAAACTCCTTCCTTTAGATTTAAATATATTTCTTTTAAAAATTGTTACAAAAAGGTTCTCGATTAAAAAAAAGGTTCTCGAGGCGACATTTGGAGTTATTTGGAAGTTCGCTGCTACAAATTCAGTTATCGCAAAGTACAAAAAATTGAGACACGCTTCTCTGGCAAATTTTTTATGTATTTGACCTTGACATTCAAAAATTTCCACCCGCGGCGCATTTTTTTTATAGTTTTTGTTTAATATGGCATTTTTTCAATTAAATGTTTGCGGACTATGAAAAACATTTTTTTAACTATTTTTACGGCTTGTCAAAAGATCTGGTCAAGTTTTTTTACTTTTTTCGCATTTAAATATTTTAACGCCAGATTTTTCGTACAGATCTATGTGCCAGCCTCTCGGAGTGATCTACATTATATTTTAGCAAGTTAACCCTTCTTAATTGTTTTGTAATAACACATTATTGCATGTCAATATCAATATTTCATATTTAAAAGCCACACTCTATACAGTTGTTTTTAACTTATTTAAAAAAAAAGATTATTGTCAAGCGGAATTCTACTCAATATATGTTAAATTTTAATTGCGCGTACCGGAATTTAATTTTTTACAACTATTGGTCCCGATAAATTAACTCTGTTTATTTGATCCATGAAAATATAATAGAAAATGAAACATCGTAATATAACTATTTCGCCTCTTCGAAATATGGAAAAGTTTTTCACACTACAGAGTATTTTGAAAACGTAGTGTTTACACTATAGAATCTATAATGCATTTCAGAACCTATAGTAGTCATAGTTCACTAGACTGGATCGTTGATGGTACCGAGTGTTTACACTACCAAGCTTTCACTATACTTTCTTAAACTCCGTTTCGGTCGCCTCGAACAATAAAACTTAGGAACAACTTACCATCCAATGTTTTTCGTCTCGATTACAACCCGCCAAGATCAAAGAAAACATAAGCCGACATTTCCTTATATCTCTTCCATCATCCCGAGCTCTGATCTGACACTGAAGGGCTTTTCTCTAAGCTGTAGCTGTATCTATTAAAAACATTCCTCAAAAGAAAAATATTTTCTGCGACGTGATATTAAAGCGAAATGCCTGTGAAATTAAACCCAATGAAACAATTATTAAAATTAAAACCCACCACTTTTTTTTATTAAATTTCTCAGAAATTTCTCATTTTAGCTCTACAAATTGGATATTTCCACGATTTTACATGCGTATCATCCTTAATGTCAATTTCAGTATAGAAACTATTTAACGCTGATATTAAAAAGAAACCCTATTACCAACGAGGGTAGGAAACGATGGAAAGGCATTGAGCCAAGAACAAAAGTTCAATCTCAAGCACCCTTCAAAGTTCATTACTCAAGGATTTCATTTAAATAAAAAGTTCACGATGGAATTCATTAAATACTCTACACCTTAATGGCAAACAGCAAAGCAGATGAAAACTCCGCAACCCTGACACACGGTTTGCTATGGATCTGGATCTGAGGATCCCAAAAATATTGGAAAGGTGATAAAAAGGGGGCAACAACTCCTCTTAAAAATTTCACCTTTTTACGTTAACAATTTAGGAAAATCCCGCGAAATCCTGCGGGGAGCACAAGAACCGAAAAGCAACGCAACGGTAGAGAAGGGGTTGGTGGACATGTTTTATATTGGAAAATAATTTATGGAAATTTTCACCGTACAAAAAATGTCACAATACGGCACAAGAGAACCAACACCCTTCAACAGACACCTCACGAAAGAAGAACTTAAAAATGTTTTCCTCACCGGCTTCTGTTTCTTTAATGCCGGTTTTTCTAACGTAAAATATACATCTATGTGCGCATATATGTTTTCCATAGGCTATATCTAAACTTGGATCTATATGGGAGGATATAAATTTTAATTTTAAAGCAGGTGTGTCATTATTGTGCGCAGAAATTTCCTTGTCATTTCTTCACTGCTCTTGTTTAAACGCTTATTATTAAATTCACAATATGCATAATTTAAGTATAAGTACTTCAGAAAATATATTAAGGATTATACCATGCCGATGATTCTGAGAGTGAAGCGTCACTTCAAACAAGATTATTTTATTTAACTCGCGCTTATTCAAATTCAATCTGGAGCATAGTTAGAAAAATTTAAATACAAAAACAAACGATAAAAAATTATTCAAATATGATTTAAAGAATATGTGACTATGTGCAAAAAAGTGCAATTTTCAAAAAAGGCATCAAGTAAAAATAACAATTTTCAATGTCACCAGAGAATAAAGAATTTCTAATATGGCAAGGCTCCAAGTATATTTCGACACATCCGTACAAGAGTAACGTATCTCTCTCGAGTTGTCAAAATTCTGACGTTTTTGTAAGTACGATAAAACGTTAATATGGGAAACAATTTTAGTTATTTTTTGCTGATTTTGGAAAAAAAGATTAAATCTGTAATTGTGAATCCTTAACATGTCGAAAAAGTTAACAAATTTTATTATTAGTGAAATAAAAAATTACATTGAAGAATGTCGTAAGTCAAGTTACGATAGTCTTGCACGGAGACGTCTATTTTCTTGATTCGCAAAAACATACCCTAAGGGTGTATAATACCGAACATTTTCAAATGTCCTTTTCAAAACTAAGAAATATCAGTTTTAACCCAGTAAGGCCCATGAGAAAACCACTGAATTTTTGTAACACAAAAAGCAAATTATTCTTATAAAATAAATAAAATAAACATAACAAAAGCTATAATGCCAATCTGGCAATCATTGGAGACCCGTATGGTGATATTCGTATCAAAATTCGAACAGTTGTATCAAAATTCCACTTTGAAGTCAAACTTTCCAAAAAGATTTTTTTTAATTTATTCCAATCGGATTTTGATGTATGGGAGATTTATGTAGAATCATATCCTAAATAACTTCTGTTCTTGGACTTTTTTGATAAGATGCACCGTTTTTGAGATATTTGCAAAAATCGTTTTCGTTCGTAAAACGATTCATTTTTTTGCAATAAAAAGAATTTGAATTTAAAAATCTACGCAGTTGTTGCGCGGGTTCTATTTCTATGTTGTTCTTCTTCAGCGTACAAAAAGTTTGCGTTCGGCGGATTCCGCGGTGCCTGGACGGGGTCTTAATGAGCTTGTGGCTTTCTTTTAGTGAATTTGTCTCTGGTAGATCGCTGGGAGATTTTTTTCGGTCTGGTTTTCTTTATTTTGTCTTAAAAACATAAAATTTTGCAATTTATTATCAAATCAGTACCAAATGAAATCTAAAACTGCCAAAATTTTGTGTTTTTTAATCCAAATGAATTGGCGCCAATATTTATGACTGGAAAAAAAATTTTAGTCGCAATTTCGTTTTTAACCTCGTTTAAGTGAATTCGCGTAGAACGAGACCGTGTATAGGCTGGGGGCCACTGTAATAAAAACCAACGAATTAAAAATAACAGATTTCGAGTAATACTATGATTTTTAACCTAAAACACCTCATTTTTATAGATAAAATTTTCAGGTATTTGAAAAATTACTTCGCATGACATAAAATCAATACAACAAACAGGCTGAAAACGACAGAATTTTTATATAGTAAATAAAAAAACCCTGTATTCAAAATGCTTTTTATAACATTGCTTCAAAGGACATTCAGTTTTATTTTTGTTCCGATTTATTACATGATTGTAAATATTTTTCACAAAGCGAAATTCGCAAAAAAAAAGTTTTTCTTTAAATATGTTTGAATCAGAAAGCTGGAAAAAGCGACAGAAAATTAATTCATTTGCTGAAAAATAAATACACAAGTTTTCGAAAACTCGTTCGCTTTTTGATTAAAAATTCCAATTAATCAACAAAGCGCCATAACGGATGAGAATTACGCTTTTTGCCATCTGAGCCAATTCAAATAAATTTCGCTGGAAAATCAATATATTGCGATGAACAATGTACCATCTGGGGCTCTCAAAATTTTATTCACGTTCGTGAAAAGCCATAATCGATTAACTTCGTAAAAATAGCTACAGCGAAAAAGCCACCATTGGAAAATTGTGTTTTTAATATCAATGAATAAAAAATGTTAATTCTTTTATAAATAATTTGTTTTTAACATTTTAATGAACGAAATTCATTCTCCACACCTATTGACCAAACTCAATTTAATTTCTTGAAATAACCTCGAAACACACGTCAATTTAACTTCTGTTGTGATGAATTCTCCAAGGCGAGTTATAAAAAAACTATTTCCTTGAACATCAGATGTGTTAAAATAATTTATCAAATAAATTAAAGATTTCATTAAGGTTATATCTATTGCAATTTTCCTGAGTTGTCGTAATTTGTATAGTCTATGAGAATTTCTTTTATATGGCTGAAATAAATTAATAATTAAGAACATAAGAAAAGCTTTATGAGAACATACCGGATTTTGTAGGGGATGCGGCCGGAGTTATCCGATTGGATTTTGATGTATAGAAGAGTTACATAAAATCAAATTCTAAACACATTTTTCCTCCTTAAATTTATCAATACAACACACCGTTTTAGAGAAAAATGCAAAAAACTATTCGATTTGTATAAAGGACAAGAGAAGGAAAGCTTCGACTTTGCCCATTCAACCTTACTATTCAAGAGAAACTAATTTGTGCAAAATTTCAAGTTTCGAAAGCATTGTATATGCGACAACGCTCGATATTGATATTTTAAAATAATTATATTTAAATGTATTTTCAGGATATCAATTGAATTTGTTTACGTAACTTGAAAAAGTATTAGAAATGAATTGTGAAGCTTTTGAATCAAATCACCTTGTCGCATTCTGTCTAAAAAAAAGTTCTCCTGCGGCACATATTTATTAATTGTTTTCTTCTAGTGTAATTCGTCCTGCCTTTAAAAAAGTTTTTGTTGTTTTTCACTCATATTCCGCCAGACGCTCCACTTACAAGATATAGTAGGAATATGGATTCGCCGCAAAAAATTTTTTTACACCTAGAAAAAAAATCGTTTTAAAACACTTTTCAGGGGACCAAAACTTTAAAGACAATTTTTTGAGGAAACCGATATACGCCCAAAAAAACCATTTATATAGGAGAGGGGGAAAGGAGTGGTCCGACTGGATTTTGGTGTATGGAATGGTTATGTAAAATCATCTTCTAAACACATTTCGTCTCTATAAATTTGTCGATACTGAGCACCATTTTCGAAAAAAAAAAGAAAAAAAAGTATTCAATTTATATTGAGGAGAGGGAAGGAGTATCCAAATGGATTTTGAGTTATGTAAAATCCTATTCTAAACACATATTGGCCCCAATCACAGAAAACGCCGTATGCAAAGTGAGTGCGTTTCTCGTGTTTTCTGATCATTGAAAACGTTCGAAGTGAATTAAGAACCATTCACGTTTGACGTTTCAAATACGCGCCACTTTCATTGCGTATCTGAGTGAGGGACAAAAGGCAAAAATGTAAGTTTAAAGGATTTAATTGAATAATTAGTACATTTTTAACTTATTATTATAGGAAAAAACAAGAAACCTAACTTTTTTAGCTGTCAAAATTAGCAAAAACACAAAAAAAACTTAACGAACGATTCGTTAAACGCCGTATTCAATGATACCGCGTCAAGTGAAAGTGAATCGAATGGGTGAAGGGAGTCTCAGATACGCCGTGTTCCATGATAGGCACCATTACCTTTAACAATTTTTCAATATTACTCACAATTTTCGATAAAATTCCAAAAAAAAAACTGTTTCGTTGTATGTGAGAGGGGACAAGGAATGGTCCAACTTTTCCCGTTCAAGAACTGGGCCTAGCCAATTACGAGAGACGTAAAATAAAAGTCACTAGCTCAATCCTTTCGAAAGTTATGGTGTTGACGGACAGACGGACGAACATGCGGAAATCAAAATCTTTTGTCACACCACAAAATGATTGGTTCGATGCGTTACAAACGGTATACTAAATCTAATATACTTCTATATGATATATCGGGTCTTTAAACAAGGACATAACAATTTTGTATTTAAATAAAACGCAGAATAATTGAGATATCGGGCTGAAATTTATTCCAGGTGTAGTGGACATGTTACATTTAAGTATGAAATTCGATGTCGTTCATATGGCCACCGCGAGCATTGCACTGATTGATTCTTTGGAGCCAATTTTCCACCACTCTTCCACACATATCGGCCAGAACGTTGGCAATTTCGCGTTCGATAATGTTCCTGAGCTCCTCTAACGTTGTTGGCTTGTTGGCATAAACCAACGACTTAACATAACCCCATAAAAAGAAATCCAACGGCGTTTAATCGCATGAGCGAGGTGGCCATTCGACCGGACCATTTCTCGAGATTACACGATTACCGAACTTCTCCTTCAATAGATCAATTGTTTGACCAGCTGTGTGGCATTGCTCGTTCGTGAACTTCACCATGATCAAAATGTAAACCTTGACTGACGTTTTAGCATTGCCAGATCATAAAAAAGTTTTAGGGTGCGTTTTTATTAAAATACAAAATTGTTATGTCCTTGTTGAAAGACCCTTTATCATATAAAGTACTAAAACATATTTGCAAAAAATTCAATTTGTTTCGATTGAATTTTATAATAGGAATAACAACCGCTGTATTGAACGACTCCAGCCCGGTCATAGGGGTAGAATAAATTCAAAAATTTCTTCGAGATCGCATTTCCCGTCTAAGGCTCAAAGTCCAGAAGAAATTCTAAGGCTCAAAGTCCCATATCAATCCTCTTGAATTTTATTGTAAGTAGATTCAAATTTTATAAAAAAAAATGATTTATTAAAACTTCTCAAATTAATAAAATAGCGGTAAATCTTATAAACGCGGAAAAATTCTAAAATTACTAGATATTCATGTCCATGTCAGGTTACGAAGTACGAAGTTTCTTGTCCCGGGGCGTCTAGGGTTATAAGACGCTCCGGGGTGTCCAATGGAATACGGGTATATATTCCATACGGAATGTTATACACTCCGATTCTGATAGTCGTGTCATTTTCGACAAGAGTTGTTTTATGTGTTGTTATTGTTAGTGTTTTTCTAACAACAAAAACGACACGACTATCAGAATCGGGGTGATAATATGCAAACGGTGGCAACCTTTCTGAATTAATTAGATTAAAAGTAAAAATTCCTATTTACAGCTGACATTCCCAATCCACAAATCTCTTTGGAAATTTCCTAACAAGAAACACAAAAGTTACTTTTAATCTCTTACAAAATAATAAAATATTGTAGGTCCTTCTCAAGTAACTCACCAACAATGGGATATTGTTACTTTCTTTCGATATCGCGCCTTGTAACAAACAACATTATATTCTCGAAATCTATTTAATTTGATTATCTGATTGGGAAAAATATCTGTTCCAAGAGGATAATGTTGTTGCGTTGTTCAGCAACGCTAAGATAAACAAGTTTTCGCGAGTTTTATCTGCTTTTCCCACTTGTTTCCCCCATATAACAGCGAAAATAAAATAAATATACAGGGAAATTGTTCCGTTGGTGAAAGGCAGCTATCTATACGAATGTACCTGTAATGTAAATAGAAGGGACAGGACACCAACATCAGATTCTGGCATTCTTCACCTCGAAGGGTATCAGCCAGACCCTCCCCCGACATCGCCGCCGTCGAGCACCCATTCAATGCCATCTCATCAGAGTCATCATTATTATCATCATCGTCCAATCATCCCAATACCAAACACAAAGCCCAAGTCCTGATGCAGCCGGTGAGTGATCGGCCATCGACCACCACCACCGCTCTACAGTGAACCCGGAATCTGGAACTCCATTTTGTTTAACGTTGGTGTAGCGAGCATCAAGTTGAGCTTTCCCGGGCACAGCAACATCAGAACAGCAAGCAGCAAAAACAACCCCGGCAAAAATTAAAGCAGCCGCTTAAGCAGCGGGAGCATCCACAGGGTGCCACCAAGATTTTTTACATCTCTCAACACGTTATTTTCCAAGTTGGATTTTCCAGAGTTACTCTGTACACTGAGTTGTTATAGGGGTGGGTGGAGGCTGTTTATTTTCTACCACGGAGTTGAAATGTACCTAAAAAATATTCATCTAGTATAACTGTGTAATATGAATTGTTGTGAAAATTCTGCGAAGTCATCCAGATGCTCCCCCATCCATTTCTCTGTTCATCCCAACAAGACCACAGCTTCGCCCTTTTCCGCCAACCCCTTCAGTCGATGGACCGGTTTGAAAATGAAAACTCGTGAAAACTCCTGCCTGGGATGATAAATTTTCCCAAATTTTCCCCGACCGAACATAGCAGGCAGGGTAAATGAAATCAGGTAGGTATGGTGGCCAATGTTGCACACATTATCAACTGGGTACAAGTGTGTTAGGTGTTTCTGAAACGCCGTTATACGCTCGGTTGTGTGCACAGACATTTCCCACCCCCATTCCATCCATCCTAGCTGGATTTCCATTTGTGAACGAGAGCTGAGCACGCGGGGATGGTGACGACCACAGAAGATCAATATCTTCCAAGCCGGATGCTGGGTCCTGTTGTGTATTATCATCTCATCGTTTGCTCCCGCGTGTGCACACTGACACATTCAAGTAAACCGCATACAACCATATATCCAGGACATGCTTTATTGTGTGTGGAGTGCTTTTTACTGAACCCCATTCCATGCAATTTCATCCCATCAGGCAGCGCCCCGTCCATTAGGATTCTAGCGCAGGGCCAGCCGACACACAGAAGCAATGCCTTTTGCAACATTTTCAAATCAAGTACGTTGCTACTGGCTTCTAGCATCGATAAAATGGTGAATGACTGTTTGTAGATGTGGAAATCTGGAGATGCGCGGCAATTTGGAAGGACGAAGGATTCATTTGTGCTGGACCGGAACATCGAAGGGTATGGGGATCGATGGTACTTAACAGTTGCCATGGCAGCCGAAACGATCTGGAACCCTATTCGCTGTAAATGTGGTAGTCAGGTGGGTGTCGAAGGATTCGCCTGTGTATGTGATTCCTTTTCACTTTATTTTATTTGATTTTAACACTGGCCTTGTATATTTGGCTTTTATTCCACATTTTTTCACAAACATTTTTATGTTGCTTTTTCCTTACATTTTCCATTTTGTATCGCATTTTAGTGGTAAGCAACACATGCTTGGAATGGCAAGGGGCAAGGAAATTTACGAAAATAACAATACTTTGTTAAACAAATACCGAAAATTTTGATATTCAGAAAAAAAAATCTAGCCTAAGTTAATAACAGCGACAGTAGAGCAGAATTCAAATCTATTTCATATTCCGAAAAGCATTGAATCGAAAGAAAATTGTAAATGAAATTTATTTTTGAACATTTTTGGTCAAATAACAAAAAAATACCAACCAAGGTAAGCCAAAATCCGTTTCGGTAATCAAAGAAACATTTTTTTTTCTTAAAAATTTTAGACTTTAAACTAAAAAAAAATCGTAACACACAATTCCAATCTGCTGTCGTTAAACATTATTCACTTTAAGATAATGTATAGAAATGCTTAAAAAACTTAAATATTTCTTCATAATGATACGTTCAATTAGGCACACGTCAATAAACGCTCTCCCCCTATAATGATTTTTTAGGTTTCTTCCATTTTGCCGGGGTGCACAACAAACAAGAGCTCAGGTACTCAACATAAAATTGTTTTACTTTTAATGGCATTCAATGAGATATTTAACAGCGTAACGACTTAAAGTGCTTTTCGCCGTTTTCATCGGCAACCATTTTCAGATTTCGTTTATATCCGACACCATCGTCATCACACTAGCATCACTTCAAATAAATTCACCGCACCACGTCCGTAAATATGGCAAAACAGATAAAAAAGAAAGAAAATTTCCTTCATTATCGATTTAAATTTTATATCAAAATTATTTTCTTTGCGGTGAGAATTTTTCGTGTGTAAAAATATTTAATAGATCTATAAAATAGCCTTATTATTTATTTAGAAATTTTCGATACTTTTGAATATGAAGCTTTGTTTGGCTTCCGAATTTCAAACTGATTGCGGTCCGAGGGCCCTGCATTTAAATTATTGCTAAAACTGGTATAAATAAATGTACCTATATAAGATATCGAGAAACATTCTATTTCGAATTTTACAGCTCTCAAAGGAAAAAATAATAAAAATAACATAAAGAAAAACTATACAATTGCCAGGGGCCAATTGTCAAATCTATATTCGTATGTATACTAGCTTGCATACTCGTCGTTGCCGGGTTGCAATAATTTTTTGCACCAAAAAACGGTATTTAGAAATTCTACCAGATTCGGGATTAGCGACCCCCAAAATAAAAAAGAAAAATTCGTAAACAGGATATTTGTATTATCCTTCCCTAATGCCAGTTCTTCTGAGAAAAAATGGGAAAAAGGATATTTGCGTTATCTTTACAGGATCTTCTGTTTCGAATATGAGGTGAGACTAATCTGTGTGCAAAATTTCATGGCAATCGGTTTACTGTGGTATTTGGCTTTTATATACAATATATACATACATAATTCTCTTTCTGTCTGCACATTTTGACGATCGATCTTATTCTTTGGTTTTCAAAAAACTTTTATTTAGTCTAGGCCAGTAATGACCAAAACCGGTTTAGTTCAATTTTTGTCTGTTTGTTCCCGTATAACGTAAAAACGACTGAACGAATTTTAAGGGAACGTTACAGTTATGTTAATGAGATATTGGAATGAAAAATAGAGTATAGATTTTTTAAGAGACTACTCCCTTTACTTAAACAGTTTATTGTGATTTTCCCGAAAACAGTGTTTTGTATTGGAAATATTATATAGACAAGATGTATTATAAAGACAAGAATATGATTTTACATATCTTTTTCATACATCAAAATTCAATCGAACCACTTTTTCTACATCCATAAAAGCATGTGACCTTTTGCGAGTTTACCGAAAACAGTAATTTTTTTTTTCATACCAGAATAAATATTTTACAGATAACTATAGATCTCTTCTATTTTTTTATGAAAAACAATGAATTTTCTGTAGAAAATCTGGTGTTAGAATTACGATATTCGACATGAAAGTCCTGAACGCGTAACGATTTTTTTTTCGAAAGTTTTGAAATTATTTTTCAGTTTTTTACTGCTTAAACTTAAACTGGTCAATGACGGGTATGCAAGTTAGTATTCTATATGCGGACAAACAAAATTTTTATTTCAAAAAAACATTTGTTTGGGAAAGTGGGAAAGAATGGTCTGATTGATTTTTTGATGTATGTAAGAGTTATTTTAACCCTTAATTTATGAGGTGAAAATCATGTCCAATGGATCCACATGATCCAAATGCACTACGTTCTAATCACATACCAAATCCGTGCTTTTAACTCGGCCTGCAACACCATACTGTATGAACGTGCTGAAGATTTCAGAGTCACTGTGCTGAAAACATGAGAGATAGCAACGAGAGAAAAGTCAATGTGGGTCCACTGGATCCACCTCATCAATTAAAGGTTAAAGCATATTCTAAATACATTTCACAAATTTTTCTGCTTAACTAACCGTTTTCGAGAAAAGTACGAGAAACCATTTCGGGGGAAAGAAGGAATATTCTGACTTAGCCTTCGTATTTACGAGAAACGCAACTGTACCTAGCTAAATATTTTCAAAAGTTATACTGCTCACAAACAGACAGAAGAAAGAACGAACTGGCGGTAACCAACATTTTCTGTCATACCAAACACCCTGACCAACCCTGACGTGTTACACTTTTGTGTCCGACGATTGGTGCGATGCATTACAAACGGTTTCCTAAATCTAATATACTCTTATATTGTTCTCAGATAAGGTATAATAACAGGGAATTTTCTTTAACCTTCTCTATGTTTACTAGCAATTTTTTAAACCTAGTGGGATTTTGTAGCAAAGGTATGAAAATTATATTAAAGTAGTTATTACTTTCACGACAACGAAAATAGTGTCGATTTGCGTTATTGGTTTGTCGGAAAAATTGATGAAACCCCCAGAAAATATACCTTCTTACTCATTTTAAAAATATTGAACTTCAAAACCACTCAACCGATTGAGCTGAAATTTTACAGCACAACTCATAAGGACCTCTACTATGTTCAAAAATTTGTAAGCCACTTTTTTTTAAGTTTAATGCCGAAGCGCAGCTCAGGATGGTCGGAAGAACGAAAGGAGATGTCGGTTTTTGATCTCCTTGCACTTCTGCAGGTTATAGTCCGGGGGGAACACATCGGATGGTAAATCGTTCCAAAGAATTGTATATTGGTTCTCTTTTAAAACCTTGGTAAAGTTGACAGATTTTGATCAAATCGTTCAAATTTTGCGTAAAATTATACACAAATACCACCAACAAAAATAACTTTGGAATTGGTTCATCCGTTCAATTTTTGTTGAAGTTTTTTGTAGCTGGGGTGAATTGCTCCCCAGTCCACGGTTATAGTATTAGTCTTTTGATACACAGGGTGATGGTTACCGGAAATTGCGGAATAAAAGTGGTTTATTCGATTTAAAAATAATGGTTTCGATACAGATGTAATATCTGAAGCTCAATATAACAGTAAGTAATAAAAATTTTAATAAAGATTTTGAAGTTTAATTTTTGAACATAAAAAACTGTCAATATTAATTCAAGGACCCAATGGACATGGCATTTTCAAACAAGTAGCAATGTGGAAGGAATGAAAAACCGCCTTACGCCTTCACTCTAAAAGTATTTTATTAAAAGTCACACGGAGAAGCACGAAAATAACACCTATGTAGCTAGAAATGAGAAACAAAAAATTAAGAACTTAATTGACATAGCAACGCTGTTCCACGGATGACCCAATGAGCCGGATCCATATCAGGCTCACAATTCAGCAGCATTGCAACAACGAAATTTGTGCTATGTCCAGTTGTCGAAAGTACTCCCCGTCTATCCGCTGTCTTATAAACGGGACATTCGTACGTATGGCGTGCTACAATATCTGATCTTTTTACAGGTTTCATCCAAATTATTGGCATCGTGTCGTAAAGTTCTCGAGGCAAAGATTCCGCCAAACATTGCTTCGTTCGATCCCAACGAGCTGCATCCAAAAACAGGCCATTAACATAGACTCCATCAACAGGTGCTGCCTCCTTTAAATCCGCTTCCGACATAATTTCATAATCAAATGTTAATAAATCGATTGGAATAGCGTACTTCCTTGCATAGTTTTGTTGGGCACCAGTGAGGAATGCCTGCGTGAAAAAGAAACCAGACAACCAAAACGTCGGCGGGGGTCCGTTTTCATACCAAGACTACAAAACGAGAGGAGAGTGTGGTAAGATTATTGTGGGTAAAAACACACATTTGTTAGATCAATAATTAATTTAGATTGAATAAAGACATTCCTGTGCACTCACCTGAAGGAATTCAAGACGTTGAATAAAGTCGGTAATATAACTTCCGAGAGGCTTTAAACTTGGATACGAAAACGCAACCCACATTTGAGGTATTTTGCCCAGGAAGACCGCTTTGTACACCTCTTCGATTTCAGACGACATCACAGCCAATCCTAGAAATAAATTTTTTAACATAATAGGCGAGTATCTATGCATATCTTGACAAGAAAGAATTTTAGAAAGTTTTTAACAATTTTATTTTGATCCGTCTTTTACTGTTTAAGGCGACTTTTAAACTCTGCGGAAAATGTCTTATGCAAGTCACGTGGCTGGATCAACTCGTATTTTTGATCACCTATACGATCCATTGTATATAACTTCTGGGAAAAAGGATGTGTGGCGGGCAAACACATTCGCCCTTTCTGTTTCAGCGCCAGTTCATATCCTATCGAATTTTAAGTCAATGTTCAGTGATCTGCCGAATAGGCCTAGGTATAAATTCTATCGGCAGCAGAATCCTTTGCCTCATATACCTATCACTGGAGGAGGTGAGTTAGTTTTTTTTTCATATTTTTAGTAGGATTTTTTGAACACGTGTCTCAAAATAAATTCTTTGTACAATTCCATTAGTATTTTATTTATTTTTTATTTTAAGGCTGTCACAAAAATACGTCACGCTAATTTTCGCCTTTTTTGGAATTCAATGCCGCAAACCCCCTCCCCCGCGCCCTTTAAATGTGTGACGTAATTTATGGACAGCCCTTCAACCATTTTTAACATATTCTAAAAATATGCCTTTTTAATTTATTCAAATATGTTCAAAGAATTTAATAAATTTTCACTTAGCCGGTGATGCTGAGAATATGCACCATCGAGCAAAACAGGCTGGAACTGTTGACGGCAAAGCAAGATGGAGATATTTCCATTATCCTCCCATTTTGACAAAAACTATTAGTTTACAATTAGACATCCCAACAGAAGAATTTGAATCTTGTCGTCCAAGGCGGAAACATCAGACGATTGGATGTCAAACGCAATTCAGGTAAACCTCATATCCGAATTTGACAAACACCCGCGTTGCGATTGTCGTGTCGTTTCCCCGCAGATTTTCGTGGCTAAAACATTTTTTTGGTCAACTTGTGTGTTATGAGCCACATTTAATCGGAACATTTAATTGGAAAAGAGTTTTTGAAAAGACCACTACGTCGCGCGAATATCAAAAATAATAGCCTAAATGAACTGCAACATTTTTTTTATTATTATACACTTTTCGACCTCTAAACACATTACTTTTTCATAAATGCACTATTAATTAAAATTTCACTTCACATTTCAACCATCATTTGCACCTCATACCCAAAATTTTCAAAAAATCCCGCCGCAATATTTTTCTGATGCCTTAGATTTTAGCCCAAGGCAAAAAAATTTTCCTAGGAAAGCAGGAAACATTTCAATGGTGGGGCATGGACGAAAGTATAACTTATTTGTAAACGCGACCGCGTTTAAGGGGTTTTTTAGTTATAGGAAAATACCGTTATTTTTCACAAAATCAGAATTTACATAAATTCGTAATACTAAATTTGAATAGAATTTCTTTAGCACTCCGAAAAAAGTATATTGAGAAAAAATTAAATAAAAAAACACCCTATATTATGAATATGGCAAAAATTCATTATTTTACAAATAAAGTTTCCAAATTAGTCAATTTGATATGCAAAATATTGTATTTGTTCAAAGAAAATCGAATCCTGAAGATTTTCGGGTTCTGGTTCAACACACAAAATTCATTGGGTTCAGACACGGTTTAAAGACCTGGGCTCCAATCATGTATTCCGACGCGTCTCTGTCTTTCGACTTCGATGCAGCTTTTAACTCTTGACTTCGCCATATCAGCTGCTTCAAATTTCCTGGAGTGACCATCAGAATCACGCTTCGATTCATAGTGACGATTCCGCGAAATTTCAAGCTGCATATATGGCGAAGTCAAGAGTTAAAAGTTGCGTCGAAGTCGAAAGACAGAGACGCGTTGGAATACATGATTGGTGCCCTGATAACCACCAAATCCTGATTTAAATCCTGTCCAAAAATCATTTCAAATAATTTTACTTAAAAATCTTAGAAACTACATTTTTGCTTTTGTTATTTAGAGAATCATCGGCACAAACAAAACCATATATGCCAGAAGCGATTGTGGTTGGAGCCACGCAGGACACCCCGGAACTTCTACTGGTGGCCAATTTAATAACTGGCGATCACCAACCAGGAGTTTTCGAAGCCAAAGTCATTGAACGAGCGCGAAAACGTCGGCAATGGGAAAAGAGTCTACCACAGCTGCAAACCAAGGAGGATTGGGAAAAGCGGCGAACAGTTCTTGAGGCATTCGAATGGGAGGAATGGATGGCACGAGAGGAAGAAATTCAAGACTGCCAGAGTATTCGATTCGATTTGGTAAAAAATTTGATGCAAAAACGGGAGGATTTCTTAAGAAAATCTTCCGACATAAAAATAAAAGAGGCTTTTGCGCGAATCGAGGAAGATCGCAATAAAAAATTGACTGCATTGCAGCAGAAGAAAGCCCGATCACTTCGGAAACTGGAAATGAACCACAGGAAATGCAATCAGAAGTACCACGAAGAGAACATTGTGACCGAACATGTTGATCGCGCTTCCGATCTTTACGCTCCGCAAATGAGGTTCGGTGTGCATCCGAAGCGGGGACACTTTATAGCTTCAAAGAAGGATTATGAAGCTACTCTTGATGAATTCGAGCGGAAAGAGTTGAAACAGACAAGTCTGAGATGTGATATTACGAGACTTGATTATTTGACAAAGCCTAAGAAAAGAGTTAAGGAGATAACACGGGGATTTTGCTCAGAGAAGCAATTAAAGAATTTATATGAAACGCTTAAGGTATATCTCATTTTACTGTTTGTATTGCAAGACTTAAGATATTTCAGTGTGGCGTTGTGGCTAAAGTAGACTTTCGGTACTGCCACCCAAAGTCTACTTTAGTAAAATTCGCCCCACTTTTAGAGGAAGGGGGCGGACGGCTTGGTGATAATGTAGCAAAAATTGGAGATCCGAAAAACCAATATTTGGCGGACGCATTTTGTGGACAGCGCATTACTGGTGATAGCTAATGTTACGCTTGACATAAATGCTGGTTATTTAAGAAGATTGAGAAAAAACATAGCAATTTTTAACACTGTTCCATCTAATAGAATATTCGGAGAAATCTTTTTTTTAAAACCGTTTCAAAGAAAATTTTTTTGAAAATATTCTAATGTTTATTTTCAGTTCTTAAGAATGAAGCAGCAAAAAGAACCAATAAAATGTTTAGAACCGCCTATGTTAACGCCAACTTCGGAAACTCCTGTTGGTGTTGAAGAGGACGTTAAGGCAGAGGCAGAGTTTCAATGTTCAGTGTTCTTGGGAAAAGTTATTAAGGTTTATTAGAAGATTACTTTTTTTTAAATACAAATCTCCGATATTTAAAATCGTTACAGGGGCGGGCAGTACAAAACATCCTCTACAGGGGTCGCGACTTAAACCGCGATAATATAAACGATCTTCAATCGAAAACTCAACTATCTGCAGTCCTAGCAATACATCCTGATGCAAAAAATCAACAGCGAAAAATGGTCTTAGCACACCAGAAGCATTTACAAAGAATCGTGAACAATAAAAAGCACGCCTCGGAAGTAATGAAGCAATCTGAAGCGTCATCTATTGGATCCTTGCTGGATTTTATAGAGAAGGAATTACAGCGACTTCAAGAACAAAGAAAAATTCAAGCGATCTGTATGCTTGCTGAACGCGAAAAGATTAAGAGGGAAACAGCGGAGGCGAAAAGAGAACAGACACAAATTCTAAGGACACGTCAACATGAGGAGATTTACCGAAGCATGATGAAGGCATCCCATGAAACTGTGACTATGTATCTGGAAAATGTTCTCTTGGAAGAAGTGGAAAATCAATCTGACATCGATGCAAGGAGGAAAATTCAATCAATGGCTCGACGTATCGATAGGGAAGCTAGCAAAGATATTGGAAGCCAGCGCCAGATGGAATCCTCGTTGGAGGAAACCCTCGATGGTAGTGAAGAGGTGGTCACCGACCTGGTAACGAAATTCATCTTCCCAGAGGTGCAAAAACGCTTAGCTCGCCGAAATATGGAGGTACGCCAGCAAAGCTACCTGCTGGCTGCTCATCAAGATCTCTACAAGGAAGCGAAGGACATGACTGGAACTAGCATGGTTCAGGGGCAACCGTCATACCAAGAAAGGGAGAAGGTTGCCAGTTCACTGCTAAACGACCTGATAAAAAGAGTAATTTCCTCTGACGATGCATTCGGTGAATTGAAATCGGAACGGGATATAGCCAGGCAAGAAGCACTGGAGGCTGTTAAGAAAATTGTAAAAACTATATTCCCATCACGAAAATGGCAGACATCTGGTGAGAAGATAGCAAATGCCACGGTGAATGATATAATTCGTAGAGCTGTTCAGCCGAAAAAGAGACAAAGAAGTTTTCTAGTTCGACAGGAGCGGGTGGAAGAAAGGCCGTCCGAACTGTTGCAGGAAATCGTTCACGATGTCGGTGAAAAACTGTGGGAATATGCAGTTGCGGACGTTGATGAAGAAACAGCAAAAATTATTGCTGACGATTATCGATATGTGGAGGGAGAGGCGACTAGCGAAGGGAGTCCTGATGGGAGTGAACGAAAACAAATTGTTTCTGAAGAAATCGAAGGTGATGAGAAAGATGTGGAAACATCGAGAAATCTATCACCTGACGGGATTGCGGTGGAAAAATTACAGAAATATTCAGATGACGAAGGAGATGATGATGGAAATAATAACTAATCACATCAATAACATTTTGAAAGAAAAACATCTGTTTTTATTTAAATATATTTGGCATTAAACAGTTTGGAGTCCAAAACAAATTTCAATTAATCGATTTGTAAATTTTGTTCCAATTAGCAAATCATGCGATCAATTAAATTAATATAGCTCTTGAGTAAATTTTATTTTCGATATAGCTCTTGCTTCAAAATATTTCTTTGATACAACTGTATCGAAATTCGATACAAGCGTTGAATTGATTTTATATACGTTGCCTATCGCGTTGGTTTTCGATTCAAGACTTTCGTCACAAGATTCAGAGTTAAAAAATTTTGCACAATATATTTATTAAACGAATTTGAAGAAAGGGTTAATGCCAATAGTATCAAAGTTCTGCTGGAAACTGGGGAGAAGCGAATTATATAGTTTTTAAATTCAATGAATTGAAAAGTGTCAAAATATGAAGACCTCGGTGCAAAAACCAGTAATCTCCACTTTTTAACGAAAATGAGTTATTGATACCAAATGCAAGAATAAGCGAATGCGCACATTTGGCTGCAAACCCCGGATCTGTTGAAGGCCTGTGTAAAAAGGTATTACAGAAAAGGAGACCACTGAAAATTGTAGTTGGTAAACTTTGTCGTAGACCAAAAATCTCACACTAATATGTTTTTGTCTCTCCTGAAAAATTTCAAAAAGTGAAGATGACCGGTTTTTGCACCGAGGTCTTCATATGGTATCTACAGTAGTCCCCTATTATTGCGACCCTTATTATTGTGTTCCTAGGTTTTGTTCTACTCACGCTTTTAGCCAGGCGAAACCGGGTCCAAATCTATAGAATATTCTATACTAGCTTGCATACCCGTCGTTGCCGGGTTAAGTTTTTTCAATTTTTTTTTTTTATGGTCTATGTTGGAGTTAAACTTCAGGCCAATCGGCTCGGTAGTTTCCCCGCGAAAGGATAACATAGCGCAAAAACTAAGTTTCGAAATCACTTTACCCCCTCCCCTTACTCCCCCCACCCCTCGCACTACTTTTCCGTATGCCTATGTTGGAACCAGAACTACCACAGACACTCATTCCAAATTTCAAGTCAATCGGTTCAGCCGTTTTTGCATGAAAGAGGAACAGACAGACAGACTGACACCAACTCATTTTTATATATTAGTATGATTGAACAAAAAGTCTGTTAAATTGAGCGTCTAATGGTAATGTTTTCTGCATTTGGATAAAATTCATTCGTTTCTGTCTCCCCAAAAGCTCAGCAAACTAACTTTAAATGAATTTAAAAGGTTTTTTTTAGAAATCATTTTTGGAAACTAATTTGTTGAAGGGGGTAGCTGCCACCTCCAGGATCGATTTGGAATTTTTGTTGGTTGATTCTGGGAATTAATTGAGTGTTTTATTTGACCCTAAATACGTGACAACTTTGATCTACAGCACACAGCAATATTTGTTTTCAAAAATTTTGCCTGCGGCGCAATTTTTTTCCCTCTTACCCTTCTAAATGTAGTCACTTCCTTGTTGAAGTTCTTCTACAATGATGAGAATTTGAGAATTTATCGAGGTGATTGATGGTGAAAAAAAGTTTGACTATCTCTGATATAATCATTGAAACAATTGATTCTCAGACAAATTTTGTAATTATTCGATTGAATCATTCTTTAAGTCAACCCGAATAAATTATCATAACAATTCGATGAAACAATTTGCTTGATTTTTTTCTCCTTCCAATTCATGAATTATGTTTAAGAAAAAAAGTGCTTAAAAAGCTTAAAAAGCACTTTTATTCTTAAACATAATTCATGAATAGGGCTGACTTCAATGCCAGCTTACATGTTATTAATATGCGATAAAACTTGCATAGCAAATTTAACAAAACATTTTTAGTGAGCGATTCTTGGTTTTGGAAATTTCAAATATGGATACTTTAAAAGGTATCAAATCAACTCTATTGACATCTTACCACTGTTTGACGCGGAATTCTACAAATTAAAAAAATATATATATTTAAAAAAATCTTACCTTTAATAGCCTTTTCCATAATCTCCAAACTGCTTCGGATAGTCGTGAGGAGTTTATTAAATCGAACAATTTCTTGAACTAAAACCGTGTTCAAGCTTTGATGGTAATCCGTTGGGTATTTTTCAATTGCCGCATCACGATCGAAATTATTTGGTAGTCGTTGCAGTATATCCCGCGCGATTGATGTTACCAAATCATCAGGAGCGACATTTCCTTCATCCAAAGCGTTAGTATCTTTAAGGGATAGAAATTCGGGCACTTTAGGAAGGGTGGGTAGACCCAAATTTTCGGGATAATTTTTGGAATACACCTCAAGATACTCTTTCTTTTGCTTCTCTAAACGCTAGTGTTTTCAATAAAATATCAGTACACATACGAATAAAACGAATAACAATACTTACCCTCTTTTCCAATAGATCCTGAGTTTCGAAATTAGTTAAAATTTAAATGTGATTTTAACAAATATTCATTAAACTTACCAATCTATCCTGAATATTTGCAATTAAATGGGGAGAACAAAAAATTATTGTATAAAAACAAGAAACAAAAATCACCCACTTGTGTGAGAAGAGTGTTGCTCAATAGAATTTCCGTGTTTTGTTGATCCCTCATAATATCGGCATTATTGTGCAAGCCAAAAATGCATGGCTCTGTGTTCAGCGGTAATTTTTTGATAAATGCAATAGAAGCCGCATAATTAATGGCTTTCGGAGCACAAAATTTTTCTTCACTATCAAAGTAATAAATTTTATCTTCGTCTAATATCAAAGGCGTGTAGAAGTGATTCAATAGAGTTTTTAAAGTTCTACGATCCCATTCGTCGGTTACTCGACCTCCATAGCTGCATTCGCCAATTAAATAACGCAGGGCGTCGAATTTCACCTCCGCGAAATCATCGAGAAACATTTTTAGCTGACTCAAACTCATTCTCAAGTCAGTTTCATTGAATTCGTATGGAATATTCCATCCAATAGCTCCGAAATGGCGACGTTCCTGCACTACAGCATGGAAGAAACATAGCGAGTATATGAGTTTTTTAAAAACATCCGACTTTTGACATGAATTGAACCATTCCGGATCGTTCAGCGGATTACTGTAGTACGACCGTAAAATATTTGACCGAATGCCCTTTGGCGGCTCATTGGTCATTTTGACACAGTTTTGTAGAATTGACGACGGAAAATGCTCAGATGGAAACGATGTGAGCCACAACCGGAAGTCCGGATGTGTACTGTCCGGTACTAAACTCTCGCAGATCTTCTCCAACGTCGGCATGAAACTCTTCGCCAAATGACAATTTTGTAGCAGTACCCAACTTCCCGCTTTCGTGCTTTGTTCAATAATCTTCTCAGCAATTGGTCCCTGACCTTGGCCCAGTGACACCGAGAACAATCTATTGGCTCCATATCCATGGCTATCTGCGAACTTTAGCAATGTTACTGTGGGATCAGCGCCAGGAGTAAGAATGAATATCAGCGGGATACAGCAATTTGAGTCGGCATACGAGGACTGCAGGTCTAAGTGAGGCGGTTCAACAAATTCCTGGCCCAAACTATCTGCAAACCCATTAACAATTAAAAACACTATTAAAGGATTTAGCACAATTCGAAAGATTACTTTTAACGAAATTCTCCACCGCTGGGACTAATTTATCCGATCTAAATGCCCGTAGGACTAAAAGCTTTTGGAGAATATTTAAATTTGTATTCCATGGTGCCGGCAGCTCAGCATTTTGGGGATTTACGAAATCGTAAAACTCTTGCCATTCGCTAAGATTTTCCTCCACATGTTTATGGAACCCTTCGAAACTGCTGGTAAGCTGTGATAATCGACAGATCTCATTCCATTGCTTAGTCGGGAGCCATTTAGCTGGATTAGAAATTGGATTGTTTAAGCCAATTCCACCAGTTAGGAGAAACAACCATTCGCTATTATCGATTTGGGACTCTGCCTTCATCAGATTAACTGTGAGAATCAGTGAGAATAGTAGTTTATCCTGGGAAAACAATATTAATGCGTTTTTAGATACATTTGGTCGATAGCAGGTGTGTGTATATGCAAAATATATACATAAATTTATTAGAACAAAATGTGTGCTCCATAAATATATTAATTTTTTTCACTTAGTTTTTTAATATAATTTGATTTAAACGAAAGCGTAACGTATCTCTTTTCAAGTTAAGATTAAAATTAGATTTTTTATAATAAAATTAACCCTTGTGACTTGTTCTTACTGTAAAATTTGCCCTTTTCCTTTTTTATACTCTATATGATAGATCATATAAGAGTACATTAGATTTAGTATAGGGAATTCATCACAAAACTATACTAAATCTAATGTAACGCATCGAACCAATCATCGGACACAAAAATGAACTACGGGTGATAAGGATGATAAAAGATTTTGAGTTCCGCTGTGTGTCTGCCCGTGAACACCATAACTTTCGAAAATATTGAGCGAGAGATTTGAAATTTTGTATAGTTACGTTTTTCGTGAATGGCTAGACTAACCCCCGTCGCACACTTCAACTAAGCTATGTGAGCGAGGCTAGCTATAGTTACATAGCCTAGCTAGGTTAGCTCACCTCGTTGCACACTTGAGCTAAGCTACGCGGCGATATTTTTGGTAAATATATGCATTTTTCCACTTTATCTGCAGCCATTTTTAGATATAAATTATTTAACGCGATTGAAAATATTCCGCAAAAGAATTCAATTTTCACGTTTTCCTTACACTTTTAGGTCCACAAAATACTACACTTTTGCAAAAACCGATTCTACACTGTTTAACGCCGAAAATATTTATATGTGAGTGTCAGCGATGCCAGCGAAGTCGTTCGCGTAGTTGAGGTCTGAACTACGCGAGCGAGCTTAGTCCGCGTCGCCCATGACTACGCGATGTAGTTTCATAGTTTCGCTGAAGTGTGCGGTCGCCAATGCAAATGCTAAGGATTTTACTTTCACGTAGTTGAGCTCGCTTAGCTGAAGTGTGCGACGGGGGTAAGTTCTGGAAATTGGACCATTCCTTTCCCCCACCCCCATAAAAAGGACATAGTTTTTTGAAATTTTCTCGAAAACGGTGAGTCATATTGAATAATTCATGAAGATAAAATGTGTTTAGAATAGATATTCACTTAACTCATCCATACATCAAAATCCCATCGCTTCCCCCGTCTCCCATACAAATGGAATACTTTCTTCCTGTTTTATCGAAAACTGTGCATCTCATCAAAAAATTTATAAAGATGAAATGTGTTTAGAATATAATTTTACATAACCGTTCGATACATCAAAATCTAATCGGACCACCCCTTTTCCCCGATCCTATACAAATGGATTTTTTAAATAAACCCCTGGCAATTGTAGCTTTTTTTTGTTTTATTTTAAACTCCTTAAGTCGTAATCACGAAAAATGAATTCTTCTAGAAAATTGTGGTAAATAACACTGAAATGCTTTGCCGTTCTATTCGAATCAGTATTAAATTTTCCATGAATTTCTTCTATTTTATAGACAGCATCAGTTTTCAGCTTTCTCTCTGTTATATTTTTAGTGAAAATTCAGTATTTTCTTTCACTTAGGATTTTTCTATAAATGTTTTTCCTACTAGTCCAATTGGACTAGTCCAACTGAATTTTTATATTTGGAAGAGATATGTAAAATCATATTATAATTATCTCGATATGGCACGCACCGTTTCTAATAGAATGGCAAAAAATCGGTTAGTCTGTATATGGACTCCCCAAAGGAGAAGTTGTCTATGTTTTTCAACCTCTTATATCATAAGCTAAATACACAAAACAGCGAAAATATTACAAGAACTATTAAATGTTTTTAATAAAATGTTAGATACAAGTAAATATACAACAAATTTTAAATTTCCAACTCACCCTTTCAAACATACTACGGCAAATATTAACAAACAAACTGTACGTGAAATATTTCTTCAGGTCCTTTTGTCTTTCGATAACATCATCGACTTTTTCCGTATTATCTATTGCTGCTGTAAACAATCCAACGAACCAATTTAAGCTATATTGGTACATTGGATCAATATTAGCCAATTCCGCTATCAGAAAATAAAAATCAAACTTATGCGTTACAAAATGGAACGAAAAATAATGTCAATAGTGAGAAAACATACCAATAATAAAAAATAATATCGCGGAATGGGTGGCTATTGGAGTGTAGGCCAATCGTGCGATATCTATTTGTTTTTCCGTTGTATCTGTTGTGGCTTGTTTTTCATTTATTTCATTCGCTAAAGTTTTCGATGAACTTAAGACCTGAACAGCCGATTCATTCTCAAGAATATTATCTTCCTTTGATAAAACTTCAAGTATTTTATCTTCGGTTTCCTTGAGGAGTTTTTTATTTTCCGCTCCCTGCACAGTTAATGTGTTCTTTTCCGCTTCCAAATCAGGTCTTTCTCTCGCTACAGTTAACGCCAAGATTTGATCCTGTAGACTTTGTGTAGTAATCACGAAATTTAAGATGGTAACCTTTACGACGACTTCCGGAAGGTAATGGGGATTCTTCAATTTTGTGGTGATATAAAATCTGACACACATGGCAAATTAATACAACAGAAACATGACTTTAAGTAACATTTTGAAATTTACCGAAAGGCTTGATTATATTCAATAATAGACTCGCCAAGTTTCATGCAAAGGGTTCCTCCCTGTTTGAATGTCTGTTTGAGCAAAATCGACTCTAAAAGTGGATCCAACTCCTCCGCTATATTTTCCAAAATAACAGGTAAGCCGAACTGTATTGCATTTTCCAAAACTCTAGTATAGTCGGGCTGATTAAGGCGAATAACACACAATCGATTGTCCTTTTCCGTATTCTTAATCCATTTGTTCGCCTGGCCTTGAGGATCGATCATTAACGGCCAACGTCTTGAAGTTCTAAAAAAACCCTTGTAACTTATTTTAATTTTTCCGAGTAAATAATTAAATACTTTATGATTATAGCATTCTCCACAGAAAACGAATCACTTGGCAGACCAGAAATATTCCATGACCGAATTACGATTGGATCGCCTAAAACTTCCTGCAATTGAAAGTTTTGATTGCAAATAATTCCGCAGGAAAGGCATTTCTCGATCCATTGCTTGATCTGTCGATCGCGAAATTCAGTTGTGAACGGTCCCAAATAAGCCACCACCCCAGAGGCAATTAGGATGTCGCCAGTTATGGTGTCGTAAATTTTTCCAAGGTTTTCTGCCGCATCTGACCATCGTTGGCGCTCACCACCTAACCCAGTGATTAATTCTTGAGCTCGCAGTAATTTTTTCGTGCATCGATCGTGTTCGGCTTGTAAACTCCTGTAATTTAAAAATATTTGCTAAATTACTTGGGATGGTGCAGATGTTTTTAGCCATATTAACAGATAAAACTCTCCTCTCCTCTGACTCCCTCTCCCGATATTTTTTAAACCAGTTTCCTGATTTTTATGGGGGGTGAAACACCATTGAATAGAAGATTCTTTATAGAGCATTTCACTTCAGACAAATCTACATCACATTTCTCTTATCTGACCTCCTATCCTGCTATATATTAAACTAGTGAAACGATTTTAATTGAGTTTTCTGCGTTGGATAAAAAACTCGTAGTTTTCTGGACGAAAATCCAATTACGATAGATCTCATCTTTTCTTCTCTCAACAAGAAAATTATTACGAAGAGGGTTTTGGCGTCACTGATCTCGAATCTTATGTCGAAATTTCAAAACTCGAAACAAGAGGTTCTCCGTTCTTTTTATCATCGAGGGGTTGCAGGACATTTTGAAAAACCTTAAAAAACGTGAATATACTTTTCCCCGAAAATAGCATAAGGAGAATTTTGAAGCCGCCGACAGGTACAATATAAATAAATTCAAGATAGTGAACTTTCTATATATTTTTTTTGACCGAAACTACATCTCAATATATTTACTTTTTTTTAAAAAGAATTTTTGATCGAAAACTAACATTTTTTTGGTGTTTCTAAGTACAACAGGCATTGAAGAAAATGCTATATGTTTATTATTTTTCGAGATATTCTCATTGATTTGACTTTTTCTTACAAACTAACAATGGTTTAGTTAAGTTTCTTCTACATAATTTTAAAAATTAAACTTACTCGCATTGCTTCTGTTGATCTTCTAAAATTTTTTGAATTTCGGTCAAATTTGCCTCAACACGAGCTAGTTTTTCAATTTTGTCTTGAAGATGGCCTTTTACAAGCTTGAAAGAAATTTTGTTTTTAATAAATTTTCTTTTCATTAACTATTTAAGTATATATAGAAGAAATCAAGAAAAAACTAAAAACAATAAAAGGTCAAACAATTAAAATCATTTACATTGTATTGCATTTCAGCTTCCACCAATGCAGCTCGCTTCGGCGCAATGACTTTCGCAATGTCGTCATACTTAACAATGGCGGTAACCCAATTACATAAACCTTCACATGCAGTTGAGGTTGGCTTCACCTTTTCCGGGTCGAAATTTTCATTATTTAGTATTCGTTCTTGTAATTTTTGAATGATTTTCGGTTGAATGTTGTCCTTATCAAAATTCAACAGACTTTCCAAAAACTTCGCATCGCCCAGCATTTTTTTAGCAGGAAGCCAGTATTCTTCTACTTGCCCAGCACCCGATGGCGACGGAACTTTTTCCGGTTTCACATCTTTCAGAATGCAAACCGCTTCCATAACTACTTTAACTGCGATTGGGGGGCTTCGCATTGTTCTGACGATAGCTATGTCAGCCGGTGTTAAAGTGTTCAGCGCGGATAACGCTGCATTCAACATTGGCATCACTTCGGATAACTTTGTATCGACTTCTTCTTTAATAGCTTCTGCGATTTTCGCTTGTTCCATTGCGGCTGCTTCGTCCTTTTTCACTTGTTCACGCTGAATCGCTGCGATTTCACTGTCCGCTTGTACTTTTGCTACTTGCTCGGCCATCTGAAAGTTGATCACGAAAAATTCTAGATACAACTAAGTTGAAAATTGTAAATATTTACTGTTTCTCCAGCCACTTTTAGTTTTGGTTCAAGAGCTTCCAACTGTTCTTGCATGAAACCAATTTGATGTGCTGCAACCTTCAATTGTTGGATTCCAGTCAAATAGCGATCTTTGATAAGTAAAATTTTACTAAAAATCAAAAGAAAAAATTAATTTAAAAAACATAATTCATTTAACTACAATTTTCTGGTGATTTAATTACTTTCTCTTTTGACCAAGTAAGGATTTAAATGTTTGAATCAGCTCCAAATACGAAGTCGGCGTGACATAATTATATCTCCTAAGTCGCACATAAAATTCTTCCGACAGAGCCAATGTGGAAGTATGGAATTCCATACACATGTTAACTGCGGCCGTCAGTTCAGTTTCACTTAACTCTTCAGTAGCGAGGAATCGAGAGGAAACTGCCAGAAGTGCGTCCTCTGGCCACGGTTGGAACCAATCTATTGTACAGCAGTTGGCTATCGATGGGAAGCGACGCGTATAGATTCGAAATGAGTCACCAATAGGGGACATTCCAAGGACCATGTGAAGCTGATCTTTGCAGACCTGTAATAATTTTTTAATCTTAGAAATTTGGATAATTTTCAATGCTTTTAAAATACAAAATATATCTTTAGTTATGAATAATTTTATTTCTCCTAAGGAGCTGTCCCTAAAATACATAACATTAATTTTAGTCTTTTTCGACCACCTTTCGTCACACTTTTTTTTACAAATTTTTGTATGGAGTTTAGAGTTGCCGTCAAACTACTGCAGATCTCTCTCCCCCCCCTAAAAGTGTGACATATTTTGTGGGCAATCCCTAATGCCCCGCTATTGATTAATAATAAAAGGATTTTTTTTTATCTTTTTTTGCGATTTTCTCCAAAGCTGTAATCTTGAAAAATAACCCTTTGATTTTCCGTCGTAAAAATAGATTCCACCAGTTTGAAAATTAATTGATCAAATAAAATTTTCCACTGCACATTTACCTGGATGAAAAAGTTAAACAATTCTACCGCGGTACCATCTGTTTGAACAGCTTTGTCCCTCTGCCTATCGATTTGTTCCATTTTCCTGCATATTTCCGATTTCTCATCAGCATTGAATAAATTCGGAATCTCCCCAGAGTTTAACAAATTGTTAATATCCTCCAAAAATGCTTCGTATTTGATCTAAAATGAATTTTAATGTAATTAAATGTCTCTCATCTCAACAAATGGGAAAAAGTTGTACCTGACGATCAGTGAAAAGAAACACACCATGCATATCAGAAGAACTAATGGTTCTCAAAATATGTTTAATATCTTCATACCATTCATTTGAGCCATATTTCCGTCCGATTTCCACTTGAAAAAGTTGATAGTCCATAATATGTGATGCTAACCTGGTTAGACTCTGCTTCCCAGAACCCCCAACTCCAATTAACAAAGCATGACTTCTGGGCTGTTTGATAACTCGACATATCCTCGAAATGTGCTCAATTGCGAATCGAAACAGTACAAGGTCCATTGGCTTTTTTGTCATGTTATTAAATTCTACTAAATATCCTTCAACGACCAATCGTAATTCCTCTACGTCTTGAACTTCCAAATAATTTCTGGTGTCCGCTTTTGGATTCGTGAAATCACAGTAAATTAATTTCCGCAAATCGACTTCCACTAAAGGACTTCCAGGCTCTTTGAATCGTTCAAGGAGTTCATCGGGAACGGATTTCAGATTCGTGGAGACTTCATGGGAAATTGTCTCAAACAACCACTGTCGATCGGCTTCGTCAACTAAACGATCGCCGTAGACACGAAGTACTTCATGAATCCATAACCGCCGCATTGCATTTAAATCTTCGGTGGCTTCTGGAACAGATAGCAACACACCTTGAATAACTCGTGAAAAGTCTCGCAAGCTAAATAAATAGTGGCACTTTGATGGTGTCGGAAGTAAGTTTAATTTCGCTTTGGTGTAGATTCCTAATGTCGCGTTCACAATTTCGTCAATGCAAGGATCGAATTCCTTGGAGAAACCTCTGAAAAATAATTTTTTTTTTAAATTACAAACAGCATTCTAGCCCAAAAAAAGCCACCATGTAAAACAACCTTGTATCCAAATGCCACAAAATGATTTTCCCAAAAATCGCCTTTAAAACATCATCGCCATATTCGTTAACAGAAATCGTATTGAAATGTCTTTGGAATCGCGGCGAAACGGTGTTTCCAGACGATGGAAGTCTCATAGCACACATCAATTGAACATCAATCAATTTTATAGGAACGACATCCTTCCGATCGTACCACATCCAGTGATCAAGAATCATCCTTAGCAGCTCAATGGGGGGTTGAGACCCGCCGTAGGTCTCCTTCAACGGCATTGAGATATCATCAACGAAGACCACACACTTTTTATTCAATGGTGGTCCGAAGACACCCTTTCGACGCTTGTCTAAATTCGCCATTATAACATCTTGAGTTTTATTGGCCGATGTTTGAGCTGAGAAATTTATGCACAACGGTTTGAATATTTCCGCATCCACTTTTTTCAATAGAAAATCCAGCGAATATGCGCTTTTTCCAGTTCCAGTCGGCCCAACTAACATCAGAGGCTTCCCATGGCGAACCAAAAGATCAAGAAGAGCTGCCATTCGAACCGTTTCATTGGTCGTTATAATAATCTGGTTCACTGGCATATCTCTTGGAATCGGCGCAGCCGAAGATACCTCATCTGCCCATGGTTTCCATTTGCCCTTGCCTTCTTTAGTAAATCGGTAGTCGAAAACGGTTCCAGGTTTCGGTATGGGAAATATAAACGGTTTCGCTAAACTCTGCACGTGTAAATTTTCGGGAATTTTGAATGTTTCATAGAGCTCCTCCGGAAATGCTTTTTCCATTAGGCCACGGAATAAAACAGAAAACTTCTCACGGCTTTCCGTATCCAATGGTCCACCAAGCGACCAAATGCAAGAAAAAAAGAAAACTCCCTCCAACTGCGCTCGAACGTCTAAATCAGATAAACTCTGGACATATTTCTCATCGTTGTAGTCGTCCAGGAAACAATCAAAGAAATTCATCAATGAAGTGATTAGATTTGCATCGGAAGTCGTGCACATTTCGTTGAGTCCACCATTTCGAATGAGCCACAGTAGCATCGGGCAGAATCTCGCGAAAAGACTTGATATCAGTTGCTTGTTAACAGAATGGAAGCTAGACGGCAAAGTGTTCTTCCATGACTCAACCAATGGTTCCCATCCCAAGGATGTTGGTTCCATGTAAATCATTCCACATCTGGAAACAGTCGCTGGTGACGCCACTTGCAGATCCATCGGTTCAAAAATTATATTCGTTTTTGGGGACAATTGGATAATTTCACCAGACATAAGACACAGCTTTTTGTTGTCATCTAGAACTGTATTCATGTTTTCAATCCAAATGGCATCCACTGGACCATCAAATATCAACCACTTCCGTTCTGGTGTCGTTGATGTTGCGAAATGGCGATAATTAACTGCTAGCACACCATCAGTCCACTCGTGTGATGTTTCATCGAATTGCCCATAGAGTTGACCCATTGTTATGGCTTTCGGATTGATCACCGTGTAGATCACTTTGTTTTCTTGTCCCTGAAATAAACATTGTTCAAATTATATAGCAATTAAACAAGAGAACTCTGATTCCCGACCAATGAGGGTCGTCAAACATTTATTTAAAGGAGGGTCGCGCTAAGAAAAAAATTACAATATCGATTTTTTATAAAAGTAGATTATAAAAATAGTAAAGGAGATATTTCTGATTGTTTCACAAAAGTGGAAACCTCTATATAACAAAATTTTTCATAGAACTTTGAAAGAGAATGCTCTCCATATAACGAAATTCTCTACATAACTAGTTTTTTTCGATCCCCTGGCGATTTTCGCCTGTGGCTATTACTTTTCGCCTGTGGCGCATTCTTCTTAGTAAACGTTACTCCTTACCCCTACCATGCTATCAAAATAGGATCTGTTCTCATATATATTACTAGAATTTGGACCCGGCTTCGCCCGGCTAAAAGCGTGAACAGAAAAAAAACTTAGGAAAACTAAATTCATTTGGTTAAAAATTAGGTAGCCTGCATGCTGTTCGTTCGTTTTTTCTCTTCGGAAAATTATTAACCCATTCGGTATTTTGATGCCATATGGCAACGCAGTTAAAAATTTGAATTGACTTATTATTTATTTATTTTCAACACTCTATTCTCATTTAGTGCACCTTTAAGTGGATGATTTGTCACCCAATTTTGATTTTTTGAGTAAAAAGCTGGACTACAGTGGACGTATTTGTAAAAAATAAAAATTTTCAATTTTTTTTTCTTTTTTTTTGTTTTAAATGATTACTGATAGCGTAAACATCATTAATTTGTATAGAGAGTATTTTTAACCCCCATAGAAAAAAACATGTACCGAACGGGTTAACAAACTAACAAAAAATTCCAGCACTTGCATTCGGTATTACTTTACCCCCCTCCGCTTACTCTCCCACCTATCGGGCTACTTTTTAATGGGTCTATGTTGGGGCTGGATCCCCGACGAACATGTATGCCAAATTTCCGGCCAATCGGTTAAGTAGTTTCCCCGCGAAAGAGTAACATAGAGGAAGAGCTAAGTTTCGAGATCACTTTACCCCCTCCCCTTACTCCCCCCACCTATCGGGCTACTTTTTATTGGGTCTGTGTTGGGGCTGGACCCTCGATGAACATCTATGCCAAATTTCAGGCCAATCGGTTAAGTAGTTTCCCCGCGAAAGAGTAACATAGCGCAAAAACTAAGTTTCGAGATCACTTTACCCCTCCCCTTACTGCCCCCACCTATCGGGCTACTTTTTAATGGGTCTATGTTGGTGCTGGACCCGCGACGAACATCTATGCGAAACGTCAGGCCAATCGGTTCAGTAGTTTCCTCGCGAAAGAGTAACATAGCGCAAAAACTAAGTTTCGAGATACTCTACTCCCTCCCCTTACTCCCCACCTCTCGGGCTACTTTTTAATGGATCTATGTTGGGGCTGGAGCCCCGACAAACATCTATGACAAATTTTAGGCCAATCGGTTCAGTAGTTTCCCCGCGAAAGTGTAACATAGCGCAAAAACTAAGTTTCGAAATCACTTTACCCCCTCCCCTTACTCCCCCCACCTATCGGGCTACTTTTTATTGGGTCTATGTTGGTGCTGGACCCCCGACGAACATCTATGCCGAATTTCAAGCCAATCGGTTCAGTAGTTTCCCCGCGAAAGAGTAACATAACGCAAAAACTAAGTTTCGAAATCACTTTACCCCCTCCCCTTACTCCCCCCACCTCTCGGGCTACTTTTTAATGGGTCTGTGTTGGGGCTGGACCCTCGATGAACATCTATGCTAAATTTCAGGCCAATCGGTTAAGTAGTTTCCCCGCGAAAGAGTAACATAGCGCAAAAACTAAGTTTCGAAATCACTTTACCCCCTCCCCCACCCGTCGGTCTACTTTTTAATGGGTCTGTGTTGGGGCTGGACCCTCGACGAACATCTGTGCCAAATTTCAGGCCAATCGGATCAGTAGTTTCTCCGCGAAAGAGTAACATAGCGCAAAAACTAAGTTTCGAAATCACTTTACCCCCTCCCCTTGCTCCCCCCACCCCTCGTGCTACTTTTCCGTATGCCTATGTTGGAACCAGAACTACCACAGACACTCATGCCAAATTTCAAGTCAATCGGTTCAGGCGTTTTTGCGTGAAAGAGGAACAGACAGACAGACAGACAGACAGACAGACAGACAGACAGACACCAACTCATTTTTATATATTAGTATGATGAATATGTTCAATTTGTTTGAAATTTTTCTATGTTACTAAAGTGCTGTTTTACTATATTTTAAATAAAAAAAATTTCACCTTAGTTTCCATAATGTTAAGCGCTTCAGCCAAAATTCTATAGGCCGTCGTTTTTCCACCGAAAGGCAACCCAACTAACATCAGACCATGTCGGATGACAATCATCTCGTAAAGCTGCTGAACTTTCTCCAAAAAGAAATCCGTACACTGTTTATTTTTCTTTTCGCAAGCTTCACGAATTGCCTCAGTCAACATTTCATTTTGAGAATCTGGAAGAATCACTCCTGGGAAAAGATCGGAAATGATTCCATGGAAAAGAGGAACATCCTGATTTATGAATTTCGGTAAATTTATATCTTTTATCGAGCGTAAAACTAATTTCTCTTCGTCTTCTTCACGATCGCGTAGCTTCATAGCACCGACTGCTTTTAAAACAGATTTCACTGCTCGCATTCCGTAATCGTAATGAGGTTGAGTGCTTAACTGCTCCGAGCAAAGTCGGTATGTAGCGATGATTTTGACTGCCAGTGGTTTTGCGTTTAAGAATCCTAGTGAATAAAGTTCGATTTCCGCTATTAAAGCGTAATCGGGTACCATCATTGCCACTGATCGGAAAAGTGCCTTTAAAAATTGGAAGAGAAAACAAAAATTTCAAAAGACACAAATTGTTAGTAGGAAGCTGTCCATAAAATACGTCACGTTTATTTTTGCCATTTCGAACTCTCTTTTTCCGCTTGTTTAACTCTCATACTGTCCTCGGGTCATTTCTGACCCAAAATCGATTTTAATTAAAAGTATCTTCTCAACTACATGAAAAATGTTTGTATGGTCTAGGCTCTGTGAACAAATTTCTTTTGAATACCGAAAACAATAATCTATTTGTTCATATTTTAATCCATTGAAGAGCACTGAAGTCTTCATGGGTCATAAATGGGTCATAATGGGTCATTCTTGGCCCACGAAGACATCATACGTTATTTTTTTTTAAGGACAGTATGAGGGTTAAGGTTTTTTTAGTTTGATTTAATGACGCCGTCTTGCAACATTGAACTGCCCCCCAATTTGTGACGTATTTTTTGAACCTAAGGCTTCGTTTTTAAGAAGGAAACTTGCAGAAGTTTTGCTCTCAACTCGGAGTAATTTGGCTTTTGGCGAATAATTTTGGACCTAAAGTTTCATAATTTCCAAAATTTATATTTTTTGGAATAAAATTTATATTTTGGAAATTATGAAACTTTAGGAGCAAAATAATTCGCCAAAAGCAAAATTATTGCGAGTTTCAAACCAGGCAAAAAGTTTCAAACAAACTTTCAAATTGTCGGGCAACTCTGCTCTTCCTGCGTATCCAGGATTCAAATTAATAAAAACAGCACACGTTGGATCCAATCGAAGGGTCGCTCCTTCCAAAACAAACGTAGAACTTCCACAACTAATCCCTCTTTGAATCGTCAAAATCTAAAAAAGCGGTTATAAATTTTACTTAAAAACATATTAAAGAACGTTTTGTGATCACAATACCTGTTGCGCGACAATAGACAAAACTTCCAAATGGATTCGATTGAATTCATCAAAACAAGACCAAGCCCCACACGAAGCCAAGCCCTTGAAAAATTTCCCAAGTGCGATGTAATCCAAGCCATCAGAGCAATTAAAAACTACGCACTGTTTGGCCAGTGCTTTGGCTAAATCTTTTGTTGTTTCCGTTTTACCAGTTCCAGCGGGTCCTTCGGGAGCACCGCCGAGATGAAGATGCAAAGCGCTAAATAAAGTACGATAGCATCTTTCTGTCAATGGAGTAACAATTAGACGAGCTGTGTTTCCCAAATACTCATAACCATATTTGAGTGAACAATTGATCATTCTCGTAATCATGTTGCCCTGCTCCCAATAGTACCGCAGTTGACTAAGCCATTGAAAGTTGGTACTCTCCATCACTTGGTTTTCTACAAGTCCAAATAAAACATCACGCGCATGCACTTCAAGGATAATTAAAGAACTCAAAGTAATTCGATTTTTAGAGTTCAATTCCCCACGGATCATGTCGACGATGCGAGTAATCTGAAAAAATATTTGAATTGAAAATTCTTGTTATTTTTCGGAAATTTTTACAAATATTTACTTGATCTTTGCAAGTCCCCAAGTATTTCTTCATCTGCTCAAGAGGATCAGCCGAATTGAAACTCTTTGTTATTTCAAGGGTCCAATAAGCCAATGAAACAGATTGAACGGCTTGTCCTGGCCAAGCTAACACCCATCTATGACGTATGGTTTTTGTGTGGTCATTGTATGCCTGTTGAATTTTATGGTGGACACTCTTTTTCATGTCTAACTCGAGGTCTAACAGCCATTTTTCAACTTGACCTCTCGCTTTCGATGTTGATATCACATCGACTAATTCCACCTCCTCATTCTGACTTGATCGCATTGTGGTTACCTCCAGGATGTCACTAAAATTAAGTGAAGCGATTCCCTCGAAACATTTTTTCAAATGGGGCTGCACCAAAGTCGGGTCTTTTGTTTCTGATAGGATTTCCAAAAGCTCGTCGTTCGAAAGGAAGAAAAATCTCGGAAAGTACAAGCGTTTCTTTTCCAGATACTACACAAAAAACCCAACAACAAATCAATGTATTTTTTTGGAATGTGAAAAAGTGGAATGTGAAATAACTTACAACATTGAGACCTTTTTGAATTACTTCGAGCAGGTTGAACGCCTTTTTTAGTTTCTCGGACATCTTTTCAATTTCCACTACGGCCATAACTCTAGTGTCGAGGTCAACTTGTTTCATCAAGTCTTTCCAAATCTATTTGTGGAAAAAAGTCCAATTAATATTCGGAAAGCAAAGTTTTACACGTTTATATTTTTTTTAATTTTTTTTATTGCCGTTATAACAAAAGTGTTTTTCTCACAATTCATCTTTCGTATACGCGCAAAATGAAAATTTGATTTCCACTTTATAGAAATAAAAACCGATTTTTAACGTTCAAAAAAACTTCAAGACTTTAAAAACTGAAATTCTATAACAAAGACCGGATCGCGACAATATATTGGAAAGTATTTTCGTCCAATTAATTATCTACTACTTATCTGAAGACAAAAATTGGCACGGGAAACAGTGGCCTAGAAAGTGATAAAAAGATCTACCTTATCCACAGCACTGAATCGACGTCCTTCCTCCGGCATTTGCTGTTGTATATCAGGACTGGAAAATATCGGTTCCAAATACATCCAAGTAGCTTGAACTCGAAGCCAATCATCCAAGATATCTTGCAAAAGAACCAATTTTGACTCCCATTCTCTGTAAAAAATCATATTAATGCCAAATTAAAATTACGACTTTGCATTAATTCCATACAAAATCTCTGTTTCAAATGGTTTTATGTACGGCGAACTTTTCATCGTTTGAGTTTTAATAATTTGGTCATCCAAAAGCACTTGAATATCATCAACTGCAGATAATATAAATGTTCCAGTATCTCTGAAAATGTAATTACGTGTAGAATTTTTCAATTGAATCATTAGCGTATTTTTATTTGAACCTGTAAGGATTAATAGTGAATGCAATATCTTCCCATTCAGCCACCATATTCTCCATCGCTTTTTCCAATTTATTTTCCTTTGTTGCGCTTTCCGAAATCACCTCAAATCGCGCAATATAGTCTTCCAGTTGGTATTCAATGATTTTCTCCAAAGTTAGCTCCGGTGAGACTTTAATCGGGAAGCCAATAATTTCAGAGACTTGCTCCCAATGACGCGTCTTCATGCCGGGATTTCCCAAAGTACAAATTATTGGCATGTGTAGCTTAAAGTTATCAATTTGCTCTTTGATCTGAGAAAAAAATAAAATCTTATCGAATGATTCAAAGGTAACGGTAAAAATTCCATATACATCTTGTGCCAATTTCTTTGTATTCGGCCTGTCGCTGAATTCCTTTTCCAGTTCTAACACCACACGATGCATAACGCCAACTTCACTCTCGATATTTTCCGGCTCAAAACTTCCTACTTGCGAATGCATCCATTTATCGTACTTATCCATAAACTCTTGCCCAGCATCAAATAATTTTTTATATGGAATCAATTTCTCATGGGTTTTCTTCCGAATGGGATATTGAGACAATTCCCAGCCATAGGCAGCTTCTTCCTCATTGATCCGATCGATTTTCTCCATAGCGACTATCAAACGATTGTCCAGGACATTAGCCTTCTTTCGGTATTTACTCAAATGCTTCAAATCGCCCCAATGTTCGTACTCCTGAACCTGCTCCCAGTAATTATCCAAATCTCGACGAAACGTCTCGATTCTTTTCTTCAGAAGTTCCTGATATTCAATAGTTTTCTCAGCGATTATCTCCCGGTGTTCTTTAAATACGGACGGCATCTTCAAATACCATTGAAATGTATTACTATTGTTTTTAATTTCCAATGGCGAATAAATTGTGTGATCCATTAACCAAAGAATGTGATCCATATTCTAAAAGATAACACTTTTATGAAATTTTCATGAACATTCATTATAACCTTCTTACCGTCTTGAGTCGTTTTTCCATCTCAAAAACCGTTTGATCCTCGGTTTTTGCAACATACTCTTTAGCATCCATCAGTTCTGCTGTATTATCCGGAGTAGAGAGAGCTTTTTTAGCAATGCCTTCGTATTCCTTGCCTAATTTGCTGATATCCGCCTGTTGATCGGCAGTCATTTTCGACAATAGTTGATACTGCATAAATCTAGCTAACTTCTCAAGGTTACCAATCAAACCTTCACGATGGAATTCATACAAACCCATCGTTACAACTCCCCAGATATTCGATGGAATCTCCCTTTCCAAACTTTTATAATGCTTAACCATATGGCAATATTTTTCAAATGACGCCTTCGATGTAATAAACGTGTCGATAGCATCTGCATCCACTCCATTCATTAAGCTCATGTAATTATCGAAGTCTTGCAATCGAAGCTCGGGGCAAATCCTTTGCTCTTCAAGCATGTCATGGATTAAGTAGCGACAATCTTCAACTATTTTTTCTGGAATTGCTGGAATTAGGTATGGACCTGATACGTTTCTCTGTTCCTCTTCAATTTGAGTCTCTATGCGTGGAAAGTGTCTCACGGCACGTACAATACTATCTATCGCTTTCAAAATCTCATATTGTATTTTTCCGAAGCTAGGACTAAACACAAGAGTGTCCTGATCTTCCAGAATTACAGCTAATTTAAGGCCTGGATTTGTTTTCTAAAAATGTTTGTAAAAAGTATTTTATTAGCTTCATTTTCTAGTATATACTACTGTAATATAATTTTGTTTAGAGGAATAGATAATATGATGACTGCGTCAAAACCTATTTCTTTCCATGTGGTAATTTTCCTAAACTTGATAACCACATTTTAAAATATTTTAGTGGTGCAGTTTTAAAATCTGAGAAACCATGGTATATCTTTTTTTTAAATTTTTTCTGAATTCAGAAGGTAGATAGAACACAAATTTTCAGTCAAATATAAAAAATCATACAGACAAAGTTAATACATTTTAGCTTCCCAATTCCAATACTGTGCCCGGAATCGTGCCCGTTAGAATTTTATATCGTATTATAAATCGAACCGTTTATAAACAAAAAAAAAGTTTGAACCGAAATTCTACTATATTCGCAAGTATAAAAATCAAACAATTACCCCAACATCACACATGAGTTTTGTGTACATATGAAGGCTCCTGATACAAATATCTTCAAGCTGTTGCGTCATTAAAGCCGCAACGCAGTTATAGAATCTCGCTAAAAGCCTTGGTTTCCTGTCATCTGGGATAATTCGCCTTCTAGTACCACGGATTAAAATTGTGTGTATTTCGCCGTACCACTTGCCAACCAATACATCTCTGGTCGTTTCAATTTGCTTCCCCACGAGATTCTAAAACAAAATGTTTTCCAATTATTTTTAACTAAATTTTAATTTAAATAAATTATAAATACTGAAAATTCAATCAAATCGTATGCATCTTTCCTGGAAGCCAAATTTTTAATATCAACGAATGCCAAACCCTTGAAAGTACTACTCCATATTTCAAGTATGTGAGCTAAACACCGATTGATTGAAAATAAATTCTTTTTGATTAAAAAACGATTTTCGTCATATCTAAAATACAAAAAATTGTAAATATTTTGAAATTCTTGCGAGATTCACTGCTTTATACTTACCTATGTCTCCATTTATTTGCATATCCTTGCAACTCCATTCGGTCACTAGTTAATTCTATTTTTTTCACGTTTCTCTGATATGAATCGCCTAGGACGAAATCAAAAGTTGCTTTTTTAACTGCAAACTCGTATTCAGTTTTCATTTCATTGATATTCTCATTTAAAACGATTTCCCATTTCAAAAGTCTTGCGGGCACCATATTCTTCACCCTAAAAATATATTTTTCATTAAATTTATCATAGAATTCCTTTAAATAATACCTATTCAAAATTTTTTTATTCAATGGAGCAATATGAACAGTATCAATTCCATTTTTAACATAATAATAATATCGTAGAATTTCCCTTTCTTCGGAATTTGGGAATTCATTGCTAGTATCAGTGTCGTCCTTTCTAATAATTAAATTAATTAATTTCTTTCGGAAATTTTCTCTTTCCTTTCGCATTTCTGTATAAGAACGGGTTTCTATATAAAAAAAAAGAAAAAATCAAATCTGAATCAAAATAATTATAAAAGTTTTACTTTTTTTAGTTGGATGTATCCTCTTTCGATCTGGCTTCATATATCGAGTGTGTCTTAGAAGTTTATCTGGCAGAGTGAATGGTTTTCCATCGAAAACTTCTTTCATTGAAGACGGCATATTCAACTCATACCAAATACGACGGGAATTATAATCCGCATTTGCTTTCGGTTTAATTTTACTCAGTAGACTTGTGGAAGAAGTGGCTCTGGATTTTGGAACTGCACCAGTTTTCCTCGGAGGATTCATTGTACTAAAATATTCAAGCAATCGAAATAACTTTTGCACAGTAAAAATATATTTGTTGAGATCAAAATATATTGCTTAAGGACTGTCCATAAAATACGTTGCCCTAATTTTTGGCTTATCGGATCTCTTTCTTCATTTCGTCACATTACCCCCTCCTAGACATTGTGTGACGAATTTTATGGACATTCTTTAAGAAATCGAGGAACATTTAAATCATTACAAGTAATCGAAGAATTTAAAAAATACAAGTAATCGAAGAAACACTTTGATCTCTCAAAACGTTTGTAATCGAAGTTTTGAGAGATCAAAAGTATTTTTTATAATGTTTTTTTAATAAAAATATAAAACCCTGCAACATATTCTAAATAGCATTTCATAATTTTTTATGAAAATCGTATTAAAAGAAGAGTACAAAATCCAGTACCGCAAAATTTAAAAAAAATCCGTCAAATCTAAAATTAAAGTTATATAAAAGTGTTTAAAAATGTAAATATTCAAAGATTTGTAAAATTTCGATGAATTTTAGAGACAAGGCATATTCTAAACTAGCTTTCGTACGCAATTTTCCAACGGCAAAACATTTTTCTGGAGACAGGAGACTAAAATAAAATACCGACTGATATTTCCCAGTAAGTAGAAAATTTAGCCGAACAAAAATTTATCCTTGTTTGACAAGGGTGTGAAGAAGTTCATTTTTTTGTCCGACTATTGATTCGACGTGTTACAAACGGTATACTAAATCTCTTTAAAAATTGTCATAAATTTCCGCATACCATTTGAGGACTCAAACCATTCGTTTTTAACATTCATAACATTCGCTATTAAAGCTAAGTGCACACGATATGATCACTGTTCATATTTCTGAACATACGCATATGTTGCTTATAAGCTTCAAATGCTCATATGTTCATACAATATATGAAAGGTGTTCACACGATATGAACATTTTGTCCCAAAGCTTCAAATTTTTAGGTGTGTTCATATATGCTCAAATGCATTGTGTTCATATTTTTTCTGCGCGTATGAACACTGTTCAGACGATATATGAACGTTTTGTTCAAATTACAGATATGAACAATTTTTAAGAACATTTGAGCACACAACACAACAAATTACAAAACTGTCGAAAACTTTTTTTTTGTGTTATATGCCAGGAGCTTGGAGGCGAAGACCAAACTGGTCCGTATTTTAAAGTCCATGAACAGAAAAAGTTCAAATTCGAATCGAATTATTTTACCCTGAGTGGGATTTGAACCACTGCTCATTGGATTACGAGGTAAGCACTAAGCTGACTGAGCCATCCACGCCACAAATCTAAAACCTACTAGACCCAAATAAAAACCAGAAAACATGAATTTACTTATAAATTTCACTCAAAATTTTACATTTGAACATGTTGAAAACTTAGCCCATGTTCAAATGTTACAGTGTGTTCATATCTGTGATCATACGTCAGAATTTTACAAACTGGGCTCATAAGGTCCCAAAATAGTGTTCACACGGTATGAACAGGTCGTGTTCATACGTTTGCTCAAGATATGTTCAAATGTGTTCATATGCCTTGTGTTCATACGTATGAACACAAAAATATGGTGTTCAGACGGTATGAACACGTTTGGGACACTTTTTTGCTCAAAAATACTAACAGTGATCATATCGTGTGCACTTAACTTAACATTCGTTTATTAATTTTTTGAAAAACACGTGGGACATAAAAACGCAACAACAACAACTTTTTTGTCTGCTTTTTTCGTCACATTAAATTCAGATCGCTGCAGTTGCACAGCTCAGAAGCAACTTTTAGTAAGAAGCAAATTGAACGAAACTATAATCGACATACGTAATTGCCATTGTCAGTTGTTGTGCAACCAAGTTCGTCTTTTCTATCCCATTTTTTTCGGTAAGTACAGGACTTTGGCCAGTAACATTATTAAAATCAAGTAAGTGACACCTGGAACTACCTTTTTCTTTTTACTGCAGTAAATTTCACTAATTCTAACTCTTGTAACTACAAAAAACTATCCACGTTCAAAACGTGCCTCTTCAATGGCAGGAAATTTTAAAAACATTGTTTTATTGATTGCTTGGGTCCTCACTATGGCAAATTTATCGATTTCAGCGAATTCAGTGTTTCTGCGACAACTCCACAATGTTCTTCCAACAAGCGACGAGATTCTTTCACTGCACGCGAATAGTTTTGTCCACTGATAAAAGTGCTTTGGCCGCTCTTCGGAAGAAAACCGGATATACCTTTGCTAACTGTAAAAAGGCTCTTGAATTGCACAACAACGACTTGTCCAAGGTAGGCGTAATTTGCTTTAATCTTTTTTTTACAACACCAACAGATCTTTTTAGGCAGAACAATGGCTACGGAAACAAGCCCAGGAATTGGGCTGGTCAAAGGCAACGAAACTGGAAGGACGAGCAACGGCACAAGGCCTTATTGGGGTCTTAATCAGGAACAACATTGGGGCAATGGTGGAAGTCAACTGCGAAACAGATTTCGTCGCTAGGAATGACAAATTCCGAGACTTTGTAGACCATGCTACAAAGGTATGCGCCCAATACACAGATATGACGGACTTTGATGGCGATTTGTGGAAGGTAACCATTTAGATGTTGTGCATTAACAAAAAACCAACCACTATATATTTCTTTGTAGCTTGGTTTCGAGAGGGATGCGCTTAGAAATCTAAAAGTTGAAGACGGTAAAACCTTGGGTGACCACTTGGCCCTTTTAATCGGATCGGTCGGTGAGAATGCTACGATTCGACGTGCAACTTGCTTCAAAACCAATAATGAGATGAGACTCTGCGGTCACACTCACCCGGCCATTCCCACAAATCCACTATCCGATAGTATACAGTTTGGCAAGTACGGATCAATTGTCGCATTCCGAACATCAACTGGGCATGTCAGCGAAGAACTACAGAAGAGTCTGTGCCAGCACGTTATTGGCATGAATCCGAGGAAAATTGGTGAGGTCGGAAAAGACGAACCGGTGGAGGACAAAGATGACGAACCATGCCTAATTCATCAGGAGTATCTATTAGATCCAAATTCAACTGTTGGCGATGTGCTGAGGAGTAATTTTATCGAAATAATTGATTTTCAGAGGTTTGAGTGTGGCGCGGCAGAGAAAAGTCATCCGCTAGATGCGGTTGAGGCTTGTAGTTAATTTTATTTGGAGTTAAGTAATAAAATTATTAAAAGTTTATATAGTTTGTAACTTTTTAGGATCTTTTAAAAATACGTGGCTTAAATTTTTAGCCGGAACATAAAATAGCTACCATTGCGTAAGAGACAATCGTAAAATGTGCTACATAGCGTAATTGTAAACTTTCAAATAAGAAATCTTCAATTTGAATAAAATATTTCAATTAAATTTTTTTCTAAGCTGCTCCAAGTAGATTTTACACAAGAAAATGTCATGCAAAATGACCAAATTTTTACTTTCTTATACGAAGTATAATACAGTTTTGTATTCATGAAAAATTTCGCCTAAAAACATTTCCCAGGCATTCTCGAGTCGATTGGAGCATTTTTCAAGTATTTCTGGCTGTCAGCCTGTGTACATGATTTATCAAAAACTACTAGCCATGAAATTTTACAGGGATGTTTTGTCCTGGAATGAGACGGTCTTATCAACTAGTGGCAATTCGTTAACCGGAAGTAACCAAAATGCCGGCTTTTTGGAAATCGCAATTTTGGTTTTCTCTATTTACTCCGAAACTACGCGTTTTCAATAGCGTTATGTATGACAAAAGTTCAAAACAGTAAAATTTGCTGTACTTTTGTCTTTTACTAGAATTCTGTATCTCAAATCAATATTGAGATATACCGTTATTTAAAAAAAATCCATTTTTCGAGTCTCTCGAACATTAACAGATTTTAGGTGGTTCGATATTTGAGATGAATTGAAGAGAATAATATTTGCCACAATTCTTTCTTTTACTGTTATCCGCTATATTTTACCGTTATTGAGATTTTTTCTTGCAAATTGCTTTTCGAAAAAGCAGTTGGACGAACAATTAAAATCTACATTTTTGTAAACTAATATTTTATTCGTAGATTTTATATACGAAAGTCATGTGCTGTTCACATGATTTTTTTTGTTGTGTAATGCCCAATTGACCAATGTTGGAATTTTTGTGCCGTGTCCAAATGTACCACGCAATTTTCCTTTATAAAGTTTAAGAATATTTGTGGGAACATTTGGAATTATGGACCTAATGGTACAAAAAGGACAATTTTCACAGAAAAAAATCTTGGATTTCCAGTCAAAATTCCATAAATCGTACCTTCGGTACTTGGTACAAGAGGATTGGAAATCCAATTGGTTTTCCAACCAATTTGGTCAATTGGGTGGTGACTTTTTTCAATATGAAGTAAAGTACAAAACTCACTTTAAAAAAAATCGCAAACCCATCATCGTGGATACAGATACATGATCTTTGTGTCAAAACATAATAAAACTGTCAGAAATTTAAAAAAAAATTGCGAAAAAAAACGAAATATTAATTTTAATGATTTTTTTTTTGTTATATGTAAAATTCGATTATCTATAACTGATCTGAGGAAGGTTGCGAAGTTATAGGGAAATATATTTTAATTTTAACTTCAGTGTCTTAAAAATTTTGTATCTCAGAAGTCGTAGATATATGATATATACTCCAAAAAATGTAATAACATTTTCTCAATAATAAAAAAATTCATGAAAAAATTCTGCCGTCAAGGAGAATTCGAGGAAAACTCAACGATTTTTCCCCGAAATTTTTATGAAGGTTAGATGAGTCTAATTTTGGAACGAAATTCGCAAATTCACGTTTAGTAAACAACTAGGAAATCCTCCTAGGATCAACAGGCTCCATAAGACTAAATTTGGGTCAAAAATGCATCCTAGCAAGAAGTAAGTTAGTTATTTCAGCCCCTATATCGATTTGTTTTGAAATGTTGCTTTTTTAACCCCGGATAGTGGTAGCCATTTTTTTTTTAAATCAAAGCTTCAATCAACCGAGAACGATAAGACCACCGAAACATGCGAATGGAGAAGTCAACAAAATCAGTTAATATTTGATTCAACTGCAAAATCGTCAAAATTTGAAACAGTTAAGAAAAAAATATCAGTTGTGGTCAACACAAAACTGTCTTCTACAAAATCTACGACCCTGTGCAATTTACACTAGAGCCCTGTCGCGTTGTCAACCTAAGACGACCTCCCAATAAATTCTTGGTTCATCCAAAAATATCAAAAACGTACAAAATTTGAGATAACTTGAGAACGGTAAAAGATATCAATTTACGGTAAATGGCAAAAATGTAGAAAATGTTAACATCTTTAATTATTCTTTTAACTGATTTGTCGAAAAACCGTTAGTTTGCAAATTATTCGCAAAAATATGATTTTTTACATATTAATGAAAATATCTCAATAACGGTAAAAGATAACGGATAACGGTAAGAAACAAAATTGTGCAGAATGCCATTCTCATTAATTCACTTCATACATTCAGTCAGCAAAAACCCGTTAATTTTCGAGATAATCGCAAAAAACTGTTTTTTTTTAAATAACGGTTTATCTCGATAACAGGTGGAGATATCGAGTTATAGCTAAAGACAAAAGTGTGGGAAATTTTATTTTCTCCAAGTTTTGTCATACTTAAGGCCACTAAAAAACGCGTAGTTTGGGAGTAAATCGAGAAAAACGAAATTGCGATTTTTGAAAAACCGCCATTTTGGATACTTCCGGTTAACGGATTTCCACCAAAAGTTGATAGGATCGTCCCATTTAAGGACCCAACATGCCTATAAAATTTCATGGCGCTAGCTCTATTAGTTTTTGAGAAATCTTGTACACAGACTGACAGACAGACAGACAGAAAGACATTTTTTTAATATGACTCCAATCGACTCAGGAGTGATCGGGAAATGTTTTTTAGGCAAAATTAAGAGGTCGAAATTTTTCATGAATACAATACTTTATTATACTCCGTAGAAGAAAGTAAAAAATGTGAAATTGTCAATTTCTCAAAATCAAAATTTAAGACAACATATTCACAATTCATTAATTGAAACTGGGAGATTAATTTAGATGCATCATAAATTTTCGAAACTCTTCCTTCACGCATTTAAAGATCATGCAGTTTATTGATCTTTAATACTGAATATAATATCAATCAGGGAAAATCAATGAACGGAAAAAGACCACACGATAATTATGCAGAGAAATTAAGAAAATTAAACTAAAAGAAATTGAAATAAGTTCAAAAACAAGGGCATTTCGATTCACTGAACTGAAGTTCAATAAAATCTCCAATGAAATCGTTTATACATAAAAATATTATAAGTTTAACTAAGCCTATTCGTTAAAGAATAGTGACACAGTATAAATTCATTTCCCATGGTATGTAGCGCAGATAAATGTCCCAGAGCAAAGGATAGAATGCTTGACCAACTTTTGATGTCATATTCCACTGCCATTAACTTATTTTGACCATTCGACCGTTTAGATTTGACGAATAACCATCACACGACGCTGAAATTTGAAGACGTATTTTCATTTCCTTTTGATTAATTTAAATTCAAAATTTAAACAATAACAAAAAAACAATAATAAAAGTAAAAATAGAAATATTACACAATTATATGTATATGAACAGAGCATGTAGTCTGATTTATAATTCGATTGCGTATCACCCACCATTATTTTTTCAGTTGATCATTATGATTATGATGCAGCACTACTAGGTCGAATCATCTTCTAATATGAAGTAAAAGGAAACCGGTGGGTAACAGCAATTCTTATTCATAGAGAGATTTGTATGTGTATCAAGTCATGTTGGTTGATGAGGATACCACGATGGCGATATTCATATATGTGTGCAATAAAGGATTTTCGGTTGAGCGATTCCGACGGGAAGGGTAATAAGGTGCGTTGACAGTCGACAGTGACAGTGTGCCTATTGTTTAGTTTCTCTTGAATCTCCACCACAAAAAAAAATTCTACCGTGAAACATTTTTTTTTCGTTTTCGTATCAAATACATGAAGTTTAAACAACGGAAGGAAAATGGAATATCAGAGATTCATAATAATTTATTGGTCCATTTCGAATAAGTTGAATTGGCGATGAGCTGAGTGGGATCAGTCTGCGATTAATCAGTCTTAAGTGCAGATCGAATTGAAATAGTTTTTATTATCGTTAATAGAAAATCTCATAATTAAGATAAAAACTGTGTACACATTGCACTGGAATAACAATGAGAAAGTGGAATCTAATCGAGGTGATTGAATATAAATTCAAATCGAGAGTTGATGCATAGATAAAATACGATCGTTTTGAATGATCAGTCAGTGATTGTGGTTGGCTTGTTGCAGTCAAAGTTTTTGTCTGTTATTTTGAAAAGTGAACATGGAAATGCAAACGCATTTTACTGAAAGTTTTTATGGAAATAATACCGAACATTTCCAAGCTGTTTCTTTTGAATGTCTCGTAATTAGCTTTTTTTTTTGTTTGTACTTTAATTTCAATATTTGAAAATTTTGGAGTTGCTACCTCAACAAAGTTATTGATTTATAGTTTTTGAGAACTCTTTGTGAACTTAAAAACTGATGGTAGCAAAAAAATGTTAAAATTTTTAATCGTTTGTTGAATTAAAGAGTGTTTAACATGCAATTAACAAATTTGCCACCGTTAGTTAATTAGCCTTCATAAACATATTATTTCTTTAAAGTCGATTGATTAGATTTTAAGGACGTCGATTGGAAATGAAAACAAAGGAATTGCTAAACAAAAATTTTGTGAAAAACGATGGAATTTCTAAAAATAGCTTGTAATTTAAATTTATACCGCGCGCTAGTAAGAAAAAAAATAAACACCCCGATTCTAATAAACCAGTCCCTGGAAACGGCATAATTCTTTGAATCGCAACTTGCGATTCGGAAGTAATCTGCGCAATCGACATTAACTATTTTTTAATACGAATTTTCATCATTAAAAAGTTGTGTATTTCTAATATTTTTGAACAGATAGGTACTGGCAAATAAAATGCAATTTCAGCCGAGTTGCTTCCCGTGACTTGTGTCGTATCGCAAGCAAATAATTTTTCGAATAATAACCAATAATAAATTCCTAGGTTTGAAAATGTGGAACATTTATACAAGATGAAAATTTCTTTCAAAACGCCCATTTTTATACCCGTATGGTGAAACCAAAGGGTATATTAGATTTGCCTTACCGTTTGTAACGCCAAGATCCCCTCATCACATAAAAAAATGAATTACACCAGTGTGTTTAGAATGATAAAAAAAAGTTGAATTTAGCATGTCCGTCCGTCCGTCTGTCTGTGGCTCGTTAATGGGCAAAAATGGACCATTAGGGGGGGTACCCCCCATATGAACGAGAACGATTTTTGCGAATATCTCAAAAACGGTGCATCTTATCAAAAAAGTGTAGGAACAAAAGTTATTTAGGATATGATTCTACATAAAACTCTCATACATCAAAATCCGATTGGAATAAATTTAAAAAAATCTTATTGGAAAGTTTGACTTCAAAGTGGAATTTTGATGCAATTGTTCGCTGTTCACTTAAATCACCATACGGGTTTTCAATAATTGCCAGATTGGCAATTATAGCTTTTGTTATGTTTTGTTTTAGAAATACAAAATTTCTATCTAACAATTTTGAAAAAAAAAAAAATTGTTGCGCATTCAATTATAGAACAAAATCCAATGTGTTTAGAAACCAGGGAGCATTGCGGATCTCGAACTAACGCTAGTTCGAGAAACCATGAATTGGTATTGCCTATCTCTCACATTGCTCGACATTGCATACCAATTTCTCGAAATTTAAGAGTAGTCGAAACAACATTTTTTTGCATAAATATCGCAAAATTCGCATTTCCAAAGAAAAAAAAGTGGGTGCTGGCTTTTAAAAATCGGCTACACCCGAAAGGGTTAAATAGTGCATGAAACAGTTTTTTTTCTTGTTGTTTTTATCTTGTGATCTGCTCATGAGACGATCAGATCTTTGATAATAACTCTGACTTGTCACAATTGTGACTAAACGCTCAGAATACTAAAAGGTCACAAGTTGTGATTCACCTGGGTCTTGTAACCGTGTTGTAACTAGTAATCGGTCACTGACAGTCGCCAGAATAGGGGTATAAGTCCAAAATTACAAACATTTATTGCACGCGACTGCCAGTGACTGGTAACTAGTCACAACTTAGTCACAAGAGCCGCAAATTCTATGGATCTGTGACTTAAGTGTCACAACGCCAGAGCAGAGCTGCTAAAATGTTCAAACTAGATTTGCGCGTAACAAACATTTTTGACTTGTGTACGGACGATTTAATGAAAAACAATGTTTCAGTTTTTTTAATTTCACACTATATAAAAATTTCTGATACACACATTTGTTCAAACACAATAAAAATTAGGTAGTTTTTCTGTAGGTATGTGAGCCTAATTAAATTTCCCTTTTTTCGTATTCGAGCGATAAAGGTGAAACAATTTTGAGTGCATTAACCCATAACCGGTGATACAGATCAATGTCTCTTTGTTATTTTACATTCACATACCCGTATATTTAGCATAAAACTGCCAGGTGCGCAATTACACTTCCGTTTTAGTCATACCGCAATTCATTGCGATGTTTTTGCATAATAATAGCATAAGTTATTATTGTTATTATATGAATATTTCAATGGTGAAAAAAGTATGAAATTTAAATAAGTTTTTTTGAGGATTTTAAAAAATATGCTTTTGTTTTTTTTTTCTTTAATTTTTCTATGGTATAAAAATGTAGATTGAATTTCGAGAAATATTTTTTTAAACATTTTTAAGGTCTTTCTTGGTTGATAAAAGAATAAATCAATTCTGAACGTATTTTTCTAAGCTAACCGGGCTAATTGGTTAAATCGTTCGTGATCAAGCTATTAATTTAACAAATTAGGGCCCTTGACTATTTAACATTTTATTATTTACATGTTCTCGGTGTTTCAAAGATAACATTAGATACTTCCCATACGAATGTTTTTCTACATCAAACTGTGTTTTGGTTAAAAAATTACAACGAAATATTGTCAAATTTTGCCATTATACAAAATTTATATTGCTTTAATCTATAACAACTAAAGATAGAGGAAGAACATAATTTATAGGTGGGTCATCAAACTTATCTACTTTTCCATAAAACAATAAAACGGCTATTCTAGTTCCCACAATTCCATCACGAAACAAAAAAAATTGTTTTAATGGACCAATGAATTTTTAATTTGCGTTGCATGTCGCCTCGTTCGGCCTACAGTTCGCTACAAAATACGACCACCGTTCGTCATCGGAACAAGAAATGATCCAGGAAAAGAAGTCATTCTGACAATGATGATGATGGTGACCTGACCGTCTATAATTTAATTATACCAAATAAGAGTCACGTTAAGACAATTCCAAAGTCTATCAAGAATCATAGTTAGTACGAAATCAAAAAGCCATCTACGCTTTTTTCATGCCTTCCTCGATGCTTTTACACACCTGAGAAGACGAATTCGAGACAGTTCGTTAGCATCTTCTGGAGACATGTCAATTACTTACTACGAACATAGTTTCAAGTCGGCTAAAGTTGGAAAAGACTGAAATAAACGTAAAAAAGAATGCCGTCTATCTAACCGTTCTAAATCTTCTACACTAAAGAAAAGACAAAGATCGGTGTGAATTTTCACGTGCAAATAAGAAAATTACTCAGCGAAACAATGAAATTAGTCGCCCGCTTGATTACCATTAAAAAAAATTCCCAAACTTAAATGAAAATCGCTATTTTTTCACGATCACTGATCATGCAACATGCAGAAAAATAATTTTAATGTGATATCTATATCATTTGATGTGGAATTTCTACACCGTAGGTGACTGGCAAGAATAATCTGTTAATTAAACAAGTTTTAGTGATGTGCACAATATCAATTTTCAGAGATTTTCAATTGAAATTGCATTGCTGTGTACTACTAACGTTAAAGTGTGAGCCACAATATTACGATTTTTTCTGATTCAAAATGAAAAAAATATGGATTCTGTATCTTTATAATCTTTGCATCAATGTAAACATAACAAAAGCTATAATTGCCAATCTGGCAATCATTGGAGACCCGTATGGTGATATTCGTATCAAAATTCGAACAGTTATACCAAAATTCCACTTTGAAGTCAAACTTTCCAATAAGATTTTTTAAAATTTATTCCAATCGGATTTTGATGTATGGGGGTTTTATGTAGAATCATATCCTAAATAACTTTTGTTCTTGGACTTTTTTGATAAGATGCACCGTTTTCGAGATATTCACAAAAAACGATTTCGTTCGTATGGGGGGTACCCCCCCTAATGGTCCATTTTTGCCCATTAACCCGTTCGGTACATGTTTTTTTCTATGGGGGTTAAAAATACTCTATATACAAATTAATGATGTTTAAGCTATTAGTATTCATTTAAAACAAAAAAAAAATTTAAAAAAAAAATTAAAAATTTTAATTTTTTTCAAATACGTCCACTGTGGTCCAGCTTTTTACTCAAAAAATCAAAATAGGGTCCCAAATGCACTTAATGGTGCACTGAATGAGAATAGAGTGTTGAAAATAAATAAGTAATAAGTAAATTCAGATTTTTGACTGCGTTGCCATATGGCATCAAAATACCGAACGGGTTAACGAACTTAGCCTCGCATTTTACGAAAAACGGATCTGCGTCTGTAGCTCAATCCGTGCGCCCGCAATCCGCGCCACAGATGGACAGATGGACGGACGGACAGACGGACAGACGGACGGACAGACGGACAGACGGACGGACAGACGGACGGACATGCTAAATTCAACTTTTTTTATCATTCTAAACACACTGGTGTAATTCATTTTTTTGTGCGATGTTGGGATCTTGGCGTTACAAACGGTGAGGCAAAGTTAATATACCCTTTGGTTTCACCATACGGGTATAAAACCACACCATCAAATGATATGATGTACAATGATTGTGATTATGATCAATTTTATCTTAGCGAGATGCGCATCGATTTTATGCCAGCCAGATGATAGTAATTCAGATCAATTTGAATAACTTTACGTATGACTAGTTGAGAAAATACTTGTTTTATTTAGCCGCAAAACTTTTTACCCAATAAAATTCCAACCGATAGTGTCATCTGCAGTGGAATAGATAGGAGTTATGAAAGAGTGCAGTGAATTTCTATATGATTTTAACGACTCACTGCAAGTGGTTAACCTCATATTGCTGATCTTCGTCTAATCAAATAGACACACTACGCAAATAGACCTGGGATCACCGAGGATTGTAGAAAGACGTCTTCGATTGCTTGGTTATGGATTATGGGCAACGAGTATAAACTATTAACACTGATGCTTAGTGTTTTTTCTTCTGAATTATACTTCATAGAAGATCTAGCGGACCGTAAAGGCAGTTACATTTAAAAAAAAATAAAAGTTTAACTGCTGTGAAAACACCATTTGTACGTGAATTCAAACACAAATTTGTCATGTTAATGTGAAGACATTGGCGATCTGAAAAAAAAATTTCAGATTTGTGGGCACAAACTACTTCTGAGATTGCCTTTTGATCAAATTACTGGAGTTTACGCTTGTATCTATATATTATTTTGTGTCAGAAACTAAGGGCGTGTGATAAATAATTGCATGTCAATTTTAGTGCGTTTTGACTCATTTACCACAACGAACTGGAAAATTTCCAATAAAAACTGGAATTTGAACGGGAATTAGCATGCAGTTAGACCTTTTCTTACACACCCTAAATTTAATTTTATTCCAAGGCTAATACACTTTTTATCGAAACTGTAATACTTTCTGTACTGAAGAAATAAACTTAAATGCGGTACACGTGTCCGATATTATGTCTACTATCAACGTTATACACATTTCGATTCAAGACGCTTTTGTTCCCGGTTTGCATATACGAAAAAAATCGATCAAGATCCTAAACTTTCTGAAAGAAAATTGATTTTCAAAATATTGAACTTTTAATTTATTCTTAATTTATTCTAAATTCAACATTTTCAGTTCTATTATTTCCATAATTGAGGCGTTAAAAGCTAGAGTGGACCAACTCACATGTCGAAATCGTGATTTTTTTTGTGTTTGAATCACTATTGCGAGTGAGTTTCTACATAAAAATGTTTGGATGCACAAAAGAACATTTCAACATTGAGTAATAAAGTCAACACAATTTTTTCCCCAAAAATTTACAGTAAATAATAGTACAAAAGTGGAAAAGGTTCAAAAACTCGATTATGTGGGTTGGTCCACTCTAGCTTTTAACGCCTCAATTTAGACTCGGTCAACAAAAATACAAGACCTCAATATACGACTCAATAACATCATTAAATTTTACCCATCCAAAAATGCAGAAATGCAAACCGATTTTTTGTACTGAACTGAAAATCACTGAAGTATTAAAATTTTAGTGAGCCAAACTGGACAAAATATGAACGCATCGAATTAAAACCAAACCATTAAAAAAAATTGCCGAACCGAATCAATACCAAACCAGTTTTTAAAACAAATTCTGTAACCAAACTAAAAACTATACATTTTTTTCGATTCGATTCATATCTGAATTTTTAGGACAGATTTTTTTAAATTTAATGCGGCTATTGAGAGTCAAGGGTTTTTTTTACGGTAATCGAGTCCCCAGAGAACTGTTTCCGTGCCATGTATCTCAAGAAATATACTAATACTAGCTTGCATACCCGTCGTTGCCGGGTTAAGTTTTTTCAAATTTTTCTTTATGTTGGAGCTAAACTTCAGGCCAATCGGTTCAGTAGTTTCCCCGCGAAAGAGTAACATAGCGCAAAAACTAAGTTTCGAAATCACTTTACCCCCTCCCCTTACTCCCCCACCCCTCGTGCTAGTTTTCCGTATGCCTATGTTGGAACCAGAACTACCACAGACACTCATGCCAAATTTCAAGTCAATCGGTTCAGTCGTTTTTGCGTGAAAGAGGAACAGACAGACAGACAGACACCAACTCATTTTTATATATTAGTATGATGATCACGAAACACAAAAACCATTGAACAGGAACCAGAACCATATTTTTGAAACAGATGAATTGCAACATTTGTAAGGTTTTACTACAATCTAATAAGAGGAGAGGGTGTGCTAGCAGTCTATACTGATGATGTTCTTAGCACCAAGCAGTAACTCTCACAACTCATTGCAAGTTAAATAAATCGGGATGTAGAAAATTGAGGACATGTCTATGCGGTACTATCGGCTTTAAATGTTAGACCAAGGGGACTTTTCTTATGTTATTGCTAAAATTCCTGAAATTCTACGATGCCTCCCAGAGCGCTGAAATTCAATATCTATTTTGTAGCTAAGTCAGAAATTACACACATTTCTTGCAATTTCGAAATGTTTTCTGGTAAACCGACAAAATCACCGCATTTTTCCCGTTTATAAAAACCTATATTTTTTTTTATCTCAGAATAGGCATGGTTAAAACTGATAGTTGGTAAAGTATTCATTAGCCCAAATTACAGAAAGTCCTATCGAATGGTTTTTCAGTGAATAAGCTCTAATATTTAAAGCGTGGTATTACACACGGCAACTTTCGGGCTTTTTTAAGCCGGCAACTTTTGGGCTTAATAAGCCAATGTGCTTACACTTGTGGCTTAAATAAGCCAATCCTGTTTGCATATGATACACAAGTTGACATGGGTGTGTGTGGACTCAAACCATTGAAATTGCTGCTGCTCATATACTTCCCAAGATCTTTACCTGCTGACGGTCAGAACGAAAATGATTTCTGGCTACTACTTTTCCCAAACCGGTTTACACGGTTTACATGTATGCAGACTGCCGATAAGCCATGATTTCGAGTGGCAACTTTTCCCTCCTCAGTCGTTTCTCCCAAAAATCGGCTTAAGTAAGCCCGAAAGTTGCCGTGTGTAATACCACCCAAGGTCGATTTGCTCAAAACTAACAAATATACGTATGGCACAAATGCGAAATCAACTGACGATACGGTAGTCATAACTTTTACTAAAAGGCAACTTTTCCTAGCGACGATTGGGTACGAAAGCTAGTAGGGTATAAAAATGCTAGCATTTGCAAAAAACTAGAAAATCAAATCTTAAGATTTTCCCACTTTCTACAGTTTTGTTAATGATTACAAGAAACACATTCCAAATCACAAAAAAAAGCATAGACTGTGTAAGTGCTTCATTAAATCAAAATTGTCTTAAGGTCATTTATTACATATTTTTTATGTAAATACTCGTACCTTCCCCTAATCGTCGGTGATTATTTTGATGATTTGACAATGGATGAAGGTAAAACGTCCTAGAAAAACAGGTAATATCATTATACAGAAAAAAATAACCACCAGCAGCAGTAGTTGATATAACTCTTTTTTTTTGTAATGAATATCAAAAATGCAATGAAACGGTAGATAGATAGTTGAAAGAAACAGTACGAAGTAAAAGAATGGCAAAAGGTGGTAGACACATTTTCAATTTACTCTGATTCTTAACTGAACCGCTTCCAATCAAATCTTGAAGTAAAACTTCTTCTCCATTCCTCATCTATCTTCATCTAGACCTGAGATGAGATCCATCGGGGAAATGATTTTTCTTCTGGTATCCAACAATCAGTTGTATTCGGGATAGTCAACGGAATAGTCCATGTTTCATGCCTTTTAAAATACTCCATTGCGGTTAATTGTTTCCGGCTTTGTGTAAAGTCTAAAATTACTACCTTTCATTCGGAAATGTTGGCATCTTGGATATTTTTCCCATCTAGTTAACCGAAATCGTGTTGCATTAAAAAATCGACTTTTGACAAAAAAACAAAAAAAAAATTTTTCGGAAACCCATTTGGACTGAAAATTCTGCTTAGAGAAATTTTAGTGACCGGTACTAGAAAGAAATCAAATTTTGAAGCCGTTTGCCCGCTGCAGTGAAAAAGTGAAGTTGAATCGTTGACTGCGGAAAAATTAAATAATTTTTTCACCTTAGCCAACTAGCAGCCACCCAGCATTCATAGAAGAAATAGAAGGCAACCGGATAATATTGTTTCGTGATGCAAGTGTTGGAGATACAGCCGAGAGATCTAGTAAATTGACGATAATTTCAGTTTTTGTTCCTAAAACCCAGTTAGATCAACATTTGCACTTTCACTAATTTTGCTGCCATTTAACTATCTTTGGATTGTTAAGAATAATTTTTATATGATTGAATAGCATGAAATTTGTTTTCCTTCCAGCGCTTTTATTTTCTTCGCAATTTTATTCTTTATTTTGATAAAAATCGTATGTTTTCTTTAAGAAAAAGCTTTTTTGTTTCTTCTTTTCATCGTGTTTCAAATTAATTTGGCAAATAGAAATTTTTAAAAGTAGACATTAAATATTTTCCATTAAAAATTCAAGTTCTACAATGGCTTTTCTTAAGTAATATTTTTCACGGTCTAAATCTCGTTATCAAACTATACGTTATTGCTTGCCATTCGCTTTGAAAGAAAGTATGCAATTATGAAAACATTCTTTAATGATAAAATAAACTGTTTGGATGGATCCAAACTAGTAGTTATAAATCCGTCATTGACCAGTTTTTTCCGTCGGCAAAGTTATCAATACCACAACTAAATTTTTCAAAATCCAGTAAAAATTAAAAACAAGAAATGTATGATTAAATCTCACTCTCATCTTAATTGTTACGTTAATCTTAATATTTTAGATAGTTTTTGCAATCGTACACTTTTTGTGGTTTACGATCGAAAAAAAAAATTAATGATAAATAAATTTTTGTTCATCAAAATCTTTTACGTCAAATTTATTTCTACTCGCATGTTTTTACCACTGTTTGGTGTAAAAGAGTTAATACAAATTTTGTGTAAGAAATCTTGATAAACAAAAATTTATTCATATATATATGCTTGAATTTTTTAACGTGTGTATTTGTAGCCAATCTAGTATTCACATAGAAAATGTATTAATCGCCAATTTTATCATTTTAAATAATAAAAACTATCGGCCTGCAGGCATTTAAATGCAATTAACTCCGGAATAGTTTTAATGTGATAAGTTCTTTATAATGAAAGCAAATTAAAAATGTGTTTTACAACCAACTTTTAGTTAAATGTTTTGCCATACAATTTCCAATTCTGTTACATACTTTTATCTATCTATACATATCATACTAATATATAAAAATGAGTTGGTGTCTGTCTGTCTGTCTGTTCCTCTTTCACGCAAAAACGGCTCAACCGATTGACTTGAAATTTGGCATGAGTGTCTGTGGTCCCAAGTAACCAAATAGGGCGTAAAGTGGTCGTGGCGACTTTAACATAGTTCTGGTTCCAACATAGGCATACGGAAAAGTAGCGCGACGGGTGGGGGGAGTAAGGGGAGAGGGTAAAGTGATTTCGAAACTTAGCTCTTCTTCTATGTTACCCTTTCGCGGGGAAACTACCGAGCCGATTGGCTGAAGTTTAGCTCCAACATAGACCATCAAAAAAAAATTTGAAAAAACTTAACCCGGCAACGACGGGTATGCAAGCTAGTATATAATAAAATTGTCAGAAAGGCATTTTTTAAGTTTTGTATATAGTAATCCTTCCAACTGCGCGGTAGATACGTTTCACAAAAAGAGCGCGCAAACCGAAACCGCGCACTGTGAACCCTACTTTGTATGAAATTTTGAGGTTAGGAACATGTTTTTTAAACGAAAATTATAAAATAAACCACGCAGCTGCGAAATTTTTACCGCGCAGGTCGAAACTTTGGCATTAAAAACTTAACCGCGCAGTTGCGAAACTGCGCAGTTAAAAACCGCGCAGTTGGAGGGATTACAGGAATTTTTATCTACTTAGATGTATTTTATAGTCTTAAAACAAAAATACATACCAGTTGTGGTCAACACAAAACTTCCCTTTACAATATTTAGCTAAGGAAAAATGAGGCGTTAAAAGCTAGAGTGGACCAAACCACATAATCGAGTTTTTGAAGCTTTTCCACTTTTGTACTATTATTTACTGTAAATTTTTGGGAAAAAAAATTGTGTGGACTTTATTACTCAATGTTGAAATGTTCTTTTGTGCATCCAAACATTTTTATCTAGAAACTCACTCGCAATAGTGATTCAAACACAAAAAAATTCACGATTTCGACATGTGGGTTGGGCCACTCTAGCTTTTAACGCCTCAAATATGTATTGTAAAAAAATACTCCTAATATCTTTTTCAAATATCTCAGGAACCGTTAAAAATACGTAAAAACCGTTAAAGAAAAAATGTTGGAAATTTTATTTCCTTGGAATTTGATTATATCCATTTTTTCCCAAAAGCGCATAATTTTAGAGAAATTTTCAAAAATCTTAGGGCCAATTATGGAATACGAAACGGATTTCGTACTGATCAGAAAATTTCTGTTTGCCCCTGTTCTCGAGTCAGTTTCCGTTATGATTATAATATAGAAAAGGAAAGTAAAAAAAAGTATGTTTGTTCCGGCATCATTTTAAAACGGCTCAAACGATTTTGATTATTTTTTTTTACATGGGTAGGATTACTTGCAGTAGATAGAGTACTTTATTTTAATCTGACTTGATACTTTTGCCCTAATAACTTTCAGAACGTTCGACCGATCGGGATCGGGATAGTGTTGGATAAAAAATTTTGCAGACAAGCCTCTGACATTCAAAAAATACCCCCTACCTCCTCCTGTCAACCCCTTTCATGGTTTACGCAAGGATTTTGATCAGGGTTTTATCATTAGATAAATAGCGCCTTAAACAAACTTCCTTCCGACTTTAATCTACCCACCTCTTCACCTACAACCCCTTGCCATCTATCTTCTGAATCGCTAAACAGATTTTTATGTGGTTTTTAGCAAAATGTAGGTAGTTTTAGCTCGAAGCCAAACACCCAAGAGGATGGGAAGGCCACCGACTGAAGGGGACCGGAAAGAACGTGGAAAGTTGATTAGGCTTTTTTTAGCATCATTTCTTTTAACTATTCATATTACTCTGAAAATTTTTTTTTTCAAATTTAATTTGTTTCCAAAAATAACTTTCAATTAAATCTTTTAGGATGATAAACAGACGATTGCCGAATCAAAAATCGATCCAACCTTTCGAAAACTGACAAAAAATGCAGTATGCTTTCACATTTGGAAAGTGGAAAGTGATCGAATCGAATCTGTACCTAAAACTCAATACGGAACCTTCTATGATGATTGCACGTACATAATTTACGCAGCCGCTCCAAAAGAAATTCACATAAACCAGGATACAATCGTAATTAATATAAAATACTGAATATACAAAGAAATTTTTAAAAACATATTTTTTAAGACAAGGGAACTCAAAAACACAACACAATTGGATCGATTTATACATTTTTGGCTGGGTTCAGAAACAACTCCACAGAAATCGGGAAATGTCGCCTACAAAGTTATGGAGTTGGATACACACTTTGGAAATGTGGCCACGCTTTATCGGGAAACCCAGGATAATGAAAGCAGTCGATTTTTGTCGTACTTCAAAAAAGGAATCACGTGAGTAGAAATTTGTTTAAAAAAGTGAAAACATTTCATAAATTAAAAAAAAAATATTTAGTGTTTTTTCAGGAGTACTAATGGAAAACCCTTCGAACTGTCGATTATATCAAGCCAAGGGGAAAACTTGTTTGATTTGCACAGAAAAAACTACAGTTAATTGGGAGCATTTCAATAGTGAATGCATCATGATTTTAAGAACACCAAAATATATTTTTGTTTGGATTGGTCGCGCCAGTAGTTCAACGGAGCGAAAAAACGCTCTAGATTTAGCAGAGAAGTTCCAGGAAGAGTTCTGTATTCCTGAACTTACAATCGTCGATGATGGATACGAGCAATCTATGAACGCTGCCCGGAAACGTGAATGGAACCAATATTTGTGCCTAAAGAGTAGATTTGTACATCAGGTAAATCATGTAGGGCAATCACCGAAACCGTTCCTAAAACTCTATAAATGCGGATATCTTACGGGGAAATATCGGATCGAGGAAGTGAAAACGACACCGCCAGATCAAGTAGATTTAAATGATTCGACGGCGGCCTACATCATAGATGGAATCTCGCTTGGTGTGTGGGTTTGGGTTGGAAGGTTAGCTGATAAACAGGAGAAAGTTGAGGCGATGCGAAATGCGAGAGGATTTGTTAAGGTGAATTTTCTAAATTTTTTAATTTTTTTTTCATTTGTAAAAATATTTTTCTACTTTTCAGAAGAAAAAATATCCATCAATGACGCCAGTGGTCCGTGTTGTTGAAAACCATGAGCCCGTGGAATTTACCAGACTTTTCAACACATGGCAATTTTCTGATTGCAATCGCAATAAATTTTCAAAAATTTTAGGAAAGTTGGACTCGCTGACTTTGCTTCAACGACCAAAAATGGCGGCGGATACGCAATTAATCGACGATGGAACCGGTGAACGACATCTTTTCCGAATTACCGATGGCCAATATATCGAATTACCACGACAAAAGCATACGATATTTTTCTCCAATGAGTGCTATATTATTCACTACTGCATTACGGTACGTAATCAAACACAAAACTACCTACTTGAGAAAAACAATAAAGATTTTTTTTCCAGTATTTAGATTCCGCCAATACTGGAAATATTAACGACGTGGGTATCAAATACGTGGTTTATTTCTGGTACGGCAAGAACACAACCAGTGAAATGCGACACAAGGCGGAGATTCTAGCATACGATTATTTTGAAAATCTTGGAAAACACTCAATGATAACAAAAATTGCCGAAGGTCTAGAAACGCCACATTTCCTACAAATATTCAATGGTCGATTCATGATATTCAAGGATTACGACACCATGTTGCCACAAACATTTGCATTGCGAGTCTATGGGGATTCATCCTGTAATGCAAAAGCAGTTCAAACGGGCTCACAATTAATCTTTTCACCAAAGAGCTGTTTTGTTATCAAATCTTTCAACACGTGGATCTGGTGTGGACAATCATCGACTGGCGATGCCAGAGAAGTCGCAAAGAACATCGCATCCATTCTTGGCGAATACACTCTAGTGGTAGAATCTAAAGAGCCAGAAGAATTCTGGAAAAGCGTATCAGACGACTTCGATTGCCAGCATTTGAATGAAGTGTCCGATTTATGTCTATACGGTCAGGATTTGGATACGTTCGATAAAACTCGGTCTGGGCTATATATGTCCTACTATGATAGGGGGATTGTTATGCTAAAGGAAATCACTTCTTACGATCAAAGTGATCTGACTCCAGAGGATATCTTTCTTCTCGATGTCGGCAACATGATTTTCATTTGGGTTGGATCGCTAAGCGATGTTAATGAACGAGATATATGTTGGCCAATGGCGAAGGATTATCTGCATAATTTTCCAGTTGCCAGGAATATTAACACAGCAGTTGCCGTTTTAAGGCAAGGACAAGAGCCAAACATATTCGTTGGATGTTTTGATTCGTGGGATGCAAAGTTTTGGAAAGTGAGTGCTTTTAAATGGTTTCGAGTAAACTGGATTCTCAATCCCGACCCATACCTTTCTCTCGAGTCAGTAACAGGAGTTTCGTAGTTGCTTACATGCCCATACGAAGGCAAAGCAGCACCCAGGGCTAATCGGTATCTGGCGCTTCCTTTTCTAAGAAAAAATTAATTAAATTTTGATACCAAACAATTTTTAAAGACTAATAAGAGACGAAAAGATTTGTTCTAATTCCTGTTTCTAATTATTGAGATAAAAAATCTATAAGGAATTTTATCAAATTTTTGAGAAAAAAATATGCCAAAATCGGAAACTTTATAATAAAATTCACTGTAGAATTTTTTTTAAATGAGCCATTAGCAGAAACATTTCTAAAAATTGCGCCGCAGACGAAAATTTTCGTATGTCAATATACCATTTAATTAAAAGCCTTGACAACTGTAACTCTTTGTTATGTGACGTAGCGACATTTTAGGCACTTGCGCCGCCCAGAAAAATGTCTTTCACATGAAATTCACATTTGGCGATTTTACCGCTTCCGTTTTACACCTCCCCTTATCGGCACAGCCCTTGATTGCTTTGATAATGCAATCTATCTTTAGTGTTTATTTTGACATTTCAATTTTATTTACAAAATTTTACATTTAAACCCCGTTTGGAATTCAAATTTTTTTTTAAATTAATTCTAACACAGGAATTACATTGGCTTTTGTTTCTTGTTACACCAGTTGGTAAAATTTCTTTGGTGGCCAAATTCTAGCAAAACAATTCAATAGGCGAAATATCAATAAGCAGGAAACAACAAATTTTGATTGCCAATATAAAAATTGGTTAATAGGATAAAATTGATTGGCTTTAAAACGTCGGAACGAGACCGTATCTACCCTCTGCCCTCTCAAATTTACCTTGAATGTACATTCCATAGGCATTTCTTTTCTCATAAAATACTGATAAGGCGCAATATATCATTTCTCGAAAGTTTATTTTCCGTCATTTTAATTTTGTAGTCTGTCAAAATCTGGAAACAAATAATATTTCAATTAATGTCTAAAAGGCGTTAAATTTTTCAAAATATTCAAAACGCTTTGGTTTAAAATTCTTTAATCTTTTTTGCAGAGCCATATAACATATGAAGCAACACGAAGACGTCTGGAAACATCAGTGTCTCCTATTACAAATTTACTATACGCGGTTTCAAACGGCGAAAGTGATTTCGATAAATTTCAAAAATATCCACTATCTGTATTGCAACAAGAAGCTGACATTCTGCCAACGGGTGTTAATCCTATTAAAAAAGAGGTTTGTCCATATCAATGTTTACGAATTTCAATATGATTTTTTAATGCTTTTTATTTCAATCTTTCAGATTCATTTAACACATGATGACTTTGTTTCCGTATTTAATATGAGATATTCGGAATTTGATTCGCTTCCTGGATGGAAAAAGCAAGAACTAAAAAAGAAATATAAATTATTTTAGTTTGTCTCCTTGAAATTTTAATATACCCATTATAAAATTTAAAGCTGATTATTAAAATGATAATGTAAAAATATCACAATGCGATTTTTCATTTAACCCCACGGTTCCACTAGACTTTTTTCCAGATTTTATTTAAATCCAATCACGAAAAAGTCTAATGGAGACTCAAAAAATCTTGCATCATGATTTAAATCTCCGTACTGTCGTGATTTTTTCGGCTGATGAAAAGTAGGATTTTTTTTTGACATTTGTTCAGTCAAATTGTCTGATTTCTAGTTGGCTGCCCTGATTACCTCCTGGTTGACATTTCTAAGTACGCTATGGAGACACGATAAAAATGAAAAATCATGACTGAAAATGCCCACGCGCTGATTTTTTTATTCGCCAAAATATGGAGTGGGGGAAAAAATCATGATTCTAAAAAGTCTAATGGAGTCGTGGAGTAAGATCAGAAAAAAGTAGCTACTGTAAGTAATTACGGTTCGATTAAAAAGTTTTTGAAAATCAGACCAGAAAAATTTTTAGGGAACCATTCAAAAATGAGAGGAAATAATTTCTATTGTCGATCTGACTCACACCCTCAAAACAAGCTTTCCATAAAATACGTCAACCTAATCTTAAGCTTTTCGTAAAATACATTTCCCACGGAAATGTTTGGCAAGACATGAAAATATGCGAAATTTATTTCTAAATCGAGACTAGGTGTAAGATTTTGAAAGCGCCCTAAATTTTCTTGTCGTCAGAGGATTTAATAAGATTTTTAACTGTTAACGCGCACACAGAATTTTATACTTATGACAGAATTCGTAATTACGTCATTGATTTGAGTTAGCTTTTAATTGCTTTATTTTAGCCAAAACTACTGTCAATTTTCGTGTTGCTCCAAGATGGCAAGGTTAAATTTGTCAATAAAAATTCCTTTCAATTTCAAACAAGAAACAAGTAAATTTTATGTAAAAGAATGAAATAATATTAAGTATTTCGAAATGGTTTTTGAACAAGGTTATCATGTAGGAGATTGTTGCTCAAATCGACAAAAAATTTCAATTTCTTCAAGGTAAGCATTTGCAATTCGTTTCAACAATAATTGTTTTGTTTGTAATGTTTTACTTTGTATAGGAAAGTACTTAAAACAGGAAGAACCTTCTGTAATCAATACGAAAAAAAGCCAAATGAGTATTGCTATAAAATTCCACTAAAGTACATTTCATTGGACAGAAAACCCTCAGGTTTGCATAATTTTTCGAAAACTTCATTTTACAAAATCTGTGAAGCAATGTATGTACCGTAAATCAAAGATTTTGTCAAATTTTGATAAGCAAAAAAAATATATTTATGACGGTGAAAAAATCCCATATAAAAATGGCGAAAAAATCAAGCACTTTTTTTGAAAAATTAATGAAGTTTTTTTTATAGAAATAGAAAAACCTCAACTTGTATGATTTTTCAACAGAAATGTTATAGTTCACGTGAAGCCATGAAAACGTGCCCTGCGGCGCATTTCTCATAGTTTTACTTTGCGCCACATTTCTCATAGTTTTACTTTGCGCCGCATTTTAAAAAAAAAAACTTTTTATCGAATTTTACCATAACTAGAGAACTTCTTGACTATAGTCGGAGAATTTGGTCGTTAATCATTTTATTAAGCCTCAATCACAATTACGCGTTCGTGCGTGCGGCACCCACGCGGTGAAGGTAAAAACTACCCATTTATATGAGTAAATGTATAATTGCGCGTTACTCAGACGCGTTGCCGCGTCCCTGCCGCGTAGAGTAGACTCAGTCTCTACTTTTAGACGCGGTGACAACTACTAGATGCCAGAACAAAATCATGCCGCACGCACGGACGTATGTTTCTGGTTCTACCTTTACTCTAAATTTCTAAAAATAGGTTCGCAAGAGAATAAAATTAAGGAATCACTGCTTTATGATAAATCTAAATCCTCAACGAACTATTCTTTAAACAAAAAAAGATTTTTTCAACCGACTTCCAAAAAGAAAAGGTTCTTTTCTTTAAATTTTCGGTGTTTTACATTCTCCAGAAATACTTAAAAAAAACTAAATAATCAAATGTAAACCTTTTTTTAGGCTCAACGAAGAAAAAAACGGAGAGAATGAAATTAAGAAAAAAATGTGAAAATAATTTGCTGGGATACCCATTGGGTGCCTGTTTTGGTTCCTTAAATATAAACGACATGGAGATACCAAAGATGGTACTTCATTTACAAGGATATGCGGCTTGTTTGTTGGCTTTTGCAGAGGTATTCATCACAGCTGAAATGGACTGGCACAATTTAGTCGTAGGAAGGATATTAAATGAAACCAAGAAACTTTTAACAAAATCCCTACCAGATTACGAAAACATTGAAGAGTTTAAAGAGAAACACATTCCAAAAGTATTTAATTTGTGCAAGAATTTAATGGAAATCGAGGTATCCCAGCCAATTATTATCGGTCGTGTAGAAACAATGAGCGTTAAAATCACTAGTCTTTGGAATGGGCTGAAAGAATTCTTCATTGATAAGAATTTCTGCCTCATTACAGTTAAAAATGATTATTTTTTACTATGGAAGCGTAAATTTTGTTACTTTCTTTTCGATTGTTATGGAAGAACTTCAGATCTGGTGAGAGATTTAAAAACCGGTGATGCTGCTCTGATCTGCGTGAAAACTTTGTCAAATGTAGTCCATTTGATAAAGGAATTGGGTGGCCTTGAGACTGGCGCAATGTACACCCTTCGAGAGTTAAGGATGGTAACATTTCTGCCCAATTGTGATAAAAAAACCCTTGACCGTCATGGACCAGATCGGCAGTCAGATTTTGAATTTCTGGGTCCGCGCTACGCCAAACTTTTCGGACATTTTCATGCAGGGGCCGACTGTTTCAAGGAAAATCAGTTTAAGCAGTCTCTTCCAATGAGTTGTGCTGCGTTGATTTACTCAAAGATTGATCCTGCATGCTGTTGGGATCGAAACACGCTGGACAGGGTGCTTTCAATGGGAAATGAATTTCACTCCAAATGGCTTGTGTGTGATCAGGACGATGAAGTTTGTGTTGAAGATATACCAGAGAATATTACATTAGGACAATTTATGGTTAACCTGGTGACGTCACCGAATGTCTATTGCGGGGTGTGGAAAAATGTCCCAAATTTCTTGCATAGTGATATTTGGTTTGCACTTAAAAATGCTTTTGAAAACGGCGAAAATCGACTTCTACTTCAAGTGAACCATAGAACTTACGCCATTTGGATTAGTAATGACGTATTTTACGTGCTAAATGTTTTTCCTGACTCGAATGATCAGAAATCAACGAAGCGAAATTTTTCCTGTTTGCATATGATAGGATCTTTTAACGAATTATGCTGTGTCCTTACTCAGGAAATTATCAGACCTGCGATATCCACAGTATTCAAAGTCCATGTGTTAAAAATTTTGGAGATTGCTGATAGCACGAAAATTGATTCATCTTTGAACAAAGAACAATTGGAGACCTCCTGCGAAAAATCAAATGCTGATGCCGTGTCCCTAAATAACTCCCTGCAAGACTTCAAATGCAAGGATAATTTTAATTGTGCTATTGTGAAGCCAGGAGCTGAAAAATTTGTGGACTTGGATTCTCCGAAATTGTCGCAAACCCAAGTAATTCCGTCGTATAAAGAAATAAAAAATCAAATAAGTGGAAAGAAGGGTAGCGACACAGAAAATGAAAGTGAACAAGAGGAAGAGGAGTCAGAGGATGAATCAAGTATAGAAGAGGAGAGTGAAGAAGGAACATCCGATGAATCTTTTGGAATTAGCAAACTCGCCAAACGGCCGAAACCAAAAAGAAAACCGCCACAGAAAAAGAACACTGAAAAGTCCAAAAATATGAAAGGATCCAAATCAAAGTCGAAAAAGAAAAGAAATAAAAAGGAGAAGTCTCAAAAGGGCGCAAAATCAGGAAGAACGCAACAATCAGATTCTGGATCAGAGAAACCAACAGAAGAATCAGAAGATGAAGAGAATAGTTCGAAGCTAGCAAAAGCAAAGGATATGAAACAGAAAAAATGTAAAAGAGGGAAACCGGCCAAGAAAGCGAAACCCCAAAAGAAAGCGAAACCCGAAAAGAAGGCGAAACCTGATAAGAAAGACAAAAAGGAGAAAAGGACGAAAAAGAAACAGAACGAAGAGGATTCGGCTGACGAAGAAATTTACGAAAAATCAAAAGAAAAACGGTCCAAAGAAAAACCAAAGAACAAAAAGGAAAGAAAAAAGCCGGAAAAGAACAGAAGGAAACCCTCGAAACGTCGCGGAAAAGCAATTGATGAGGAATCTTCGGGCGAAACCGAAGATAGCGTATACCATTTGCAACCAGAAGTAGCTGATGGAGCATCAAAACCTGGTGACGGTGAAGGAGAATCCGTTAAAACTATTAACAGTGGAATTTTTGAGCCACCAGGACAATTGGATTGCCCACCAGGATGTATACCAAACAGTTATCCTGGCCACAGTAATAAACCACACAATTTGGCAGTCATCGGGTCCGAATCCGGAAGCTATGAAAGCTTATCGAATCTAATCCACACAGCACTCAAGTGCTCAGATAGAATTTTGACCATGACTCCTTGGGGAAATTATGTCGTGTTTTCCAAGGAACGCTGCTTTCTTCTCTATGATGGATGCACCTGCGATGCGGAACGTTTTCGATGGATCGATTTGAATGTTGGGACTGCTGGATTTTTGTGTTTTGGAAATATACATGATTTGATTTTGGAAATTCTAAAGGGTATTAAAGATATTAAGCATTGTAGAGACAAAGAATACAAAAATATAGATATTATTATTGATGAAATTTGTCAGGAATATTGCTAAATATGATGTAAATGACTATTATTTGTATAATAAATGGTAAAAATTTATTGATAAAAAAAACGGCGCGTTGATATTTTTTAAAACAGATAAAGATGTATAAAAACAGAGATATATGTATTTATAAATTGGACTCATAATTTTAGAAATTTGCCAAGCTGTGCTTAACCCTCTAACCGGAATATTTCCGAAAAAAAATTCACCAAAATATGACTTTCAACTTGCGACAGACCGTAACCAAGACAACGTACAGGGCTAAATTTTTTCCAGCATGTAAAGCGATAACTTACAAAAGTCAGTGTAACACGTTCCGGCGATTAAAATTGTTACCCGTTATAAACAAGCGAATTCCCTAAAGCCTGCCTTTAGGTGGGCATTCCGGCTAGAGGGTTAATGATTTTGACAAAGATTCAAAACTTTATTATGAACTAAAATTGCAAATTCAATGGCGCACTTGGACAGATCTAAATACTTTTTATAGTGAAACAGTGTTCTTCAGTATTTTTTTCAAACAATGTTTTTTGATAAAAAGTTTAAAGATACCGGATGTGAATTTGAAATGAATATAAAAGATTCAATTCGGTGATGATTTAAATTTCATTGTAAATTCTTTTTAACAAGCCAATTGTCTGCACATTCAAGTCGTGATCTAGACCGACATTTTTTTGAAGTACCGATTTAAGTGGCATTTTGAGATATTAGGAATTTCAGTGCATCAAAGCTCATGTCTTGAATGGACAAATAAAGTTACGTTTCTTTGCCAACTGTAATAAAACCTTAGGAACAGTTTAGGTTACCGATTTTTGTCAGAATTTATATGCGAATTTTATTTATCTATCGCAGAATAAATTCACTTAGCAAAAGTGGTCAAAATTTGAATTTATTCCGGCACTTTTACATGAAAAAAATCGAATCCCGGCGTCTTTCAGAAATAAATTTCAGGATTTTGTTTGGTAGTGTAAACGGTTGTGCAACATGAATGCACGGTCGTTTCTACCAAGGAAACTCAGCAACTTAAGCCCAACTTAAATTAAGGGGTTATACTACCCAAGCTACCCAAGTTTTACAATTTCTTGAAAATTCACAAACTGCCATCAATTTTAATTTTTTTTTTCGTTTTTTGGCAAAAATCAACCTTAAATTGTTTATGCCAAATTTTTTATCAATGTTAAAAACCCTGTGTACTTCCATAGACACTCTATCTGAGAAGCTACAGTTAAAATTTCAAGTAAATCCGATGAAAATTGACTGAGTTTCTGACAACGCAAGTTTGGAAAACATACTTTCAAGTAATATAGTGCCACGGCGCCATTTTGTATCAACACTTGAAAAAAATTTTTTTTTTGTGTATCTCAATACATGTGTAATTAAGCCTCAAAATTTCATTTTAATCTATTCGTTAGTAATCGAAAACAAAATTCAAAAAAAGGTTCATTATCCAGCGCGCCTGGGTAGTATAACCCCTTAGGTTAGGTTAGGTTGAGAAGACCGCGCGCGCCCAGGCGTGAGCACAGCGCTACACTCGGAGGCCTACAGGCCCATTGTGATGTCTTCGGTACTCATAAGACCTTTCATCAAAACTAGCTGATCCTATTTGAACCAGCCCGACTTGTTGACGAAGCTCAGCATATCCTCGAGTGGGTGGTTGCCAAGCTCCGTCAGTCCACTATAAAATCTGGCCCCAAGCGTGCCATATCGGCGTGCTTGTAGGGCTGGACACTCACAGAGTAAGTGTTTCACGGTCTCCGGCTCCTCCTCGTCACCACAACTGCGGCAAAAATCATTTGCGGCCGCGCCCCACCTTCTGGCCATAGCGCCAAGGGGGCAGTGCCCCGTGATTAAGCCTGTGAGTAGCCTTACGGAGGTCCTGCTGAGTCTCAGAAGGGTGTCGGTTCTGTTCCTATTAAATCTAGGCCAGAGTGACCTTGTGATTACACAATCGCTCCTTGTTTGCCAACGGATATTTATGTTGTTCACCCCTTTCCTATCAATTATACTTTTTGCGCATTCAATCGGCATTTCGACCGAGCGATCCGCGCTCTCCATAGCCATTTCGGTCCCTAGTTTTGCCAGCTCGTCAACTCTCTCATTGCCATATATGTTGCTGTGCCCGGGGACCCAGCAAAGTCTAACGGCATGTTGGAGGCCGAGTTGATTGAGTGCTCTGCGGCAATTTGACACGGTCTTTGACTTGATCGTCGATGAATCCAGTGCCTTAATTGCCGCCTGACTGTCGACGTAGATTGAAACCCTTGTTCTGGGTAGTTCTCTCGTCATTATCAAGCTTGCAGCCGCTCCTATGGCATAGACCTCAGCTTGAAATACACTGCTCTCGTTAGGCAGTTTGTAGCTCCTTTGGAGGTCAAGGTTATCCGAGAACACTCCCGCCCCCGTGCCTTCTCCAGTTTTAGATCCATCCGTGTAAACCGAGACCTCTTGCTCGTCTATGACGCTGCCGAGATCCCACAGTCTCCTTTCAGGAATCAAAACTGTGAAGTTCACATTCATATTCAGGTGAGGTATACAGTAATCCGTAGAGTCTGGGATACCCCATTCATCGCTTTTAAGGATGCTATTATGACCGAAGGTACTGTGCTTCCAGAGGCCGGACTCTCTGAGCCTTAGTGCACTCTTAGCAGCCGTACACCTCGTGTACTCATTCAGGGGAATGAGGTGCAGTAGAGCTTCCATTCCCGCTGCTGGTGTTGATCTAACAGCTCCTGTGGTTCCTAGCGCCGCTAGTCTTTGTACTTTGTTAAGGGCTTGATATCGGCAGTTGACCCTCATGGTCGGCCACCAAACCAGACATCCGTAAGTGAGAATAGGTCTGATCACCGCTGTGTACAACCAATGGGTAATGCGCGGTGATGTGCCCCAATTCCTTCCAATCATTTTTTTACATGCGTAGAATGCACACAACGCTTTGTTCATCCTCTCTTCCGTATTCCTTTTCCAAGATAGTTTGGAGTCCAGAATTAAACCAAGGTATTTCGCCTCAGGAGAGAGACTGAGTTGGGTTGTTCCTATCCTTGGGAGTTGAAAGGTTGGTACCTTCCTTTTTCTTGTGAAGAGCACTAGTTCAGTTTTGGAGGGGTTAACCCCAAGACCATTGCGCTCCGCCCACTTTGTTATATCGCGTAATGCTAATTCCATGAGTTCGCTTAGTGTTGGGAGAAATTTTCCTGTTACCAAAACGACCACATCGTCAGCGTACGCAACAACTTCTATTCCTTTTTCTTGTAACGATAGGAGGATTTCGTTCAGAGCTAGATTCCACAAGAGTGGCGATAGGATCCCCCCCTGCGGTGTTCCCCTGTTGATCGCTCTCTTTACGTTACTTATACCAATGGTGGCCGAGACTGTTCTGCTATTGAGCAACTGCTCTGTCCACTCAGTTAGCATCTCGTCGACATTGTGTGCCCTAAGTGCACCCACTAAAGACCTTGTGTGTACGTTATTAAACGCACCTTCAATGTCCAGGAATGCTGCTAGGGCATACTCCTTGTGGTGGGCAGTTTCCTCTAGAGTTCGCACCACCTTGTGCAGAGCTGTCTCTACAGACTTGCCTTTAGTGTAGGCATGTTGGGCCGTAGATATTGAGCTGCTGTCCAAGGAATTCTTAATACTAAGATCAATAACTCTTTCTAGTGTTTTCAGTAAAAACGATGAAAGACTTATAGGTCGGAAGTCCTTTGGTTTAACGTGACAACGTTTCCCAGCCTTGGGGATGAATGCCACACGAACTTCTCTCCAGCACTCCGGTATATACCTGGCTAGCAGGCAACCTCTGAAGAGTTTTATCAACCAAGATTTGATAAAAGGCAACGCGTGCTGAAGCATGGCCGGAATGATTCCGTCCGTGCCCGCTGCTTTATAGGGGCTGAAGGAGTGTATCGCCCACGCTACAGAACGTTCATTTATTATCTCATTTGCTACCCGAAAGTCCCTATCCGTTATTTTTGGAGCATGATAACTACCATTGCTGCCTTGACAATCCATAGGGAAATGGGTATCCATTAGGAGGTCCAGTGTTTCCTGGCTTGATTCGGTCGTGCTTCCATCTGGATTTTCCAAGAGCACCGGGGCCGATGGAGTCCTACTTAGGATCCTTCGGAGTCTGGCAGCATCTTGTGTATCCTCGATTGAGCAACAGAAATCTTTCCACGATGTCCACTTGGCCCTCCTAATCTCTTTTTTATACTCATTGAAGCTGGCCTTGTAGTCGGTCCAAGCTTCCTCGCTCTTTGTAGACTTTGCCTTATTAAACAGTTTTCTAGTCTGTTCTCGCAGTTGCCGTAGATCTCCATTCCACCATGGGGTGGTCGAGCTTTTGGTACTGCGTGTTACCGGACAGGAAGCGTTAAAGGCTTGGGTAAGTCTATGTTTAATTTTCCCTACCACTTTCTCAATGGAAGAAGCGGTGAGGGGTGTGGGTCCATGCGGACCAGCTGTCTCCCGCCTCATTTCCTCCGAGAATTTAAACCAGTCAGTTCTCCTAGCATTCCTGTAATGTTCAGGTACCTCCTTTGAGAAGTTAATACCGAAGACTATCCTAGCATGATCCGAAAAGGAGTGCTTAGGGGATACTCTCCAATTGTCAACCCTCAAGTCTCGGTAGCTAGTCGCGAGTGTTATATCGATTACCTCTTCTCTGTTTTTGTTAATGAATGTTGGTTTATTGCCTCGATTGCATATAACAAGATCCGAGTAGAGAATGTACTCAAATAAAGACTCACCTCGTTCGTTGATGTTCGTGCTCCCCCATTGTGAGTGATGAGCGTTGGCATCACATCCCATCACTAGATTTAGGTGGCGGTCCCTGGCAAAACTTACCAAGCTGCGTACCTTGCTTGTCGGTGGATCCCTTTCCTCGTATGGCATGTAAATTGAAGCAATGATCAGAGATTGCTCTCTTCTCCGTTGCTCAATTAAGATTGCCGAGACATCTCCGCTGCAGAGGCTACCTAGAAAGAAAGCGTTAATATTTTTCTTGGCGACGATACAGCTCCTTAATTTTTCATTGGTTTTACTATAATGTAATACATACCCTTTAGGTGTCAGTCCAAGGATCTTGTTATTGCCGTCTAACCAGGGCTCCTGGACTAAAGCCACGTCGATATCATCTTCTGTCAGGGTAAGCATCAGATCCTCTGTCGCCGCCTGACAATGATGCAGATTAATCTGCACCACTGACAGCTGCTTCGAGTTCAACATGATGACCCTCCAGCCTCACCCTGACTGTTCCCAGGCCAAAATGTATGGTCCCAGAAGACTTTGCAAGGGATAGGCTGGACTTTTGATCCAATAGGATCTGGTAGTCCTTGCCGTTACCCTTAGCCCCTTTGAGGGACTTCAAAATCTTCCAGTCTTTGACTGAGATTTCAGGGTTCTGCGCTTCCAATATTCTCAGTATGGATTCGTCCGGTAGTTCCGGTGGGGGAATCCACATCCAAGCTTTGGGTCTCAGCGGCAGTGCACTGCGTGGGATGACCTGTAGCTGGGCCCCTTCCCAAAGTTCTCCTATATTGGAGATGGTTTTGGAGAGGAAGCTCAAGGACTCCTCGCTGTCGCACATGACCACCTTGACCCCTTTAAGCCAGCCGGCCCCGTGGAAGGTGCATCCGACTGGAGGAATGCTTTTCTCGGGGTCCCCGGCTAGTGCTTCAAGTATTTTGGCTTCTATGAGTAGCCATCGATCGTATGTGATCTTACCATCAGGATCACTGTTATCGACGATGGCCACTTTAAGATGGTCGGGGGTGCCCACATCGGCAGTGCCTACGCTCGCAGATGTTCTCTGCTTTTTCGGCTCGTTGCCAGTTTCCTCCCCCTGAGATCTCACCCTCTTGGTCTTAACCGAGCTCTTGCCTGTGCTGGCGTGAGCTCCCGTTGAGGTTGAGGGTCCGGCAGATGCCCTAGCTGTTGCAACCGCCTGTTGCTTGCTGGTATTGCCTCCTATTTTCTTACTAGCCGCGCTCCCCTCCTGCGCAGGGGGGTTTGCGGTTTTTATCACCTTGCCCTTCGCTTCAATAGACAGACTGAGCGGCGGTTCACCCTCCGGTTTGGCAACCTTCGATTTCTCGAAGGATGCTACTACCCTCCGGTGTTTTGCCATCAGAGCCGTATAACCCCTTAATAGAGTTACATAATTTCTATGATTTAAGAAGGTGAAGCACAACTTAGTTTTTTTCTTTTAGATGTAAACTAAAGGCTATATTTTAAAAGAATTTTCCTATTGCATTATACAGTTTTGATTGATGGATATTTAATTTAAAAAATTTTGTCTGCGGCGCTATTTTTGTTGTATTTTGAAGAACCATCTTCCTTAACACTCTAACTGCCACGTCAGTCAAAAAGACCTAACACCTAACTGTGCACAACGGCCACAATGAAAATTATTAAAGTGTTCGCTGCAACCGCAACGATTTTTTGTAGTTGCACACATTTTATGGTACATAATAAAATAACATTTAGGTATAATTTTGTTTCATTTTTTTTTCTCTTAGTGCCTTTTTGACTGACAACTAAATATTCGAAAAAGGCTTAAAACTGTCGTGGCAGTTAGAGAGTAAAACGGTATTTTTTCAGGCACATAAAAAAATATATTTGACGCAACCCAAGAGTCTTGAAAAGACTTGGGAACGACTGATTCGAGATTTTTTCCCGGGCGCCGATTTACTTTTGTTTTGGCTTCGTAAAACACCCTTATGGCGGAAGTTGTAGCGGCCACTAAATCGAGTTAGCAGGCTCTTTTTGCTTGTAATTCACCCGCTAACTCGATTTAACGGTTGCCTATCGTGAAATGCGCCATTAACCTGCCGGAATATTTCTTTTGGCCAGAACTCCCGATCACGTGCCGATGTGCTCAAATTTTGCATCCCAAACTCTATTCTCATCAACATTGTCTAGTCATCTCAGGGTAGGACTCCTTCGTAGCCTTGTTTTCAAGTTGTTAGAAGAAGCAATTTGATGACCATTGATTACACAAAACGCTGAATTAATTTTAGCGGTAAAAGTTGTGAAAAAGAACATCGGAAGAAGAAATTTGAAAAAAAAACTCGGCCAATCCACTGGAAAAGTGCTGATTCATACAATTCTTAATTTTTTCCCAAGATTGTTAAATTCACTATTTTTTTATATCATTTCTACAGGAAAAAAATCGCAGAAATTTTGCTTCCAGCAAGTCATTCAGCCCGCGGAAAACCTAAATTTCACCTCAGAGAAGTTTTTCTTACAGATAAACTGCAGTTTTACTAAATTTAGTTATTTCAACTTGCGAAATGATTAGCTGAAATGCAATATTACTGCAAGTTTTCTTCAGTGGAAATGAGGCATAAAATTCATTTCACTGTATAAAAAATTAATTACGTCGTATTTGAAAATTGTATAGGAATTTAAAAAAAATACAATTTTAAATATGACTGGTTCATAAACATCTTTATAAATTTGACTATTAAAATCACAATTCAACCGTGAAATGTCCAAAACGTGTCCAAAATATTCATTTCAAAATTATTGATAAATTGGCAATCACAATTCAGATGGTTTTCGATAGATATAAAAAGTTAAGAGATATTTTATAGGACTAATAAAGGAATATGAACGGATAAACTTCTACGTCTTAGATTTTTTACGAAAAATCGCCAAATTCCAACTCTTGAGCTTATCCCGATAAAAAGAAACAATTTTCACATGATTTTTTTATTCAAGTAACAAACAAAGGATATATTATACTATGAATAATCAACCTACTATAATACATCATTTAATGGGAAACAACATTTAAAAAAAAATATATTTGGTTGAAAAAAAATCTACACTTTATGTTGATGACTCGACATTTTCAGCTTCTGTTGATTCGGATTCTTCATCTTCTATTAAAATAATACGCTTTTATCAAAATCCTTTTTTTTCCAATTAAATTCATTTAAACTTACTAGGAAATAGCATTCCTTGTATCATATCCACAATCATTGGTATCATATCGCACTCCTCCATTTTTAATAAAACGTTTGAAAATCAATTTTCGTAGCACAGCAAATAATAAAAACGTTCCAAAATCCAAATGAACTAAACCGTTAAAATGATAAAACTGTGATATTTATACCATTGGAAGGGACTTTATTGTAATCTCAGTTAATTTCCGGATATTCTTTAAAACACACAAAACGAATTAAGTTGGTTAGTCAACCATCATAGTTTTGGAGGTCAAATATACACGTCGACACCTTATCGGCTAGAAATCAGTCGATTTATAAAAATTTTGGGAAAAATATCATTAGTGGGCTTGCGAAGCAAAAAAATAAATGCTGTACAAAATAAAACTTATGATCCATTTAAAAAGTGAAATTGTGAAAACACACCAAATATCTGGTTATAAAGTGAAATACATTTCAAAAAGAGTGTTTCAAAAGAGAATAAAAAAATTCTTTTGGTATTTTTTATGATTGTTTTGATAATTGATTATACATTGTTTAAAATAATTCTAAAAATAAAGTACTATGAATTCGATCTAGAGCAGAACAATTGCAACAATTTGCACGAAATTTAAAAAAAAATGAAAATTGCAACAATTTGCACGAAATTTTTTAATTTTATCAATTGCGCAGGTCGCGACACTCATTTTAGTTCACTGAATATAACCCGGCCCTTACACGCGTCTGTAGAGCTGACACAGTCGTTGACACAGACTCGTGTAAATGCACTGACTGCCAGTTCGCTAAATGTATTTTAATTCGTTGTCAGTAATTTGACATTTGAAGTCTGTGCTACTGACAGACTTTACAGTCGCGTGTAAAGGCCGGGTTAGAGTATTTTTTGGGTGATTTGGTATGACTGAATCTAAATCTACCAGTGATTTTGTTGTCCAAAACTGTTGACCGGAAGTAATCAAAATTGCGGCTTTTTAAAAACCCCAATTTTGTTTTTCTCGATTTTTTATGTATGACAAAAGTTTAAGATTTTGCTAACTTTTGTATTTTACTAGAAGCCTTATAACAAGGCTTAACCCTACATTGCATAGTGCATCACTGGTGATACATAAGTGTTTTTTTTTCGTTATCATAATTACCCCGTTTCTTATATTTAACATACGTATTTTCTTGTAATGGCATAATTAGTATTGATGATAAATTTCAAAATCTTTTCATAGCTTCTATGTTTTAGACCAGTGATTCTTAACCTTTTTAAAGTCAGGGAGCACTTTTGATCAAAAGAAAAATTCGCGGAGCACAAAAATCAAAGAGACAAAAAACCAACAGACATAACTTTTATTAAAAACTAGCTTGCATCGTTGCCGGGTTAAGTTTTTTCAAAATTTTTTTTTTATGGTTTATGTTGGAGCTAAACTTCAGGCCAATGCCCTATCAGCAGTCCCACTTCCTCACCTTGCCTTAATGTTGCCAGTTTCTGTCATGATTAGGCGGACTATTTCAACCAATGTGAAAAGGCTCTTATTCATTTATACATTTTTGTTTTATTGGACCGTTAGTTTTCCAGAAATTGCCAAAAAACTCTTGTTTGCATGAAATCCCTTAGAGCCGGTCCACATTGGTTGAAATAGTTCAACTAACTACCACAGAAACTGTCAAATTTAAGGCAAGGTGAGAAGCCCCACTTCCTGATAGGAAAATCCTCCTCAAAACTAAAATCTCCCTTTTTAGAGTTCCGCCTGTCGTGCTCTGATTGGTTGGCTGCTATATTGAATGTGTTCCATTGTCATTATTGTTTCGGTCGTCTTCGATGCAACACGTCGCATTGCAATAGGCAGCCAAATATTACTAGGGATTCTTTAGAAATTTTCCGTTTCCCAAATGTTTCACGCCAGTCAAACTGTTCACAGCTACTGGCGAAAAGATTTCAGCTTTCCTAGTTAGGCGGACTATTTGAGGCGTTAAAAGCTAGAGTGGACCAACCCACATAATCGAGTTTTTGAATCTTTTCCACTCTGTACTATTATTGACTGAAAATTTTTGGAAAAAAAAATCCGTGGACTTTATGACTCAATGTTGAAATGTTCTTTTGTGCATCCAAACATTTTTATCTAAAAACTCACTCGCAATAGTCATTCAAACACAAAAAAATTCACGATTTCGACATGTGGGTTGGGCCACTCTAGCTTTTAACGCCTCATTTCAACCAGTGTGAAAAAGCTCTTAAGGAGGAAACAATTTAAAACCGAATTACGTGTCGAATATTTTTCATAGTTCTACAAATGGCCTGTCGAGGTTCTTTTACGTTATGTCCCATAACAGGAATTTTTTTTATAAGCCACTAGCTTGCATACCCGCCGTTGTCGGGTAAGTTTTTTGCAAAAAGGAAAATGCGTTACAAAAATATTCACTAAAGTGCAAGAAGCATTACTATTTTAAATTTGTTTTGAAAAATAACTTACAGATTTGGATAATTTTAAGAGGTTTGACGATCGTGTTTCTGTTTTTTGTTTGACAAGTGTGATGTTTTTATTTTTATGTTGAAAACCATGATTTTAATATTGTGTCGAAAGTATGATAATAACACTATTGTTAAGTCAAAAGTATAAAAAACATTGAGTTAAACTAAAACTAATAAGAATAAATAAACACGACGTCACAAAATGGCTATTGCACTGAAAATATTTTAACATTGAACGGCTGATTAAAAATAAAAAAGAGGGAACAGTAAGAACAATAACAGTTTATCATATCAAAATCTCTTATCGTCGTATTCGTTTGTTGTCGTCGTCTATGTCTGCGTCACTGTCAGAGAACGTTCTTTTTCTCTTATTATTTTTTACGCTATCGTTCAACAGCGAGCAATATATGGCGGAGATTTGATCTGTATCACGTTTAATGTTATATGTGTTTTCTGTGTATATGTGTAGAGACTCGACTGTTAGTCTTTTGCTAAGGTTGGTTTGTTTTGCTAGAATTTCAGTTTTTTCAAAATCTGGTTTATGTCCGTGTGTTTTAAAATGTTCTACTAAAGCGGTGTGTGGTGTGTCATCTGTTATTTTTCTTGTTCTCTTTAGGTCGTTCATGTGGTTGCCGATTCTCTTTTCCAAATGCTGTTTTGTTTGACCAACATAATTGAGGTTACATGTTTCACCATTTTCTTCGTTTCCTTTACAAGGGATTTTATATATTATATTTGTTTGTTTTAATTTTGGTATGGGGTCTTTTAATTTGGTGTATATGTTTCGTAAAGTTGTTTTGTTTCTATATGCTAGCATTATGTCTTTAGTGTGTTCTTTAACTGTTTTAGCGATTTTTTCTGTGACTCCATTAATGTGAATATTTTTGTAACGCATTTTCCTGAAGAAGGTCACCACCGTGACCGAAACGTCGGATTAAAATAAACGAACAAAAACACAATACAATATAAATATGCTTTCAATTAAAACCTAAAAAGCAATAATGAGGACCGATGAGCCTAACTTGAGAAAATATCAAAAATTAAATACCGTCGACATGAATACATATAACATACCAGTTGAAGGCGTAATCAACAAGAGTTTCTACTCTCAAATACAAAGACAGTACGGGAAAGAAAGAACAGAACTACTGAAGCAATATTCTAAACAAGTAAAAACTACAGTAAAACTACAAACAACCAGGAATTTTCTACTAAAATGCAGAAGACATACAGTCATCCCAAACTTCCTAAAAAATAGTACAAATAATATAAAACAAATTGTAATGATTGACAGTAAGTACAATAACAGTGTAGAAAACATCGTTTATAATTTTCACAGAAAACTGTTAAACATAATCATAAAACAAAAATGCTCTCATACATTTAACGCTAACGAAAAATTATACAGACTACAAGAACAAATTCTACAAGACTTTCCACCAGACATAGCCCATGATTTTCTGTTAACTCAAAAATCTACCCATGACAAACTATTAAATAAGCATAACAAAATACACGATAGAAAATTTGACAAATTATACACCCATTTACTTGACGAGTTAAATATAACGATAGACGATAAATGTTTTACTAATTTAACAAATATCCATGTCCCAAGGGAAATCATGTGGCTGCTGGCTCTCGGACCAAAATTTGCACCACCACCCAACAACAAAGAGTTTCCTCTATTCGACATCATCGCTGATGTTGAAGAAATAATAAAAACAATAAATGATCAAAAACTTAAAGAAATAGTTAGAACAAAAATTGCTACCATTGTGTCAAATAACAAGTGCATAAAAATCAATCAAAAACAACAAACAATCAACAACACGATAAAACGAATTTTTAACGAAACCAAATCCTTTTTGAATAAAAATAAAAACGTCATTGTTATTTCTAGTGATAAAGCAAAGTCGGTAGTATTTATGTACAAAGAAGATTATAATAACAAACTCAAGTCTCTACTACAAGACAAAACTACTTACAAAGAATTAAAAGAAGACCCCACATCCAAACTTCAGGTAAAAAATAACAATTTCAGTAGATTTCTATACAAAAATAAATTGATTAATATACATGAAAAAAACCAACTAACCAAATACAACACTACATCTCCAAAATTATTTGCACTCCCTAAAACACATAAATCCAATATCCCTTTAAGACCAATCGTATCAACCATAGACACACCTGCCTCATATATGTCAAAAATGCTAGCACATCACTTACAATCAATTACCGAAAATGACAAATATAGCATAAAAAATTCCTTTGATTTCATAAATAAAATTTCCAATATTAAAATAGACAATACAGAGGTTATGGTCAGTTTCGATGTTGTGTCATTATTCACAAGCATTCCAGTAAATCTCGCTATTAACATAATTAACCAAAAATGGGAAGTTATAACTACCAGAACGCACATACCCAAAAATCAGTTTCTGCAGATGTTAAGATTTTGTTTAATAGACGCTAATTATTTTATTTGTAACAACTCGTTCTACCAGCAGATCTTCGGAATACCAATGGGTAATCCTCTCTCGTCCATCATTGCGGATATTGTCACCCAAGAACTATTGAACAACATTTTGTCAGAACTACCATATACCCCAAAATTATTTGTGAAGTACGTAGATGATGTATTCGCAATTATCCCGAAAAACTCAATAGACCAAACTCTAACCAAATTAAATTCATTCCATCCAAAAATTCAATTTACATATGAAACCGAACATAATAACAAACTACCTTACCTCAACATTCTATGTATTCGAAATGGTAATAATAGCATCGATACAGATTGGTACCGAAAAACAATTACCTCAGATCGCATTCTTAACTATCTATCCAATCACCCGGAATCGCAAAAAAATAACACCGCTAAACAATTAATAAATACAGCACTTAAACTTAGTTCACCAAAATTTCATCAAAAAAATCTAAAATTAGTAAAAGAAATCCTAATCAAAAACAATTACCCAACAAGCATAATTAACAAATTAATAAAATCTATAAATAACAATGACGGACATTCAAAAAGGACACCAACTGATGTAAGCAACACTAAATACATGTTTAGAAGCATAACTTACATTAATGGAGTCACAGAAAAAATCGCTAAAACAGTTAAAGAACACACTAAAGACATAATGCTAGCATATAGAAACAAAACAACTTTACGAAACATATACACCAAATTAAAAGACCCCATACCAAAATTAAAACAAACAAATATAATATATAAAATCCCTTGTAAAGGAAACGAAGAAAATGGTGAAACATGTAACCTCAATTATGTTGGTCAAACAAAACAGCATTTGGAAAAGAGAATCGGCAACCACATGAACGACCTAAAGAGAACAAGAAAAATAACAGATGACACACCACACACCGCTTTAGTAGAACATTTTAAAACACACGGACATAAACCAGATTTTGAAAAAACTGAAATTCTAGCAAAACAAACCAACCTTAGCAAAAGACTAACAGTCGAGTCTCTACACATATACACAGAAAACACATATAACATTAAACGTGATACAGATCAAATCTCCGCCATATATTGCTCGCTGTTGAACGATAGCGTAAAAAATAATAAGAGAAAAAGAACGTTCTCTGACAGTGACGCAGACATAGACGACGACAACAAACGAATACGACGATAAGAGATTTTGATATGATAAACTGTTATTGTTCTTACTGTTCCCTCTTTTTTATTTTTAATCAGCCGTTCAATGTTAAAATATTTTCAGTGCAATAGCCATTTTGTGACGTCGTGTTTATTTATTCTTATTAGTTTTAGTTTAACTCAATGTTTTTTATACTTTTGACTTAACAATAGTGTTATTATCATACTTTCGACACAATATTAAAATCATGGTTTTCAACATAAAAATAAAAACATCACACTTGTCAAACAAAAAACAGAAACACGATCGTCAAACCTCTTAAAATTATCCAAATCTGTAAGTTATTTTTCAAAACAAATTTAAAATAGTAATGCTTCTTGCACTTTAGTGAATATTTTTGTAACGCATTTTCCTGAAGAAGGTCACCACCGTGACCGAAACGTCGGATTAAAATAAACGAACAAAAACACAATACAATATAAATATACTTTCAATTAAAACCTAAAAAGCAATAATGAGGACCGATGAGCCTAACTTGAGAAAATATCAAAAATTAAATACGGTCGACATGAATACATATAATTAGTTTTAAATATTTCTTGTGCTCTGATTGATTATCAGGGAAGAGATGAAAAACTTGATTTAAAGGCGGCCATTAATGCTAATAAGCTTCACGTTTCATCCAAATCGGTCCACTAAGTCTCAAGTTATAAGCGAACAAGCACATAAGCCTAATTATATAATAGAATAGCACACGGCTTAAAGAAAAAAAGGATAAAAGCTTCCGAATAAAAATGTCAACGTTGTTGCATAACCTTTTTTCAAATAGCATAAATTTGTAAAACCACAAAACTACAATACATATTGCAACATGTATCCAAATAAACATCAACTAATTAAACTTACCGCTTAAAAATATTTTTATGATCGATTCTTCACACCGGCCTTGTTGCCGGCGTAGATATCAATGTGGCAGCTTTCTCCGAGTTGGAAATTTCAAATTCGCAATGAAATCATAAATCTAGAAAAGAACTGGTATTCAAAAGAAATATTCCAACAAAATCTTCAATTTATTTGAAAAACATCGTTAATAAAAATCTAAATTACTAAAAGTACTAACAAAGATGTCAAACATCATATCCATACATTGGTCCTTCTAAATATGCCTTGTGCATATCAGCTGAGTTTCGACGTAGACGTCTACCGATGGGTTCTAGGTCCGCATAACATTTGGGGAAAACTCGTTCAACCGCATCAATAGCTTGATCTTTGGTTACATTTCGGACAGCCAGCACTGATTGCATTGCTTTGGTCTTTACGCAATTCTGTAAGGATAGAAAAATTATGCAAGAGTCGATTGATGTAGAATATTAAGAAGTGTTTCATTTTTTTTGGAAGTGTGTTTACCTGATGAGCTTCCTTGATGTTGAACGGAGACGCGTCTCCCTGCGCCCAGGCACTTAAAAAGGAACAATGGGCCAAATTAGCCGCCCGAATTTCGGTGCACGCAAGATGGTCAATATTTTTGAAATCCAAGTCGTTTTTGCAGTAGTCGAACATGTGGATCATTTCGTGAGTGAGGACACCCTATTTTATGTACGACATTAATAAAACGTAAAGTATTATCTAATATTTAAATCACCTGAACCATACCCTCCTTCTTGGCCATATTTTGGCAAACCACGATTTGATTTGTGATTGGATCGTAGCCGCCCGTCACTGTAGGGTCGCAGATTTCGCATGAAATATGACGTCGGATGTCTATGGGACAACCGGACGTTTTCAAAGCACTCATCATCAGTTTAACTATGGGACTATTCTTGATGCACCAGTAGACGTTTCTGTGGGAATTTATATTGAGTATTAACTCTTATGCTAGTCAACAAGGTTAATTGTTCAAATTTTGATAAAGGTTGCAAGAAGTTTACCTTTCGCACTTTATTTTGTCCACGTTCTCCCTTCCCTCCAGTCCAACAAGAATCCTTGACCATTTCGGTTTGTATGATTCCCCTCTCCTCTCGGGATAGAGATCATAACCCCATTCCTTGCGCTGTTCCTCAGGTTGTCCTTCGCCGGTTTCGCCTAATTTCTCCGATTCTGCAGGTTTTGGGTTTTTTTCTGTATCAGATTTTTTCACAACAACCATTTTCCTGATTCTTCTGCAGAAATTAAAAAAAAAAACAAGGATCGAAGTGACAGCTACCCACCCCTGTGTTTCGAATGGCCAAAACGCGGTAGATTCTTGAAAAGTAGTCAATTTTGATAACAGGGCCGCAATTGTATTTGAAGTGTACACAAAATTTTGCATGTAAAAAATGGGAACTTTGTGTATAATCATGTAACCGTATAAGGTATTGTATCTATTTTAAGGTTCTCTAAATAAACAGACTTCCAAGGTTTCCCGCAACAATGAAAACCGTTCATGTGTACCCGAAACTAGAGAGCCTATAACCTAGAGAGTGGCCATGGGGACATCTAAAAATGGCCACCAAGCTGAAAAACGAGCGCGAAAAACTTTAAAAATTTGATTCATTGTTATAAATAATTGCCAAAATAACTGAAGGTGGTTAATATATGTAAAAATAGCATGTTTGAGGTATCAAAAAAATTTGGAAACTCATAGTTGTTTTGATAAATTGAAAAATTGTTTACAGACTGTTCTAATCTGGAGAAAAAGCTGTTCTAACTGACCTAATAGACTGTTCTAATTGGAGTTAATAGACTGTCCTACTCAGTAGCACAGTCTATTAAGGTAGCATGGCCACTCTCTATGTTAAAGGCTCTCTCCCCGAAACAAGAGGTCCAAAGTCGAATGGAATTTACATTTTCTCTCTTCATGCCGATTCCTTAACTCAAAATCTAAACTTACGTTTTCATTTATTTAACCCTTTCACTCGGCGCGTACACAATTGTGTACATCATATTTAACTCGCATTTCTAAGAGAATTAGAAGGGAGAGGGACAATTATTGACAATTTATGTACACAAATGAGTACATAATCAAAAAGAGACTTCTAAAAAGATATTTAATTTTTTTAAATTTTGAAATATATTGTGTTGCTACATATTATTATTGAAAAAAGCAAAAAAAAAAAAAAATTTGTTTTTTTTTAATAATATATATTTTTATATATTATTATTGAAAAAAGCAACAACACATTTTTTTTGCTATTAGAAATAAATGCCGAGTGAAAGGGTTAATACAGCGAATTGGAAATTTTCGTATAAAATAATAACGGGAATTAGCACGCAATTGGACCGTTTCGCACACGTCCATACCCAGTGAAAAATTATTAAGGCATTATCGCAAAGGTGTCTTTAAGACATGAGACAAATAATATAAAAGCCTCCAAATTAAAATGAGATGGAAGTTCATCTCAGGAAAAACGCGCCTTTTATGCGTGTGTTGGAAAAGTGAACTAAAAAAGTTATTTTTTGTTGAAGTTTTGTGTTGGCTATCAGGAGAATTTAAACGACTCGGTAAATATTTTTATAGAAAAAGTAATAGATTAAGGCTTAAAGACCGTTTTAATAAAGAAATTTTTACCATCTAAGCAATCAGCGCCATCACCGGGGCAAAAACATCTACTATTAATAGCTGCGACCCATTGGGCTGATTTTTTACTCCGGAGTGTTCCCGAACAAAGCAAAACTGCACCACCTCCAATTCACGAACAATTTTCAAGAACATGTATTGCCATATCGTAGTCACAAACGTTTGAATGGGAAATTTTTCTCTCAGATCGGCGGAGTGTATTCAATTGTAGCTCTTATGGAAATTACATTATGGCTAAAATGATAAAAACTTGTGAAAGCAAAGTTTAAATTGTCATTTCAATATTTTTAGTGTGATTATATTTGGTTGAACGCAAAAAGACTAAAAATAACTAAAAAATCATAAGTTTTGGTAAATATTTTATTGACATTAATCAACAAAACATATATATTGATATGTAAAGCAACGGACATAAATATTAAACTTGAAACGATTGGGATTCTCTGACGACCAACGAATTGTTGTTTAGCGCCGACAAAACCTTTCTTGAAAAATTAATTATGCAGCATAATCAGGTAAAAATGGTGTATACTTTCTCTAAATAATCAATACATAATGAAAATCTTGGTTTAGATATTAAATTTATTCTACGAGGATGAAAGTGATGGAAATTTTGAAGCACTAGATCCAGTCCCTCGGTCTTTCGCGTTCTTATAAGCGCGGTAAAGACTTTTCCACTTCACCTCCAGATTTTCCGGCGTCGCCAGTGAAAGCTGTGAATATATAAAATGTTTAATTGTTTTTCTTTATTAATTAAATAAATTACTAACCAGTACATCTTCAGCCTCCAGATCTTGCAACATATTTTCCCAGAACCGATTTTTGCTTCTGGTTCGAAAATATTCTTCTTTTCTGTTTTTGTAACAGGAAATAAGTGCTTTCCCCTCATTGAAAGACCATTTTCGTGACTGATTCATATTTTAAAATAAATATTTAACTGAGGACAGTACTTCGAGTCACAGCACTATTCTACACAAATATGACAGCTCAATTTTGAGGTTAGAAATTGTTCTTGGCATAAAAAATTCGACCCATTGAAAATTTACTCCGGAGTAAAAAAATTAGCCCAATGAGTCGCAGCTAATGTTGCCTTAGTTGTAAGGCCTTATATACGCGGAAATGGCCTATACAAAAATAAGGCAACAATAAGGTAAAGATAATGCATTAAGATAATGCCTTTATAATGCCTTAATAAGACATTTTTTGTTCACTGGGTAACGTTCTAAAGTGGAGTAGATCCATTGTGAAAGTCCCAACCCTGGCTGAATAACCGAAATAGATTTTCTGAGGTTTATTTTGATGTGGATTGAAAACTGTCACCGAGTTCGACGTTCGACATTTTTGTGAAATGAAAGCAATTTGAAGTTAGTGTTTTGAGAAATTTGTGGATTATTTAATTGTGGTGTTGTAAGTTATTCCCGAAGATGTCATTTTTGAGGGGGTCCTTGAATTATGTTTGGTGTACGACTTCGGTTCTTGGAAAAGGAGCCACTGGAGCTGTATTTCAGGTAGATTTTTTTGGGAAACTAAAATTTGGAGCAATTTTAATTTTATTAGTTTATCTTAAGTTGTAAAAGAAATATCAATTCGATGAATGAATTACAAAATACAACGTTTCAATCCAATCGATTTTTGTTCCAAATATAATTAGAAAACTCGGTAATTCCGGGAATTTCTTATCGTCTCTCTACAAGTCTCCTTTATTTATAGATAAACTTCTTAACACAAGAAACAAAATTAGCTTTGGCAGATTCTGTGTAACTTCATACATTTCTATCGCCACTAGTTTCCCCAAAAAATGTTAAAACTCATGTAGATTCCGGTTCAGCTACTCAATAAAATAAAAATCTGAAAGGGAGATTTTAGTGCTTCCCCAACATACGTTAACTAGCATGAGTCACAATTAATTATAGAAAGTAAATATTAATACTTTGCTGTTATCTATCTCTTGACCTTGAATTGGAATAAGAATTCACAAAAATGATGATTTCCTTTAATAGTTTGCTTAATTCTGTATTAACCCATCTTAAAACAATGTTGTGCTTTCGCAACAGAAACTTTGCCTCCTTGTAGTTCAGGTGAAAATACTTGCTAGTGTGAAACTTCATTTTTACGAAATCAAACTTTTATTACTACACCTGAACTTTTCGGCTATTAAATCTTTTCAGGGAGTCAACAAAAACAATGGCGAGCCGGTAGCGGTGAAAACCTTCAACCAAATGAGTCACATGAGACCAGTCGATGTTCAGATGAGAGAATTCGAAGTCCTAAAGAAGGTCAATCATGAAAACATCGTTAAATTACTTGCAATCGAGGACGATCAGGAGGGACGGGGCAAAGTGATCGTAATGGAACTTTGCACTGGAGGAAGTCTTTTTAATATCCTCGACGATCCCGAGAATACTTACGGATTGTCAGAGATAGAATTCCTGTACGTTTTGGAGCATTTGTGCGCCGGAATGAAGCACTTGCGAGACAACAATTTGGTCCATCGCGATTTAAAGCCGGGCAACATCATGAAATTTATTTCGGAAGATGGTCAAACGATTTACAAGCTTACAGACTTTGGAGCTGCCCGTGAACTCGAAGAAAATCAGCCGTTTATGTCGTTGTATGGCACTGAAGAGTATCTCCATCCGGACATGTATGAGCGAGCAGTGCTAAGGAAGTCCGTGGCAAGGACTTTCACGGCCAATGTTGATCTTTGGTCGATCGGAGTAACTCTTTATCACGTTGCCACCGGAAATTTACCATTTCGGCCGTACGGTGGTAGAAAGAACAAGGAAACTATGCATTTAATAACAACAAAAAAGACGTCAGGTGTAATTTCCGGTACACAGACGACAGAAAACGGACCTATTGAATGGTCACGAACACTGCCTCCACATTGCCAGCTAAGCAATGGCCTCAAGACATTGGTGACACCGCTTTTAGCCGGCCTACTAGAAGAGACACAGCAGAAAATGTGGTCGTTCGATCGATTCTTCCAAGAGGTGACGAATATTCTTAGTAAACGCGTATTGCATGTGTTTCATATGAATAAAGCATGTAGCATTGAAGTCTATATGGAACCAGATGAGCCTCTCTATAATCTACAAGAACACATCCATGTGCAGACTACTGTTGGTGCGGAAAATCAAATTCTATTATTTTCTAATGACCACTTGGAAGCGAAAATGGGACCACATACTAATGGTAAATGAAAGTTGGTTTTTGAAAAACGAACTGTTGATTTGAAAAATTAATTTTAGTGAAAGGATATCCGCCTCTCGAACAGCAACATCCAATATTTTTATACAGCAAAGACAATAATAACGTTCAACTTCCCACCGAGCTGGACTTACCGAAATTTCCCACTTTTCCCAGTGGCGTTTCAGTGGAAAATGATGCCAGTTTAGCAAAGGTACGAGTTTGTATTTGATATTGGTTGAATTTTATTCAATTTCATATTTAAAATTGTTTTGCTGAAGGTTGCATGCAGTGTGGGTCACGAGTGTAAAAGACGAGTAGAAAATTACACAACAATGGATATTTTGATTAAATCCGGTGTTGAACAATTCGTTGAAATGTTGAAATCTACCCTAACTAAACTACTAAAGTAAGTAATGATGTTTTTAAGTGAATGTGAAAAACACAGGAGTTTCCTAAAAGTCTGATTCCAATTTTGCGATATTTGTGTTAACGTGACGAAATTTATTACCTTAATTAATCACAAATTCACTTGTTTCCAGGAAAACACAAAGTTTTGAAAGCCTTTTATCAACTGTCACGGAACTTTGTGATACCATTTCGATGTTACCGAATACAGTAAGTTTTTTTGTGCACTAAATCCCAATAAAAAACTAACAGATTTTTACTGTAAATTTACAGAAACAAAATGGTAATGCGTTGAAAATAATTGCCGAACAACTAGGTTTACTGAAAATAGATTTCGATAAAACAGCAGAACCAGTAATGCAACTTTTTAACCGTTTTGTAGTGGAAGATTCTTTGAGGTAAGAAATTACCAGGGCAATGGCCGGGGCTAAGTCTGTATCTGGGGATTTTTTTTAAGAAAGAAGAAATGTTTTAATTTTTCGTAGTGCAAGTCGACATTTTTTTTTTAAATGCGTTGCGGGCAAAAGTTTTTGGGACAGGGTAAAATATACTATCGATTAAAAATGAGCTGGAGTGGCTTCATGTAACTTATTTTGGATCGACTAACTAGGCGAAGGAAATTTTTAGTCTACCAAAAATTATTAAACAGACCGTCACTTATTCTGGTGAACACTATATAAGAATATTTTCTCAGTAATTTGGGGACGCTGAATATAAATCTGGCAGTAGTTTGGCTGTACCAGCTCTACTTTTTCCGATATGAATGGTGGCTCATAAATTGGTTTGAATATTTATAATTTGAAAATCAACAATTCTTTTTGCTATGGGAGAGCATCTGTAGCATTGTTGTAATCAACAAATTCAATACAAATCACAGACCTTCTAAATCATAAAAAAAGGTCACCTGAAAAATTAAACTTTTTGAGTTATGACACTGTTGCCGCAAATAAGCGATACCTCGAGGATGGTTTAAGATATTGCATTCAAGTGAGGTTTTCCAGTAGGGAAATCCGACTTTTATAAATATTTTAATATTCCATCCCTTAATCAATTTAAAATAACTAAAGATTTCTTTGTTTTATATAACATCACTGTGGAAATAATTTATTTAATGTAAGTTCTTGCTCACCTTTTATTTTCCAGTCAAGAATGGCGAACAGCAATGCGTGACAAACAATGCCCATGTAAATCCAGATCGAGTGCGAGGGCCAAATATTTTGTAGAACGGCTCAGAGAATCCTGGCAACATCTTCTTAGGGATCGAGCAACACGTTCCCTAACCTACAACGACGAGCAATTTCATGCTCTTGAAAAAATCAAGGTAACTGCATTGTAGACATGCCCGGCACAATTTAAATAACCTAAAATAACGAATTTCAGATATCTGAAACTGGAAAACGCGTCAAATCACTGCTCAATGAAAACGTACGCCCGAACGTAGCTCAAATAGCAGAATGTCTAGCGGATTGGTATAAACTCGGTCAAACTGTCTTCCTTCAAACGCAGATCCTAGAGAAGGATGTTCGCGACTTTGAGCGTAAATTATTTGAGTTACGAGAGCGCATCTATCAGATAAAAGAAGAACTTAAGACTGACGATGATTCTAACAAAATTGACCACATAAATCAATTGACAAAAATTGAAATAAGAAACAAACTAAGGGTAAGATATTTTTGTCAATAAAATTTCCCATCTAATGCTGTTTTTTTTTGTAGTCGCTACTAACACATCAACGAGATGTCCACGACATAATTAATCAGAACGCTGAGTTGGTTGAGGAACTGCGAGCTATTGGATTAGACGAAAATCATGGAGATTCAATTTCGCACAGTCGACTCTAGTATTAGTTTTAAATCGTAATTATTTTATGTTAGTCGTTTGTGAATGGAGTTGTATCATAAAAATAAATCGTTTGTGATTATCGTTGGTCACTTAGCGACTTTTTTTTTGTGCGACGTAAATGTTTTAAGTATTATATTTTAATTTTTTGCGATATAAATAAATCCATTTTTAACTATGATTCTGTCTTTTATTACAAATATTTGGTAATATATATATGGGCAATGAATAAAAAAATACGAGATAACAAATAATAAATGTAAAAATAATATTGTAATAATAAACTGTAGGGAATAATAAAAGTTCACAGGTCGATTATCTTAAGGCGCCTCCACACGCTCAATGTTACTTGACAATTTTACTTGAATGACTTGGATGCTCTTCAATGTTACGTTTGCAGGTAATTTCCATCATTGTTACTTGACGAAAATTTTCATCAATAATATTTGTCAAGTAACATTGAACGTGTGGAGGCTGCTTTAGACACGTCACTTTTCGTGACTCGAATTTTGCCTATTGTATTTGTTGTTTTGTACTAACAACAACAGGCAATTTCGAGTCACGAAAAGTGACATGTCTAAGATAATCGACCTGTCAGATTAGCAACTTTCGCTATCGAAAAATTGATTTAAAATTTGAATTTACGCTCTTGATGAAGTCGTCAGTATGTCGAGCCTAGTGCCGCAATCCTGTTTTCTTTGATTCATGATATATACGAGTGATAACCACCCTCATTTTGAATGTCGAACTACACCACAATTTTCACGTCATGACGATTTTGGTATTATTTGCGAGGGAATCGACAATTGGCGAATTTGTCGACAATTGGCGAGAGAAGCGACATTTTTGTCATCGCCAAATTAGTAGTGAGAGTACTCGTGCCGCACGACAGATGGATGAACAGAAAACGTAAGTTAAATACATATTTGGAAATTTCCATTCAGCGAGACAGATATTACAGTATGGATTTAAATAGTCGATTCTCGTGACTATGAGAATAGCAAACTCCACGTAAAGTGACGTGACAATCGATCACGCGTCAATGGAAATGTGGGTGTAAATTTTTTCTTAAAAGACGCCCGAACTCGTATGTTTTCATATAAAACGGTCCGAAAAAATTCAATTTTTCGACAACTTTTACTATTTTATTCCGTGATAGATGAATAAAATTCGCGGAACAAATTCTGAATAAAGTTCGCGGAACAAATTTTGAAAAAAAAATCCAACTGTAAACAGGGCCTAAAACACTATTTGAAAAAGTGGAAAAATCGCATTTAATGAGTCTTGGTTGCCAAAAAAATGTGTTTTAGTGGATAGGGTCTCTCCTCCCACCCCCCAAATACACTTTAAGAGCTGCAGAATGCGAAATTTCAACGATTTTTGTTTTTCCAGTATTTTTATTGCGTGTATTTTTCGAGTGGGGCTGCCACACCGGTCATGGAAGGATTTTTTTACACACGTCTTTTGACGTTTTTTCTACCAACAACACGTAAAACGACTCTTGTCGATAACGACACGACACTCGCAATCGGCGTGAAAAATTAACAATTTTAGTGTTTTGAAATTTTGGAAAACAAAAAAAAAATTGGGACGCCACTGCGTGGCTTCTACGGTAAAGGTAAAGCGCACTATTCTTAAATATGTTTTGGAAAGCAATTTATCCCCCAACTTACCAGCAAAACATGAACGTCAAAATATGAAAGCTAAGCGAGTGCGTATATACAAGTACGTTTTGGTGATAGTAGCCAAGCAAAAAGCGCGTATTTTTACGCTTGTGATGCAAATGGGTTAAGAAATTTTGAATTCATAGAAAAAATTATAATCTTGTTTTGTGGCCAATGATTGTTTTATAAAAACAGGGGTTTCTTTTATTTCATGTCCAGTTAATAACAGTATTTTTTCTTATATAAAGACAATAGTCCTTGCGCTTTTTGAGCTGATTACTCATATATGTATTACTACTAATGCAATAAACATTTTTACCAAATATTAGCTCGAAGTGTTGTCGCTTTTAAGATTTTTTTTTAATATATTCTCACGAAAAAAATAATTTTTCAGATGACTGTGTCGATCTTGATGAAATAAAAGAATGTTATTTTTAAAAAATCAAGGAAGAAATTGAGCAAAAACAAGGGGAAAAATCCTTAAGTTTTTCAAAGAATCATATCGAGTCTTTATCGGGTAGCCCTGAAATTTTTAGCACGATAGGAAACAAATTGTAAGGAATTTCGAATTTCCATAATAAATAAAAAACAAACCAGTCGCTTTATAATTATCTAAAATCTTATTTTAGTCAACTCCTAGAATACTTTTTTATATTTCTATAGCAATTTAGTTTTTTTTCTTTTCAATTATTAATATTTCATCTATGTATGTAATAATTTTTGACGTTTAGTATGCTCATATTTTTATTAGTCAAATTATATATGATCTTGTATTTTTTTTTATATCTTAATAATTAGTATTACATCAATTATATAGGGTTAATATTACTTTATTAGCAAATCTCTACTATACGTTTAAAGGATGTGCAATGGTTGATAAAACCAATTTTATTTATTTTTCATTCATCTTTTTTTTTATTATTTTTTGTTTTGAAAATTATTATCATTTTATACCCCAACTGTAACTGAATTATGATTTATTTTATATTCATACATTTTTTCCATAGTTATTATTTATATATAATCTTTCTATTTACTTACAATTTAAAAGATAAAAAAAACCCTCTATATAAAAAATGAAAATAAGGAAAACGAATAAAAAAAACCCAAAGAAAATAAATTCTTGTTAGCGGTGCATGATGACGCATATTTTGAGACAGTAAAAAAAAATGTGATAAAATCAAAGGATCTTTTCGGATCTGCAAAACAATTATTCTTAGAACAAGCATTCAATTTCAAATTGTTCCCTGCATCAATCGTACACTAAATATCAATTTTATTATTAATATATTTTCCTTTCCTCAATATGATTTATTTTCTTCATATTCAATTTAATTAGATTAGATTCTACTTTTTATAGTTTTTAATTATAAAAAAAAATTAATGTAATTTTTGCACCAAAACTAAAATATTAATTATAGTCGACAGAATTTGGCTTCAAATATTTTTCTCCAATAAAAGTATTGACGATTAAAAAAAATTAAATCAATAAATCCATGATAAACTAAGGAAAAACGTACAAAATCAATGTAGGTTTATCATAGCTTATGCTGGTAACCGACATGGTTACTTTTACAGCGTAAAAATTTTGACGAAAAATTGCAGTAGGCCTCTGCAACCCAGAAAACTGCGCAGCTTTTTAATAAGCTGCAGTATTTTCAAATATTGCGCAGCCTAAAAGGCAGCTACGTATGAATACTAAAATCTAAAAAGTAGCCGCTGCACAGTTTTTCTTCATGCCGCACAGTAAACGTAGCCATGCCTGATCTCAGCATTAATTTCATCGAAAGGATTTTCTTCCTTAATTCCGTTATCACACTTTGTAGAGCAATCAAAAAAATGTATAAAGAATTCGAAATTGTTTTGCGACTGAATAGGCCTTTAAAATTTGTTTTCAATCCACAAAACTTATTTCATTAATCCATTTCCCGCCACTGCCTGAAATTGACGTAATTTTTTTGACATTCGATTCAGGGTAAGTCATTAAGATCTCCAACATTCACCCCGATTGCGAGTGTCGTGTCGTTTTCGACAAGAGTCGTTTCACGTGTTGTTGTTAGTGTTTTTCTACCAACAACAACACGTAAAACGACTCTTGTCGAAAACGATACGACACTCGCAATCGGGGTGTTTTTTTAAGTAAACAAAAAATTGACTGATATTCTTGTTCTTAGATGCTGGTGCCAAAATGTGCCCGTGGCAAGAAATGGGCTAAGAATTTATCACGATATGCAGAATATAAGGTACTGTGAGCGGGATTTGTTAAATTTTTCGAATTTCTTTGGAAATCAAACGATAATTACTCAATTATATAAAAATTTAGATTTTCATATCTCACAAAAGAGAAGATCGCAATGTTTTTTTAACTACGAATATCTACAAAGGGCATATTATGGAATATCATCGTAATCGTAACGATTGGAACTTGTATATTGTTGTAAATGTTTTCCACTAAAAACAACAGGCAATTCCCGATCGTTACGATTACGATCGTATTCCACAATCGACCCCCAGTTGTTTAAATAAGATATTCAGATAATGGGGGGGAAGAATTATTACGAAACCCCAATCTCATCTCCAGATGTAGTAACGAGAAAAGAAAGCTATATTGTGAAAAAAGGATCAATATCACTCCAACATTTATGTTAACCGTGACATCACGTCCTTAAAACTCCCATTTAAAAAGCAATCTCCGAACATGTGTTGGGACAAGTAATTTTGCTTGTTGGTTTTATACTTTTTTTCAAGTTGAATAAGTTTTTCGAAGCTAAAAAACAAAAAAAAAATTGTAACAGTACTTTACATTCTTAAAATCATGTTTTGTTAATAATGGGTCTGCATTTAAACAAAAAAAAAACTGATATTAAATTCTAATTAATGGTTTCTATATCAAATATGTTAATTTTACGCCTATATATAATAAATGTTTCGGCATAGATAAACTATAGCTACAGAATTATCATTCAAGCTCGTTTGAGGATCCTTAAAAAGTTAACGCACACATAAAAAATCGCCTTAAAATCGTATTAGAAAATGAAGTCAACACCCCATTCTAAGTGATGCTTCTAGTAGTTTGTTCTATGGTTTAGGATTAAATACAATGATCTCCAACGTTGGTAAATTTTTTTTGAATAAAAAACTAACATTTAAATATGACTCCTAAAATGCTCAAAGCATGACGGCTTTGGAAGCTAAATAGGAGACTGTTTCTAGTTTGGAAGCCAGCGACTTTCATTAAAGGTAGCATAGTCAGCCTCGCAGGATTTTTTTTCTTTATAAACTTGAACATTGTAATAACTTTCTATGAAGAATAAACGTAAACGATATTGATGTGTTCGAGAAGAGTCAATTTAGATGGAAATTTCATTTTAAAATACGAACGAGCTAAAACAGGTGACAATTAAAATTCCTGCTACATTTTTAAAGTACACGCTCGATATAATGAACTCAAAAAACCAAGGAAAATGCATATGAAATTAACTTTTTTCTGTCCACTTAAAATTTTTGCCATATTCCACCAATCTAGATGAGTCATGATCGAAAAAGGGTCCAGTTCAATTTTTATGTCACTTTATTCCCGCAACACGTGAAAACGACTAGATGAAATATCATGAAACTCGATATATCAAGTTACATTGTAATACAGGCTATATATTTTTATTTGGACAGTACATTCCTTCCTCCCCCATACAAATGAAACTGTTTTTTTTGCAATTTTATCAAAATCTGTGTATTAAATCGAAAAAAACCAATTGTTTAAAATACGATTTCACATCTTTTTCGTATTTTCCAATGGGAGTAGAAACGAAGAGCGAGAAACACAATGTCGTTAGCTTAACTTTTAAAAATTTTTACATTAAACCGTCAATGACGAATCAACAAGCTAAGTTTAATATACAAAGTTGAATAAAACATAAAACAACCATATTTTATTATTTCGGGAATCATATACATAAAAATTGAACATGTTAATTGAGCAACTGCACCTATGATAATTGACTTTTTCATATGTGACCCACATGTATACTCGTGTCAGACTTAGGCCCCTATTATGAATGTCAATTCATAATTGATAGTTGACAATTAGCAACTAAGTTGATACATCGGTATTACGAATGCCAATCGGTGTCAACTTTATTGATAGCTGTCAACCGTTTCCAGCGACTACGAATTTATGGTTGATAGGATAAGGAAGATAACAATTTTCTGGTTTATTTGTGTGTTTTCTGTTCGTTTTCTTTAAAATGTGGTCAAATAATGAAAATGAGACTAATGGTTAAAAAATATGTTGCAAATAAGATTTTTAAGAGATAACCGGCCCTATCACAGAATCCGATACGAAAGGTTCAAATCGTAAACTCAATGTTGTTGTTAGTGTTTTATACCAACAACAACATTGAGTTTACGATCCGAACCATTCGTATCGGATTCTGTGATAGGGCCTAACACCAACCCAATAAAATTGAACAATCGGACGTAATTTGTATGTAGGGATGCAACATCGTTCCTAAAACCTCGATATATCGAAAATCAATGTTTTTTTAAGGCGACATCGATGTCAAAAAACATCGTCCTGAAAACATCAATACCTCGATGTTTTTCCGATGTTTTGAAAAAGTTAAATTTAATAAATAATTTAGCCACCTGGCGGATGCTCTACTTTGGGGGGCGTGCACCCAGGTAGAATTAACACGGTTTTAATTTTTCTTATACGTTGAACCACCAAAAACCCTTTAGTTTTCGAGATAATCGCAAAAAACTAATTTTTTTGAAATACCGGCATATCTTCATAACGGAGTTCTAGTAAAAGACATCAATGTAGCAAATTTTATTGTCTCCAAGTTTTGTAATACATAACACTACTGGAAAACGGTTAGTTTCGGGATAAATCGCAAAAAACGAAATCGTGGTTTTTAAAAAGCCGCCGTTTTAATTACTTCCGGTTAACGGATTTCCACATCAGGACCAAACTTCTCTGTAAAATTTCATTTAGCTCTGGTATTTTTTGCGAAATCTTGTAGAAAGATTAAACCGAAAATTGATACCAAAGAAAATTTAAACAAATCTTTGAGTGGCTATATTAAATCTATCTAAAAACTAGTCCCTGTAGTCCTAAAATTATTTTCTCTACTAATTTTATGAAGAGTAATGTTCTAACATCGTGGATAGCAACATCGATACCTCGATATATCGACCTGTTCAACATTGAGGTTAAAACTCGATATTTTTCAACGATACCTCGATGTTTTGCAAACCAAAGTTCACAATTGGCTTCTTGATAAACGTTAAAATCATTACATTCACAATGGTGAATAATTTTATCAATCAGTGGTCGTAATACCAAAAGGTCTTTCAGTTGGTAAATTTTGTCAAGTATCAATCGTTGATAGTTGACATTCATAATAGGGGCTTTAAGTTCCATTAAAACTTCCCAGTGAAAAATTATTAAGGCATTATCGCTAAGGTGTCTTCAAGACATGAGACAAATAATATAAAAGCATCCAAATTAAAATGAGATGGAAGTTCATCTCAGGAAAAACGCGCCTTTTATGCGTGTGTTGGAAAAGTGAACTAAAAAAAGTTATTTTTCGTTGAAGTTTTGTGTTGGCTATCAGGAGAATTTAAACGACTCGGTAAATATTTTTATAGAAAAAGTAATAGATTAAGGCTTAAAGACCGTTTTAATAAAGAAATTTTTACCATCTAAGCAATCAGCACCATCACCGGGGAAAAAACATCTACTATTAATGTTGCCTTAGTTGTAAGGCCTTATATACGCGGAAATGGCCTATACAAAAATAAGGCAACAATAAGGTAAAGATAATGCATTAAGATAATGCCTTTATAATGCCTTAATAAGACATTTTTTGTTCACTGGGTTGCTTTGTTTTTGGAGTCATTATCCGCTTACAATTAGTAAGTTTTGTGCACTTCTTCAGATAGTAAAAAAAACTAGTTTTTCAGCTTTTAGACCAGTCAGTATTATAAAAATTGTGAACATTATACCGAGCGTGCACTGTATTAAACTTTATGTAGCAATCACATATATTTGAAGAGGTTTACCCAAGCAGATACATGTCACAGACACATATTATACGTCTATATGAATACCTTCATAGGAAATTTGCAATTGTAATTCGCCATCTTATTACTGTGTTTTGCACATCTTTCCTGATTTCTGTAAACCAACTACTCCCTTAGTATCCTTTTGATCGTAAAGAAAAATTTAAAAATTAAAAAACATTTTCATCCCACGAACAATTTAACTCAGAAACAATTAAACACAAAATGAATTTTCGAAAAACTGCCAACGGAAATTGAACCACGTTGAAATTTGATAATAGAAACCATTAATTGACACAACTAAAAGTATGAAAAATATCCTCCCCGAATAGACATAAATTATTTTAATTCTTAATACCTAAAGTGATTTAATTTTTTTTTCTTTTTGCTGTTTATAAACTTCGAATTAATACAAATTTATATCAATTTTATTTTTCTTACATATGTTCCTTCTCATTTTTATAGTCATTTGTTAAACATTTAGAATATTACACATAAATGACAAATATTTTGCCGTATAAAGAAATAAATGAAAGAATAATAAACTAATAATAATAATAAATTTTAAGTAAACTATATATGCGTATGTGTGTTTTAATATGTATGTATTATATGTTTATTAAAATTAAGATGCCTTTTGAAAGCGTTATAATTAAACAATTTCTAGCCAATGCGTATGATTCAATTTTCTGTGTGAATATTTTCATTATTTTGTTTTGTTTTCTTTTTTCTCTTTTTTGTGTTAGTTTTTTTAAAAAAAAAACCATTTAAGAATGATTTTCTTTTAATTATTAATTAACAAATTAACTGTCATTCTTATAATGGTTTTATTAAAAAAAAGGCTGTTTGCTTTGAACCAAAAACTGGTCCAAAATAAAAACCCTCTTGAGATTTCATATTTCATTTAATTTGTGTATCTGTGAACACACTTTTTTTTGTTTTAAATTCTTTTTTCATTCGTTTCTTTCTTCATATCCTAGTATTTATTTCTCTGGGCGCTCATTTCGCTAAATAGGAGCAATTCATTTAAATTAATCATCATATTCTAGTTTTTATGAATTCTTTCAATTAATATTTCTATTATCATTTAATATATATTTATATTTCTTGTTTCTCATTGTTAGCAAAACTAATATTCAATTTGTAAATAATATATTTTTGTATTTTTTTATATATTTATATTTTTTTTTGTCATAAAAATAAATTCAAAAAAAATCCAGTTATTAGTAGTATTTCTATAAAAAAAACATATTGTAGATAGTAATCAATTAATTTGTTTTAAACAAGTATTTCATAAACAAAAAGTCAAATGCAGTAATTTTGATTCCCAAAAATATCTCTATTCAAATAATTGTGTCGTTTTTCTATTGGCTTTTTATTTTAATTAAACCTCTATTGTTTTTCCAAAAAATATTGCACGAGATTTTCTTGTTAGAATGGAAACCATCGTTTAAAAAATGTTACAAATATTTATTTAAAAAAAATCAAAACTTTTATTCAAAATCAATGTTAAAGACCAATGCACTATTGACATTTGGCTAATCGATCGGAGATGGCAGTTTCCAACTTGTTTACACTAATTCAAGAAGTTGTATACTAATTACCAGGTAATGTCAACTAACAACTAGTCAAATGTCAATTAGGCATTAAAGTTATTTGCGGAAGATTAACGGTAGCAACTGAAGATGGAGCTTACGACCAATTTGTGACCACAAAGTTTATAATTTTATAAGATAAAAACGATAAGTCGCGTCGCAGAACAATCGGTATTACAGAGGATTTCGCATACTGTGTTTGAATTGCCCTTCGATTAGCTGTAAATCGCCTAAATCCGAAATAAATCGCTTTAGGTGTTTTACTAAAGGTTCGTTAAAACCTTTAAATTTCTAAAAAAAAAAAATGTGGAGTTCGGTGGTTATCTTACAACTGATAAAATTCAAAAATAAATGAAACTACACAATTCACTTTCTCCAAATTTCGTGACACTCGAGTCAACAACAACTTCATGCCAATAACAAATTCAAGGACTTACGTAATACTAAAAGTCGTAACCGTGACAAACTTCACGCAGTTAGAGGCAAAATGCGATTTATGATAGTTCGATTCTCAAACGACAGTATTTTTTATATTCATCGCGGACACACTAAAAATTTGCAGTGAAATAAACACACTAAAGTTCTTAAAAAATATTATCAAAACCTTCAGCATTATCTGCTGAATCCAAAAATTATACTCAATGTTGAGTAAACTCAATGTTGTTGTTAGTGTTTTATACCAACAACAACATTGAGTTTACGATCCGAATCATTCGTATCGGATCCTGGAATAGGGCCTTATAACTTTTCCGTTTGACTGTTTAAAAAAAAAACGATTAAATCATTTGAATATCGATGATTAGCTAAATTCTCCTGACAGGACTAAATGAAAATATATCCTTTTTAAATTTCTTTTGGCTACAAACTAATATTTAAAAATAGGAAATAATAATATATTGCATATAATGTATGAAGATTTCTTGTTTTTAATAAAAACAAAGAAAAAATTAAACTTTTCTTTTAAAATTATTTTATAAAATTGTATAAAGATATATATATATATATATGTATAATAGGGGCTATAATAAAATGTAAATTATAGTATGTGTTAAAATTTTTAAAATAAATGAAAAAGTTCTTGCTTTAAAAAAAAAAGAAAAAAAACATCATAAAAAGAGATAAGAATTAGTTTAAAAATTATTCTTTTAGTAGACAACAGAATGTTGCTCCACATTAGCTGGTATATGTTGCAATTGGATCGCTGCCCTGGCAATCGCCGATGGATCACCAGTTTGGATGATGGTAATTGGAACTGGTTGTGGTGGCTGCTGCTGTTGTTGCTGCTGTTCGGCTTGATTTGAATTGTTATTCTGCTGATGATGTTGCTGCGGTTGGTGTAGCTGTTGCGCCGTGACATGTTGTTGTTGTTGCTGCTGCTGTTGTTGTTGTTGTTGCTGCTGCTGCTGTTGTTGTTGCTGCTGCTGTTGTTGCTGCTGCTGTTGTTGTTGTTGCTGCTGCTGCTGTTGTTGTTGCTGCTGTTGTTGCTGCTGCTGTTGTTGTTGCTGCTGTTGCTGCTGCTGTTGTTGCTGTTGACTTGTATGTGATGTAATTGTTGATGTTACAATTGGCACTAAGCCACCGGATAAAGTTGTCGTATTATTATTGGTGCCCGCCGTTGTATTATTTGTCGATGCTGTAATTTGTTGGATTGTGTGCATCGTTGGCGGCTGGTGTGGTACTAAATTGTTAATTGGTAAGAAATTTGCTTTGGTTAGGAGATAAACTGAATCTTGGGGTTTATTTTCAACACTACTTGTTAGATTCGCTTCGGTTTTAATTGTTGTTGCCATTACAGTCGGTGGCATCATTACATTCGGATGGGTCATTTTAATGTGACGCTTTAGATTGCCCTTTTCAACAAATGATTTACTGCAAAGTGTGCATGTGTGGGGCTTCTCACCAGAATGCGAACGCATGTGAGAAACTAAATGTCCTGTGGAAAAGAAATGTTTAAACATAAATTATACATTCAAATAATCAAAATATATAATGGTAGTAGTTCACGAGAATGCAATTTCCGCTAGGAGCTGAAAATACGTCAGAATTTTTGAGGAAATATGCGGTAATATGACGATGTACAATCTTTACACAAAAAATCACTCGGAAAATTATAATCAACTAGCTGACCCTTCGTTGCCAGCTTCAAGTTTTTTGTATAAATTTTAGAATGCAGAAAAACCATAAATAACTTTAAAACTTTTGGGAAAAAACGATATCCTTACAGGACCTTCCGTTTCGAATTTTGAAATTTCAGCACCAAATTCGTGGTAGGCAACCCTGAAAACCTCCCAAAGCCAGTTTTTGCGAGAAAAATTGGAAAAAGGACATTTCCGTTATCCTTAAAGGACCTTCCGTTTAAAATTTTAAAAATCTAACACCAGATTCGCGATCAGCGATCCCGGAAACCCCCTTATGCCGATATTTCCCGCGAAAAACGAGAAAAAGGATATTTGTGTTATCCTTTCAGGACCTTCCGTTTCGAGTTTAGAAAATCTAATACCGGATTCGTGATCAGCGACCCCAAAAACCCTATAATGCCAATTTTTCCGGGGAAAAATGGAAAAAAGGATATTTCCGTTATCCTTACAGAACCTTCTGTTCCGAATTTTGAAAATCTAACATAGCTAAAAACCTGCTCCTGGCAACGCAGATCATTTTGCAAAAAACCGCGTAAAAATCGGTCCAGTAGTTTTTGAGTTTTGTAATCTCAAACGGACAGACAGACAAACATCCATTTTTATATATATAGATTTAGAAAAAACGACCAAACCCAAAAAATAATTTTAAGCTGAAAGGCATGTTGGGTCCTGAAATGAGACGATCCTATCAACTTTTGGTGGAAATCCGTTAACCGGAATTATCCAAAATGGCGATTTTTCAAAAATCGCAATTTCGTTTTTCTCGATTTACTCCCAAACTACGCGTTTTTAGTGGCCTTAAGTATGACAAAACTTGGAGAAAATAAAATTTCCCACACTTTTGTCTTTAGCTATAACTCGATATCTCACCCTGTTACCGAGATAAACCGTTATTTCCAAAAAAAAAACAGTTTTTTTGCGATTATCTCGAAAACTAACGGGTTTTTGCTGACTGAATGTATGAAGTGAATTAATAAGAATGGCATTCTGCACAATTTTGTCTTTTACCGTTATCCGTTATCTTTTACCGTTATTGAGATATTTTCATTAATATGTAAAAAATCATATTTTTCCGAATAATTTGCAAACTAACGGTTTTTCGACAAATCAGTTAAAAGAATAATTAAAGATGTTAACATTTTCTACATTTTTGCCATTTACCGTAAATTGATATCTTTTACCGTTCTCAAGTTATCTCAAATTTTGTACGTTTTTGATATTTTTGAATAAACCAAGAATTTATTGGGAGGTTGTATTGGGTTGACAATACGACAGGGCTATAACGTAAATTGCGCAGGGTCGTAGATTTTGTAGAAGAAAGTTTTGTGTTGACCACAACTGATATTTTCATTACCGTGTGAATAGAGAAAGGTACCATTCTATTGGCTTGCAAAATAAAATTTACCTTTACAAATGAAATCCTTTGGACATTTATCGCATCGGAAGGGTCGCTCGACATCCTGGCCCTTGGTATGGCTTCGCTGATGGAACAAAAGATTACCCTTTAGCGGGAACGATTTGCCGCAAGTTTCGCATGCGAATGGCCGATCGCCGGTATGACATCTGGACATATGATTGATCAAGTGTTCCTTGCGTGTGAACGGCTTGTTGCAGACATTGCAGCAATGCGGATTATCGCTGGAGTGTTGCCGCATATGATTATTGAGATGCTCCTTACGCGTGAACGTCTTCTGGCAATATTCACACTTGTGCGGCGAGTCGCCCGTATGCAAGCGAACGTGATTAGTTAGATGTTCTTTGCGTGTGAACGTCTTCTTGCAGTAGGTGCATCGATGCGGTGATTCGCCAGTATGCTGTCGGACGTGATTCGTCAGATGCTCCTTGCGCGTGAATGTTTTCGTGCAGAAGGTGCACTTGTGAGGCGATTCGCCGGTATGCTGCCGGATATGATTGACCATGTGATCCTTTCGGGTGAATGCCTTTGTGCAGAATGTACACTTAAATGGTGTCTCCCCGGTGTGCTGTCGGACATGATTTACTAGGTGTTCCTTGCGCGTGAAGGTCTTTAGACAGTATGTACATCGATGAGGAGATTCGCCAGTGTGCTGTCGTACATGGTTCAATAAGTGCTCCTTACGAGTGAATGTCTTCGCACAGAAATCACAACGATGGGGAGTCTCGCCTGAAAACGAACATTTCAGAAAGTTTTTCATTCGATTCTTAGTATTTATTTATTTAACTAATATTCCGCCAAGGGAGAAAACCCATATGGCGTTACATTTTCGATTTTATTTTGTGAAATGGCATTTTATCAACTCACCTGTATGCCACAATATATGATTGGTAAAGTGTTCCTTGCGACTGAAGCTCTTTCCGCATATTTCACACCGGAACGGTGTGTCGTTAGTGTGCGATCGCATATGATTAGCCAAATGTTCTTTACGTGTATACTTTTTGCCACAGACCTCGCATTGATGTGGGGTTTCACCTACAAAATAGATTTTTAGTTAATCTTTGTTCAAACCGACAGTGCAATCTCTTATGCCGACTCCACACTCTTGCCTAATGTATGCGTTTTTCAGTCACGGGTGCCAGCTTGGGCGCTTGTTTGTGAATCAAATTACGTTTTTCATTGCCTAAATCTCCGCCTTAAATACTGTACATATTTTCTATCATAAACCAGAGTTTAAAGACAAATAAATATAATACACCTAATTCAATTTATAAACACAAGCGCTCAACCTGGTATCCGAAATAGTGATTCGCTTGCATTCGGCGAGAGTGTGTAGCCAACATTTGAAACTCCAAATACTAACCAGTATGCCACATGTAATGATTAACATAGTGCTCCTTTCGAGTAAATGACTTCTTGCAAATGTCGCAACGATGAGGCGTTTCGCCAGTATGTTTCCGAACGTGATTGACCATGTGCTCCTTCCGGGTGAAGGTCTTAGCGCAGAATTGGCAGCGGAACGGCGTCTCACCAGTGTGACTACGGAAGTGATTATCCAGATGTTCCTTGCGAGCGAACGTCTTCTGGCAAATGGTGCAGGCGAACGGTTTATCGGTCGAATGGCGTTTCATATGACGCTCCAAGCTCGCGTCGTTTGCAAACACGTGGAAGCACACCGTGCAGGTGAACATTGGCCCGCCAATATGAATTTTACCATGGCGTGTCAGATCCTGCGATGTAGTGAATCCCTGCCCACAGACCTGACAGTTAAACGGCTTCCGTTCGCTGTGGTAGCGTCGATGAACGATCAATTGATAGCGGAATTGGAACATTTTGCCACAGATATCGCAAGTATGGGTGGCGGGCGTAATATTCGTGCCGTCCGGTAGAGTGTGGGTCGTAACGACGGGATGCGTTTGATTGATACCTTGGATTTGCGGTACATTCTCCATTTTCGGCATTAGTAGCTGCTCTGTGGTGCCGGTAGTACCGGCTATTCCTGTGCCCGTAATATTTCCTGCACTGCCCGATGGTGCATTCGACGTGGTCGACGTTGGGATGCCGGTCGTATTGGCTACCGTGTTGGACGGGTGTGTAGTGTTGGCATGCGTAATTGGATGCGTCATTACGTCGCCGTGTAGTTTCCCGAACACCTCGTGATAGGAGAGGAATTGGCTCAGATCCTCAATATTAACCTTATACATTTCAACGCCCAGCGATTTGCCTAGCTCCTGTTCCGATGGCTGTTGTATTTTGATCAGTGATCCGTCAGCGTTACGAACATCTAACAGATGAGGCATATGCACTTTTGTATCGGGCCCAATATGAGGTGGAGGGATTTGCTGTTGATGTGGCAGAATCTTACAGTTAATAAATGGCTTCTCCTCCTTGACAATGCTCTGCATTTGATGTGGATTGTTGCGATCGACAACCTGCATTCCGTCGTTGCTCATTGCCGCGTTCATGGCCGCCATTTTTTCTTTTGAATTCGGTGCAGCGGTACTCATTACCATCAGGCTGTTTTCCGGATTGACAGGCACCTGGATCTGTTCCGGCGGTTGAGCGCTCGAAATCATACTGCCATTGGAGATCTGCTGGGCGACCGATGTGATCATCGGATTTGGGATCTGGATGGTACCAGATCCCGTACCAGCCGGCGATCCAATTTGCTGCTGGGGCTCGCCAGATGGACAATGGCGTTGCTGGTGGATGATCGGATGCTCCTGCTTAATGTCGGCCTTCAACATTGGATTGATTGATGTTGTAGTCGTATGAGACGGCGGTGGGGGAGGTGGTAGTGACGTCGACACTGTTGTCGGAGGTGAAGTTACATTGTATGTATTCTGTCCATGACCCTGGAAAAGATTTGTAACAACCCAGTACTTTCCAAGCTGGAAGTTAGGTTGAAAGATATGGATAATTCAATTTGAACATAAAACATTGGATAAAAATAACGTAATTCAAAATTAAATACAAAAAACAATTAAATAATGGGTGGAAAAAAAATACAACGTAAGTATTTTTTATTTTTATCGCCACAAGGAAATGTGCGGAAAGGAGTTTGATGAGACACATATATCACAGTTTAAAGTTTCATCTAGTACAGTATAAATTATATTTAAGCACTATACGATTTAAGCAATTTACGATTTAAGCACCCCTACGATTTAAGCTTTTATTTTTGCATATCTTTTCAATTTCGGCACATAAATTATTTTTATACCCATATGGTGAAACCAAAGGGTATATTAACTTTGCGTTACCGTTTGTAACGCCAAGATCCCGTCATCACACACAAAAATGAATTTCACCAGTGAGTTTAGAATGATTAAAAAAATTGATTTTTGCATGTCCGTCCGTCCGTCTGTCTGTCCGTCCATCTGTGGCGCGGATTGCGGGCGTACGGATTGAGTACGGATTGACTTGAAATTCTGCGCATATCCATTTTTCATAAAATGCGAGGCTAAGTTCGTTAATGGGCAAAATGGACCATTAGGGGGGTACCCCCCATACGAACGAAAATGTTTTTTGCGAATATCTTAAAAACGGTGCATCTTATCCAAAAAGTCCAAGAACAAAAGTTATTTAGGATATGATTCTACATAAAACTTCCATACATCAAAATCCGATTGGAATAAATTTTAAAAAATCTTATTGGAAAGTTTGACTTCAAAGTGGAATTTTGATACAACTGTTCACCGTTCACTTAACTCACCTTACGGGTTTTCAATAATTGCCAGATTGGCAATTATAGCTTTTGTTATGTTTCGTTATAACTTCAGAATCCAGAATAGCCATGATTGACTTTTCGCCAAAGAGAGTAGAATTAACACATTGACTGCCATGGCTATCAGTTTTGATAGCCAGTGAGCCATGGCTATCATTTTTGATAGCCAGTGAAAATTGGCACTAATTCATGAGCGGCCAAGCCTATCATTTTCGATAGCTGGGTCTACAATCTACATGCACACATTCATACATACGTACATTCTACATACGTCTACATGTATGGCATCTCCTTCACATTTTTGCAAAATTGGTCTGGCAGTCAACGTGTTAAAAGGAAAATATTAAAATTATGGTTCGAAAGGGATCTAAAATTTTGTTCTTGAAATTTTTTGTATTAAAACAATTTGAGTAACTGTAGAAAAACCATCGTAAACACAAGTGCGAGTTTACCAGACAATCTGGAGCCTTGAAAATTTTAGCTCTGGTAATTAGAAGGGAAGAAAGTGTTTTTTACATTATTATTTCAATATTTGTAAAGAATATTGACGTTGAACTGAATTTATTTAATTAATGTTGAAAATCTAGAATTTTAGATTGGATTAAATTTTTTTTTCTTATAGTTCCAACCAGAGCTTAGGGGAACACCCTTTAATGCCAAAGCACAGCTCAGGATGGTCAAATGTTTTTATTTATATTTGAAAAAAAAATTGTCATGTTTTTTTTAAATCCTAATAAAATTTTTGTTAACATTATCAAAAAAAATACATATTTACACAATTTTATGAAACCATATTGTATTAATTTTCAACATAATTTCAAAATTAATGCAAAAAAATTGAAAAATACGATTTGCCTTAAAGCAAAAGAGGAGCATCCCTCCTATAATGGAGTTCCTGGGGGATTTAATGAACAATTACTGAAGTACTTTATGAACTAAAATATAAATAGATATGTATCTACAGTTACAAATATTCTTAGCCAATCATAATAAGCGATAAGTAAATAAATATGTATTTGGCTTTTATATAAAATTCAATATTAATATAATATGAACATATTTGGAGTGTGTTAGCATTCGCATTCGAACAGAGATGATTAGTATTTAAAATACTAAAATCGCCTGCGTAATAATTGAAATAAAAAAAAAACAAATACCATATTATTATACAGCGGAGGGGGAAGATAAAGGAGGGGAAATATTAAGCAATTATATTGACTTTATGCTCAATTTGATATATATCAAATAACAAATCCCAAAAAAAGAAGATAAATTGTATCTGTACATAAAATCCCATGGTTACAATTTTTTTTTCATATTTAGGAGCATAAATGGTTTAATTTGCAGTATTTGCGATGAACATAAACAACAAATCCATAAGGAAACTGAAACTAGCAACAATATGGAGGGCAAGCAGGACGGAGAAAGGCCGACACACATACGTAAATTTTAATAAGTTTCAAACTGTGAATTGAACGATGGCAATTAATTGAACAAAGGATTAGTTGGGGAAATAATATGGCTAGGATACAACCGATGGAAGCGACATGGAGCTGATTGGGAGGGGTTGGCGTCATATCCTTCAGGAAATTCTAAAATGAAAACGAAAAGCTGGATGAAAGGGGAAAGAGGGGAATTTTCAATCGAAAAAGGACGAGAAGATAAATTTAAAACAAAAAAAAAATAAAACATAATGTAATATGAATTTTATAATAATAATGAAGTTAATCTGATGCGGCCTAATCTTTTGATACTTACATGTGGAACAGTGGATATTGGCAAGGGTGGATGTTTGACATCGGCCTCGCTAACTGGCTGGATTACACCTCCGCCAACAGGACCTCCACCGCGACTCTGCTGGTGTTGCTGCTGTTGTTGTTGTTGTTGTTGTTGCTGCTGCTGCTGTTGTTGTTGTTGCTGCTGCTGCTGCTGTTGGTGTTGCTATACAAACAATAATGTCGTCCGTTTAGAAATCAGGCAGTCAAGCAATCAAGAAATCAGCAAAATTTATCCCATGATGAATTCATAACCGGAAAAAGAACAAAAATGTAAAGTTATAAAAAAAATTGTTTCAACTTTGATAAGAATTACAAGTAAATTGGCACATGTATCAAAGTTTTGCTGAGGCAGCACAAAAGGAAATCACTTGGAAAATGCAAAATATCGTTCACCTGATCGCGGCTAGCGACACTGGAGCTGAAAAAGGAGTCCAGCGGAACTGTTTTGGACACCAAAAATCACAAAAGAGATTTTAAAACAACGGCAATTTAAAAGTTTTCCACGATTGACAAAACACGTTTCCCTATCAAAATTCACAATATTGAACGCTTTTCGATACAATGAACTGATTTCATATCGCGATTATTGGCGTTTTTTTTTCTTTCATTTGACGAAACGCGAAAAATGGTATAGAAACCATTATCGAGAGCGACAACAAAAGATGATGATAATTTATTGATTTTTCCAACTATATATGCTGATTAAAATCGCATTACAATTGTGTTGGAGGTTTTTGCTTAGCTGGATTGAATAATGTTGGTTGAATGTGTTGCTGAACAGAAAATATACTTCTACAACCCCGATAGCCAAGGCAATGGCGGCGCAACGCGAAGCGAAGGGGATTTATAGCAAGAATTCAACCCAAACTAAAAAGTGAACCCCGCTCAACTCAAGTGAATTGTAGTCTGTACAGACTTTTGGTTTGGTTTGGTTTGGTTTGGCGTAGTGAGTGAGCGAGCGTATGAAGAGTGAGCAGGGCTGCTGTGTCGAGTCGAATCGAATCGAATTGTAGCTACTATACTACTATATGGCTGGCTGTGCGGAGCGCAAGGGAAAATCATTAAAAGGAGCATAAGCATATATCCAGCATGAGCATTAAACACAGCATGAAACATGAAATGAAAAGGTATGGCATAAGTATCTACGGCTGTCGGACAGAGGAGAAGAAGAGTACCAGAGTCAAAGTTGAGGAGGAACCAAACCAGCCAACATCAATATCAAAAGCGTACGGCACGGCGCGGTGATGTGTCTAGTGTTTATGCTGGTTGCTCGGCTAGGGTGTAGAGTCGGGCGGTCGAGTTGGCAGGGATGCCACATCTAAAATATGTACAGTTAAATTAAGGATTCTCTATTAGAAAATGAAAATTTCACGTAATATGAATGCCAGTTTTCATAATACTTTCAATTTTCGTTTTACGGTGACATCATCGTTGGACAATAAACCCAGTATTTGTCAACTGTGATGTTAGCCGTTGACCTATTTCCTTAAGGCCTGTGTCCACATGGAAGTTTATTTGCAGAAGTCGCTTCTAGCAGAGACTTCTGGAAGTTTTTCCCGTGGAAACACTAACGGCAAGTGAACTTCCAGAAGTTGTGACACCAGAAATCTCTTCTAGAAGCGACTTCTGCAAATAAACTTCCATGTGGACACAGGCCTTTACGTCATATATCAACCGCCAACATGACGTCAAAAATCCTGCTTGAAAAGTAAACTACGCCAGGGTATTTTGATATACATTTCCATGTATCGTTTTGTATGTATGTAAACAGAATAACACGTGAAGGAATAGACCTAGCGATATGAAATTTGATATGACGTAAACGAATGGTCAAAACCGTATTAATCTTGCCCGACTTTTCCTTAATAAAAATTATACTTGAAGAAATCCAAGTATGTTTGTGGTTTCTCTACTAAAAATGGAAAAGAATGCAAATTTTCACATTTTCGGAACCCACCTTCTCTCCCTCGTTTTGCTTTTTAAAGATTTTTTTCAATTTTTTTTAAATATAGGTATTAAACCCCCCCCCCCCCCCCCCCCCACCGCTCTTTGAAATATATGAAGTATTCTATGAACTGCCCCTTACGAACTCAATAAAGCCGGGACGTATTCAGCTTTGAAACTACAGTCAAAGACCCTGTTTAGATTAGCCAATCCAGGCGCCAGGAATTGAACGAAACTGTCAAATTACAGGCAAGACGAGGAAGTGGGGGTGTCGATAGGAAATTGCACCACAAAACTAAAATCTCCATTTTCAGAGTCCCGCCTGTCGTGCTCTGATTGGCTAGCTGTCAAATTACTTGTGTTCCACCGTTATTTGTATTCCAATTGTGAAAGCAACAATATTGCGGGAAATTTAAAAGAAAACAGTAAATCGCAAATTAAAATAGAATATTGTGTGAAATCAAAAGAATGGGATATGTGACATTTAAAATTTATTTCACTCTAATTCAATTATTTAATATTGTCATAGAATTATATGTATTTTATACCGATTGCCCATTTGTTCCGTTTCCATGTTTCACATTGAAACTGACGTTCAGCTTTCAGTTCCAATCTCAATGTAAACAGGGGCAATATTTTTCGTTCATGGCCAGGATCAACTTAATCTAAACACCGTCAAAGAGTCTGTTCACATTGGTTGAAATAGTCCGCCTAATTATGACAGAAACTTTTCCAGTCTGGACACACATCCCTGTTTTATTTCTATAGATTTTAGTATTTTTCAAAAGATCTGTGAAATATTTTTACAATTAAGAACGACACACACGGTCACAGGTGTCAACAAACGCCACTTGCCTTGTCTCTAATTCATCTAACTCGAACAGTAGAATTTTTTCCAATATTTCGAAACTATAATTGCTAGGAGGCAAGCGTTAAATACTTATATGAGAACAGATCGAATTTTGATTTGTATTGGGGAGGGGGGAAGGAGTGATCTGATTTTGTCCAATCTTAGCTTCACTTTTTACGAGAAAATAATCCATTTCAAGTCTCTATGATTCTCATATAGAGAAACCACTGAGGATCTTAATTACCTTCCTTTTATTGATAGATTAGACAATATGAATTCAGTTGTTTTTCATTATTCATTATAATATAATAATTTATAATAATAAGCGACTTTGGTTCTTATTTATTAACACATATTTGATTGCTCAATTTTTATATAAGAGGCAGCATCCCATAATGTTAAATAAATGAATTTGAATTAAAGTGGAACCTCGATAAGTCGTACCGCAGTAACTCGAATTCCTCGATAACTCGAAGATTCTTCAATCCACTTGAATTTCCTATCTTAGCCTATGTTAGTAGATAAGTCGAAGTTTTACAAGTTTCTGGAAAAGCTGTCGGACCCCAAGTCAGAGTATTGGAAGAAACTGCGAATAATCGAAAAAAAATTGTCTAAACTTTAATAAATCGACAATTTGGAAGTGTAGAACTCAGTATGTCGCACCGTTATCCAGATAAAACAATATTTCGAAAAATTCAGTTTTTTGCAATCATCTCAAAATGAAATTACTTAAAAAAACATTTCCCACAACCTGTTATCCATTATCTTTATTCTTTCCCCAGATATTTTCATTTAAATGTGAAAAACTATATTTTTTTTAATTGCTTGGCAAAATAACGGTTTTTAAAAACAATTGTTAACCCTACAGTGATGTATATTTGAATCAACCACTCCTGCACAAAAAAACGAATTTAAAAGTGCTTTTCTAGTCGTTTTTCAAAGTGCTTTGAAAGTATAGTGGCTCTATTTTGATTTTTCAAATTCCCATGTCCGACGCACAAAATACTTTTTTGAAACGACTATCCAAAGTACTTTGGGAAAAGCATTTTTCAAGTATTGTAGTATCTTAAAACAATTTTAATTCACTATTTTTACTGAACTTGAAGATGAACTTGACGATGTGCACCAAACGTTTTTATTTATTTATTAAGTTAAATATGTTAAATAAAAAAATAAAAAAATGAAAAAAAAATAAAAAAAAAAAATCAAAAAAAAAATTTAAAAAAATATATAAAAAAATATAAAAAATATAAAAAAATCATAAAAAAAATATAAAAAAAAAAAATTAAAAAAAAAAATTGAAAAAAAAAAATTAAAAAAAATCAATTGAAAAAAAATAACAATTGAAAAAAAAAATTAAAAAAATCAACAATTGAAAAACAAATTAAAAAAAAAATCAACAATTGAAAAAAAATCGAGTTGCGACCGGGATTCAAACCCCAGTCTACATTCCCTCCATTGGCGTGTTTGTATTTCGCGCACTTTGCCCGTGATCCATGCGTGCTCCTAATGAAGATTAGTCGAAATTAGTACACTGAGGGCCGTTTGCGTATACTTTTCATAAAAAGATAAGTTGCGGTTGGCCTACTTAAAACGTAAAAATTCTGGTACTTAATCATTTAAGCTATACATAAGTTCCTAAGTTTCGTTGCTGCAAACGGGACTGAGCCAAAGTTAACAAATGATCGTGAAATTACCGATTGAATTAATTTTTACCTAATTTAAGCGAAGAACTTCTACTGATTTGCAGTTTTCATCACAAAAAAAAAACGTAGAAAAAGAAGTGTGCGAATTGACTTTCAGGAAAGTATTTTCCACGAAATTATTTTAAAAGTAGTAAAACCACAGAACTATATAACATAGAACAACTGTCACCATACAAAGCTCTGCTGAAAAATGGTCCCAAAAGTATTTCCCTCTTTATCGTACTTGGACGCATCCACTGAACCGTATAAGGTCGCGAAATTCAAATTTAGTTTGCCGCGAAATTCAAATTTCACAAGTTTGAGACTAACTTTAGGCGCCAACACCATTCCGAAAGTCTATTTTCCTTTGACAGCTCACGGTTTAAACGAGACGGCTATATTTATTTTCATACGGTTATCTTGCTCTTACTTGATTCGTTTTGATTCACTGAACTGTATTGAAATGGGACCATTTGAGACAGCAAATCGAGCGATCTAGTATATCTATGAGTAAAACTTTATCGTTATCAATAGCGGTATTCACAGAACCTATTAAAGTGACTGTTATCGTAGTAAAATAGTATTATTTGTTAAAGTTTTGTAAACAACAACAAATTACAAGGCAACATTTTTTGCAACTTCAACACAATTTACTATGGTATTAACCGGATGGTGTAAAATATTAAATTTGGGTAAATATTTGAAATAAGCTAAAATATATCTAGTAAGCTTAGCAATCCTCATATTTGACAATTTTAGTTAATTCTTCATTAATACAAAAAGTGTTAAAAATTGTGTTTAAGCGATTAGAATATGTTGTGCTTATGCCCGGTTTTTCAGTGAAAGTTTAAACTCCGTTTAACCGTCACCACACACAAAAATGAATTACACCAGTGTGTTTAGAATGATAAAAAAAAGTTGATTTTAGCATGTCCGTCCGTCCGTCTGTGGCGCGGATTGCGGGCGCACGGATTGAGCTAGAGACTTGAAATTTCGCGTGGATCCGTTTTTCGTAAAATGCGAGGCTAAGTTCGTTAATGGACAAAAATGGACCATTAGGGGGGTACCCCCCATACGAACGAAAATGTTTTTTGCGAATATCTTAAAAACGGTGCATCTTATCCAAAAAGTCCAAGAACAAAAGTTATTTAGGATATGATTCTACATAAAACTTCCATACATCAAAATCCGATTGGAATAAATTTTAAAAAATCTTATTGGAAAGTTTGACTTCAAAGTGGAATTTTGGTACAACCGTTCGAATTTTGATGCGAATATCACCATACGGGTTTTCAATAATTGCCAGATTGACAATTATAGCTTTCGTTATGTTTACTCAAAGGGTCTCTTCACTTGCGATTTTTCATCGCCGTCAACTCGAGCCAATAGCCGAGTGGGGGCCTTCTCAAGGTTGTAATTTGCCACCTCTTTATATTCTTCTCGATTTAGAGGCCCCCCGAAATCAAAGGCGCGCTCCTTTTGCGCGTGGGCGAAACTCCGCCACTGGATGAATTTTTTTTCCTTTTTGAATCCCTTTATTTTTATTTCTCTCTTTTACACACTCTAATGTTGATTGAACTTTGTATTTAAAAACGATATAGAATGTTAGCTAGTATCAAAAATTAATAACTTCATTAATTTACAAAAATCCAAAATCTTTAGATTCTATAAAGATGAAGTTTTACAAAAATCTTTAGATTCTATAAAGATGAATTTTTATGAGAACAATGGAACAACTTTACTATTAATGTCGTTTTCATTAACTTACTTAATTCTAGTCGTTAATTGTGAGTTTTTTTTTTTTGCATAAACAAGTTTGACAAAATACTAAAATATGAATTTTTATGTTATTTAGCATAGCCAAAAATATAAACTTTAACAATTATACCTTGACGAACGTGTTTCCATCATACATTCTAATGTAAATTGTCGGTCATTAAAACTTATCTTAAATTACTTTTATTTAACACAATTTGTTACAATGGAAAGTTTTAAAATTAAATAAATCGCAGCTATTTAGAAATTTTTTAACATTACGGGAAAAAATACATTATTTTAATTAAATGCAGATATATCACAGGTCAATTAATTTTGACTAAAATCACAAATTAAATGGAACAATGCATTTATACAAAAAAAAAGGGGGTTTAGTATCGTTTTTAAATGGAATTATCAAACATGGCATCCCCGCGAATATAGGATTGAATTCAATTGGTGTTTTGTCTGTACTATTGACGGAACTGGGCGGGCGAGAGACGACTTATGTTATATTTACACTTAGAGAAAACACGAGTGAAAGAAACAACAGGCGGCATGAGGCGGGGCTCGGAATTGGAATTTAGGGGTTCAGTTCGGAAAATTTTAATTTATCTGCGCGGCACGAAGCGAAAGCAAAGGAAAACGTGAAGAAAATATGGAAAAAATAAATCGTCAGAAACGAAGAACGATCATGTCCGCTTTCGCGATGACAATAATGAAACGAAACGAAGGCGGCAGGCAGCAGCGGGGAGGCCATATTGGATTTTGATGTTTGCTATTCTAATTTGCTTACAATTGACAATATTGACTTCATTTCGTCGCCAATTTACTCAAGTACCACTGCACAAATCGAAGATCCATTAAACGCCGCGCAACCAGCTTCACAATTTCAGCCGAAAAATCCACAAAATACTAATTATTAATATCTATTTATTACCGATTTACAACTTTTTAATGGCGTGATGGCGGACGAGAAACGAAAAAACGCACGGAAACTTATGGCGGCGGACGGAGGATGAATGAATGAACTCAGCACACTTCAGCAGATCCTCTCTCTACCGAGCGAAAGAGTCGAGTGTTGTGTTGGCTGGGCAGAGAAGGAGACGGAGTGAGAAATTGAAAGAAATGCATCGAATGTAGTGGTGGTGTGTTGGTAATGCAGTCACACTGCTTTGAATGTCAGCAAACCGTAATTTTCCGTCAGTTTTACGCCGAAAATTCGCAAAAACCGTGAAAACTTTTACCACATATGGGCTACGGGTTTTCCTGAAAAACAATGACAAACAATTCATACCTCGTCGATCTGCTGCTGCAAGTGCGGGTGTCGAATGTGCTGCGGGTGGTGTGGCTGCTGGTGCGGATGTGGTGGTGGAGAAGAGTGTTGCTGCTGCTGTCGCTGCACTTCATTGACAGCGACACTGCCGTCCGATGCATGCTGCTCTGCATTCATTTTACTTCACTTTCGAACTAGATTTTCTTCCACCGCCCGAGGAAAATTCCCAATCCGCTTTCAAGTTTTCCCCCCGCGCAAGAGACTCAAGCACTGCACAGTGGGTTTCCGCAAAGTTTACCGCTACTCGCCGAACCAAAACAAATCAGTTTTTTGCACTCAGTCAAGTCGGAAAATTGTTCCCATGTTCGAAGAATTTCGAAGAAAAAAATTGTTTTTTTTTGCAACGATTCACACGCATACACAGTCACGAGCCAGTTCATTCAGCGCTAGTCAGCGTCGGCTGAATGGAAACCGAGGGGGGCCAAAATGAATGGCTCATGCGCCAAGTTTGGAGAAAATTCATGAAGTTCCGCTTTTTCCCATCTCCAGTTCGGCGTAAATTCCTTTACTGTAATTCAATTATTCCTCAGCGCTACTGTTTTCAAAAGCGATGCAAATAAATAAACTAGAATTTTGGTCACGGCGGAGCTTCACAAAAACGGCCTGCCGCGAGTGAACGATTTCACAAAACCTACTGAAAAATTCGCTTTCAATTCAACTGCTATCTGCACACAACTGAATGCAACTAAACACAGATAGCCTTTTTGTGGAAACGAAGAGAGAGGGCGAATATTCCAAACGTCATTCAACTTTTCACATATTCCAGATTTTCGCTCTTTTCAATTTCTATATGGATTTTCAAATGAGAACTTTGGTTGTGCACTCAACTTTTCAATTCCTATAGGAAAATATCCAATTCCACTAGATCTTTTGAAAAAAACGCAAACAAAATGGTTAAAATTCGCACTAGTGTGCGTGTACGGAGTGCAGGGAAAATCGGTGGATCACGAGGATGAAAATTCGACTCTAAATTTTTCAAATAATCTGTCTAGAGAGCCTTTAATCTGAGAAACGAGTGCGAAAATTTTTAAAAATTTCCTTCATTGCTACAATAGTTAGCCAAAATAACTGAAATCGATTAATATAAGTAAAAACTCATGACTTTATGAAAAAAATGTGTTAAAAAAATTAGAAATTAGTAGTTGTTTTAATAAATTGAAAAAATATGCACAAACTGTTCTAATCTGGCGAAAAAGCTGTTCTAACTGGTCTAATAGGCGGTGGTTCTAATTCGAATTAATAGAATATCCTACCCTATTAAGTGTCAATGTCCACTCTATATAGTAGGCTATTTTAGCACACTATAACTTCGGTGTACAGCCAAATTGCAATGAGTCACTTTTTTGGAGTTTTGTGTTATTATAACTACGCAAACGAACTTCCTTTATTCCTTTTTTTGCAGAAACCTTCGCAGTTCTCCGAGATAAAAATTATACACATTTATTGCAAATATTCGAACTTGATTTTCTCGAAACCAACATTATCGACTTAGTGTGTTTTGCCTCAACACCGACGGTATAATACTGGTCATCGCGAAGCTCATGTCCATTGAAATTTTAAATTTTTTTGGTCATTATCATAAATTCGAACGAACAATGTTTTGATCGATTAATTTAAGCACATTTTCATAGGTCAAGGGCAAGGTGTATCAACTAGAGAGGTGGAGTACTCCCGTTTGCATCGTACACACCAAGCGCCAGTGTGAGTGTGCTGTGACGTAACAACCGCGCTCTGAGTGCACCGATGAATATAAGTTTATCTCGGCAGTATCAAACACCAAACGATTTCGATGGTGGGTAGAAAGTGTGCTTTGCCAAAATGTCAAAGCGTTAGGGGAAATAAATATCCAGCAAAAAAAACTTTCCACCAGTTTCCTAAAAATAAGGAGTTAAGGAAAAAATGGTTACGATTTTACTCAATTTCAATTAAAAAAGATAACGCACGTTTAGCGTTATGCTCACTGCACTTTGATAGCAGTGCTTTTGAAAATTAGTTAAAATTGACGCTTTTGAACAAAAAAAAATGAAATAAATTCTAAGACGAGGAAGTAAGTATATTTCATTTTATTTATTGAAATAAGTGCACTCAATCAAAACTGTTGTTCTCAATGGAGATATTTTTCTCATTTTTTCTTTGATTTTGCCCTGATTAATACGAGTAGATATGCTAAACTTCGTGTTAACATTCAATGCAAGCAATTTAATCAAAAACTTAAGGAACAGAAAATACTGAAAAGAAAGCGTAGAGCGGACGAAGATTTTCGTCAATCTAAATTAAGGAAACTTAATCAATAATGTACTAAAAAAAATACAAATAAAAAATACTTTCCATTCAATACATATTGTATATACTCTTTAATTTGATCTATTTGTACGTTATATTAAAACACCTAACCAAAAAAAAAACTATATAAACATGTCAGATCTAAGTAATCGCACAAATCTCCCATAACCACTGGCACCTTCGATTCTGTTTAGCGGTTGTGACGTCACACGTGCAATATTTGATAGTAGTGGACGGGAGTACTCCACCTCTCTAGTTGATACACCTTGGGTCAAGGGTTTAAAAAACATAAATAGAAGAAATTCTTAAAAAAACTGAAAATTAAGTATGGAAAGATTTTTCTATTTTGTTTTCTCTTTTCCATTACGTTAAGAATAAAACACCTTATAGAAATAAACACAACAAACACTACCAAAGTAACACCACACAATGACGCACAAAACTTCAGAAGACGTGTACACAAACAAATGATGGCGCACAGAAAACGATTCGAAAATATTGGGTGCTTTTCCAATGTCAAAATTTTAGTTTTATATAGTCACTCTAGTTAAAAGTACATTTGAAAGGAGTGTTTTCTCTTAAAGTGCTTTAGAATAGTCGTCAGGTATTGTTGGGCGGAAGTTTGTGGAGTTTTTGGGAGTGATTCTAATATTGAAGACCGCAAATTAACGGGTGGTGATAGAAAATCAGAGAACTATTGAGATTTCTGTTTCAAATCGCAGATTGTTTGAATCGTCGAAGTTCATGGTAATTCAAGAAACTTAAATTTTTCGTAGCCCCATCTTCCATTTTTAGAATTTCCACTTTTCATTTCAAGAAGTCTGATCCAAGTTAAGAAAATGGACAAAAGGGTGGTAATTGACAGAAATGCAGAACTAATTTCAAAGCACGCCAGCTCCAATTCCCTGGATGATTCTGACTCAAAGTCAAGTTCATTGAATTCGAAGCACGGAGTGGAGACAATGGTAAGATTCACTTCGCTTTATTTTGCAATTCGATAATCTCTTTGTTGGTGCTGTGCTATTTTAGGTGTCCCGGGAAAGTCTATTTGTTTACTTAAACGGCGAAGTGAAACAGGATGAGAAGAGTGACGTTGCCCATGTTTGTCCCTATCGTGAACCATCGCAGGGCACTTTGATAATCACCAACTATCGTCTTTTCTTCAAGTCGAATCCCTCAAATGACCGAGATCCGCTTTTCGAGGTGGACGTTCCACTTGGTGTAATATCGAGGGTGGAAAAAATCGGAGGGTCGACGTCTCGCGGGGAGAACTCCTACGGCATTGAAATCTTCTGCAAGGATATGCGAAATTTGAGATTTGCCCACAAACAACAGAACCATTCCCGTCGCACAGTGTTCGAGAAGCTGCAGACATTTGCCTTTCCGTTGTCCTACAACTTGAAGCTGTTCGCGTTTTCCTATGCAGAGCAGTTCCCCGAGGATGGTTGGACAGTGTACGAACCGTTGGCTGAGCTTAGACGAATGGGAGTCAACAATGACACTTGGCGCATCACGAAGATCAACGAAAACTACACAATTTGCGATAGCTATCCGGCAGTCTGGGCTGTACCGAAAGCCGCTTCCGATGATTTCCTGAAAAAGGTCGCTGCGTTCCGGTCGAGGAATCGTCTTCCAGTGCTTTCCTGGATCCATCCAAGGTCACAGGCGTCCATAACAAGGTGCTCACAGCCGCTAGTTGGGGTAAGAAAGGCTTTTGAATGTGGTAAGGAAGCGTTTAAGTGCGTAACTTCGTTTTAGGTGAGTGGAAAACGTAGTCAGGACGACGAGATGTATCTAGGCTACATCATGGATGCAAATGCACAATCGGAAAAACTCTCCATAATGGACGCAAGGCCCAGTGCGAATGCTATTGCGAACAAAGCGAAAGGTGGTGGTTACGAATCCGAGGATGCCTACAAAAATGTAGAACTGAACTTCTTGGACATCCACAACATTCATGTGATGCGGGAAAGTTTGCGGAAACTGAAGGAAGTCTGCTTTTCCACAATAGACGACCAGAAGTGGTTGACGGCGGTCGAAGGCAGTTTATGGTTGAAGCACATAAAATGTGTAATGGCAGGAGCAGTTCGAATTGTCGATAAAATCGAAATAATGAGCACTTCAGTGGTGGTGCATTGCTCGGATGGATGGGATAGAACCGCACAATTAACCGCGTTGTCAATGTTGCTGCTGGATCCTTATTATCGCACTTTGAAGGGCTTCCAGGTGTTGATCGATAAGGAATGGCTCAGCTTTGGACATAAATTTCAGCAGCGCATCGGCCACGGAGACAATCGACACTCAGATGCTGATCGCACGCCAGTATTTCTGCAGTTCATTGATTGTGTGTGGCAGATCAGTCAGCAGTTTCCCAACGCCTTAGAGTTTAATGAACATTTTCTTATAACGGTTCTTGATCACCTGTACTCGTGTCGATTCGGTACATTCCTGTGCAACACTGAATGCGAGAGGCTAAAGGAAGGTGAGTTTGGCGGTGAGAAAGTATTAAACCATTTTTTCAATCTCTATTTTTTCCAGATTTAAAGCACAAAACCGTCTCGCTGTGGTCTTTTATAAATTCCAACCATGAACAATACCGAAATCCCCTGTACGGCGCAAACTCGTCCAATATCCAGTCGGTTTTAAAGCCCGTCGCCACAGTGCGAACAATTAAACTATGGAAGGGACTCTACTGTCGATGGAATCCTAGTATGAGGCCGCAAGATTCTATCTACCAGCGAACCAGAGAAATGTTGGCTCTGCAAGAGCAGCTCCAGCGCCAAGTGGACGAGTGTCGCATAAAAGCGAATCCTAGAGGCAATCAACAAGCTACTGGACGTCTAGCGTCACCAATGCACTGAAAATCTGCAGAGAAATTTTAAACGACTATTCTCCACAGAATATTTATTTTGCATTAATTAATAAAACAAATTCCAAAGTTGTTTTAAGAATTTATTATTATAATTTGATTAAGAGTATTAATATGTTGAGTTTCTTTTAAAATAATTACAATATTTTTCCCTTTTTACATTTTGATTTTGTGTTTACAAATTATTCAACAAAAATAAACAATAAAGATATCGAACTGAGTTCAGTATTACAGATCAACGTGTTCTGGCTTATTGACTTTTATGACTTTCGCCTTGGGCCTGCCATTACTTAGGTTTTGTGCAAGTTTTGTACTTGGACTAGCATGAATATCACAATTTTTTGTTGATTTCCGCGCGCAATTATTGTCTGCCGAATGAAACCACTTCTCGTATACGTAATGCGGATCGATTTGCCAAAATTTGTGGAATGAGATTGGCGGATCTAAAGATAGCAATTTGCTGGCGTAGTCTGGTGGTCTAGCCTGGAAAGGAAACACAGAATTGTAATTTTAATATTGTGGAACAACTTTTTTAAATATATTTTTACATCAATTATCCACTTTAAGTTTCAACTGATTTTTTTTCTATTAAAACTATTAAAATTTCCAAGTTTTTATGTCCGGACTTATGATTTCTTCTTAGCAATATTTTAGATATTCCCATTTTTACTTTCTTGTAAATACAAAGTACGTACATAGTATAGAAAAAATATTCATAAAAAATGTCAATTTTGAGATTTTGATAAAAAATCGGATGAATTATAGGTAAGTGTATATTATAGTGGGTAGGAAACGGAAATTTTTGCAGGATTTTTCGAAGACTTCCTGAGCGGTAGAAAAATTTTCTGTGCTATTTTGTAGGTTTCTTTTCTATATTCTTTTCAAGAGCTTTGACAATTTTACAACATTTTTTAATGAGATCATGTATCTATAATAAACCGTTGGTGAGACACATTTTTTTGAAACACGTAAATCTTGCAAAAACTGGAAAATTTACAGTTTTTCCTTAAAATCTGCTTTAGATCTGCTGTAGACTACTGAACATAATTTGTCTTCAAGGTGCAGTATTTTTTTTCAATCTCAAAAACTTTATTAAAATTCGTTCACTGGTTTAGGATATAGCCTGAAAGGGGGACAGAAGAAACAAGATTATTCTGTTGTGTATTTCTATTGAAATGCGAATGATATTTTTCGACTGTGCTTCAAATGAAAGGACATTTGTTTTGTTTTAGCTTTATCTTTATCAGTTGTGGATTTTTTTTTCTGTTACACCTGCATTAGGTCCTATGCAACCATGGTACTGTATTATCCCGTGAAGGTTCACGGTTGTCTTGGGTCAGGGGAGTGACGACATCCTTCGACGCAGGGTTTCGTCAGTCCCTTAAGCACTTTACGGTGATAACGCAGTGTCATAGTTGTACTGGGCCGAATGCAGGTTTAATAGGAAAAACTTTCAATGCAAAGCTAAAACAAAACAAATGTCCATTAATTTTAAACAGGAATAGTTTAGATTTTTGGTGTCATATGCTCTTTAAAGAGTCCTCTATTCAATGCAAAAAAAAACCCATAAAAATCCGGTAGCTAGTTTACAAAATATCAAAATGAGAAGCCAGAGGGGAGAGGGATTCCTGCTGCGTACATTCGCGCCATTCCAAGCAATCTAACAATTTGTTTCAATTTTCTCCGTTGAGGGTGTTACGATTGCATGTGAAGCAAGAACCCTGGTTCATCATCATCCTTCCATGACGTCATTAACAGGGAATAATCCAAGCTGCTTAAAAATAAAGACAGGCTCCTCCCTTTTTTCCATCTGCTCATTTCGCGTCTCTGCTGTAGAAAAGGGGAGTTGAATTGAAACAAAAGTCTATTGAAATGATAGCGAAAGGAATAGATTTCAAAAGAGCAATTCGAAAATTCTGGGTATTCCCTTCAAGTACATTTGATTCGAAACAAAAGGTTCAATTTTAATATGATTTTAAAATTCAATTTTAAAATAATAATTGTTTGCATTATTCAAAAATGCAACGGTTGAATTCGAAGCTAATACCACTTAAATCTGGGCTAGGGATGCAGAGATGAAAATAGGGCAAGGTCAAAAAGAGTCAGAACAGAAAAAGAAAACAACCAGAAATTTTAGTTGATAGGGAAAAAGGAGATTCAGATTTAATTTGAAATTCGGTGGGAGAAATACGTGGAAGAAGTGGGCGACCCACAGTTTAAAAAGATTTTTCGCGTTTTTTTTTTTGAGGAAATGCTTTACCTCATGTTTTACCTGTTGTGCGTTTTCTGTGGTCAAATTTTCACCTGCTGAAAATCGTCACAACTCTATTACTGTTCTTCCACGTGAACACCGAATTAGGAACCCCTGGTTTCTTCTTTTCTTTCATCAATATTGCACAAGTGGTAAGCTCTTTCGCAGTTCAGTGTGTGAAAATTTAAAATCATATGTGTTTTCTTAGGTCCCAAATCGAAGACAAGAAAAGTCTAAGGGACCACTTGTGATAAGTTTTATATTCTTTTCTCGTCTTGGTGCCCTTCGCCACAGGTGTTGTGAGCTAGGATTGCGGCCCTTTTCCCCATGTGGTAGGCGATTTCGAGGATTGACTTGGTGCTCACCTCGTAATTTTGTACACGGCTAAAAGGGTTTTCCACGTTTTCTTAAGGGAATTTTTCCACGTGCAATTTTTCATAAAAAGGGACCAATCGAGAACATCTCCTGAAGGATCCTAACGGATGACGTCATAAAAATTTGTTAGGAGCAAGCTGTATTTGTTTCAAATCATCAAACATTTTTATGGGTGTAATGGGAAGTAATCGTTAATGTCTTTTAATTGTAAAATTTCCGCTTTTAAAATTTTTATGCTTTATTTAGATATTTTCTTTAAAACAATTCGAAATAAAAGGTAACAACTACATAAGTAGTGGCGAGTTTCCTGTGTCCTGAGGAGCTTCTGTGTGCACATGGTAGGCGATTCGATGGATCAGGTATGCGGTGAGTCTAATGTTTAAGTTGATATGAGTTCTATCTATTAAAGCATAGAAAAAATTAATAAAAAAGTGGATATTGTAGATTGTCGCGAAATTGATAATTTTTAGTTTAAATTGAATTTGCATTCTTGAGTTGTGAAAATTTTGAAGGGAAAAATCAAAAACGTTTCTTTTATTTGTATATTTTGGGCGTGCACACTATTATTCTTTTTGCACGGTGCACATAATAAAGATAGATTTTGTCAGAATACAAATAAACGTTCAAATAATTTGTTTTGCCCTAATCCGTGAAATAGTTAAGGTGGAAAGAATTGATAGATTCGTGGTTTGACGGTTTCCGCTTGTGCCGAGCATGGTCAGGCTTTTTATCCCTTTTGTCTTCAGACTTTTTTTTTGTTAAGTGAAATGTGTCACTGATTGTAACACCCCCTCTTGCGGCGAAGCTAATGGCAAGGACGATGGAACATCCTTTGTACTTTTTTTCCCCCTCGAACGTTGAGCTTGGCACGTCGAATATCTGTTCGCAATTGGCCCTGGCAAGATCCCCACCCTTTACTCTCATGCAAATACTGAGCTACCCCCAGACATGCCGCCAGGATTCCCATTTGCAGATTTGGCCTTGTGATGGATGCTAAGGAGCTAAAGGCAAGTCTTGTAACAAGGGATTCGAAAGATACAGGGAACATCCTCTTTGATAGCTATGTACAACCAAACGCATATACTGGCATAAAAATAGAAAATGTGAGATTGTTATAAATTTTAAATAATATAAAATTGCAATGTACCTGATGAAATTTTGACGAATGAATCGCTCTGACTCTATGTCTTTGCATGCACATTCCCAGAATCATATCGTCCGGTGATGAAATTGATGGACACGAACACGTGTCAACGATTTTATGTGCTGTTGATAGGCTGAAAACGATTCCACCTCCCCCTGTTATATAATTAAAGCCATCGTTTGAATGCATTCGATAGCCATATCGCTCCCCGAGGTAAATATCCTTACTGGAGTCGAAACATCCCAAGATTTCGCAAATTCGAGTTACACTAATGGAATGACATCAAAATGTCGATGTTAAAATTTCCTTCTTGTGATTAAAAAAGAAATGAAATTATGTACAAAGTGGAGAACGGAAATCAAGGGATATGAAATGAAAGGGAGATATTTTATATTACATGACCACTATTAACTGGATTTCTCATAATGAAGCATATATACTTAATTAATTACCTCAACAATGTATCGTCATCAGACAGAAATATCCATTCAATTGGCCTCTCAAGAATTCTATTCATGGTTGTAATATCGGCCAGGACTAATTTCAAAATCGATAGCGTCTTACCACAGTGACCGGTTTCAGTGTTCGGTATACCAGTTGATTTTGTTGGTATGTCCTCATCTGCATCGTATTTAGTCGTCCAGACAGGAGATAGAAAATTAAGAAGAAGAAGGGATGAAAATCTTTCGTAAATGACTTTTTTTTTACTTGTCGATCCTAGGTATCAGGTTGTATACGAGTAACTAGTCAAGCATAGACAGATATAAAGATTGAACTTCAGTCTGGTGGAAAGATAGACCCATGCTATCCATCTATTTATCTATGCATCTACCAGTTTCTTGTCTATATGTTGATTTGAGATGGATGAGTGACTCAAAGTACTCCATCACATCCATCTCGAAAATCAACGTCTAAGAATCCATACCATCTCACACTCACCCTTAGCCTAGATACTCACCCTCCAAATCGCTGAAGAATTTTTTATGAACAGCATATCGTCCCCAAGTCATTTTGATAGCTGGTATCCGCTCCTTGTGGAATTTGTGACATGTTTTTATGGCAAAGTAGATTGTTTCGGGGCTGATAGGATGCTGAAAAATTTAGATAACAAGTTGAGGTTGGATTTTATTAAAGCATAGGGCGATGTATTCTTTTCTGATTTCGTTTGAGGCTTTTTAGATCAAAAATACTGAAGTTTAAGATGGTCGAAAGGAAGTTGATGAAAGACTCCACATTATGCGCCCAATTAACAGTATTTGACTAGAAAGCATTTCGAAACTTTTATGGAAACCGCTAAATGTTTGATAACGTGAAGAACTGGGTACATGAAGAACCGGGTACGTGAAGAACTATGTTTTTATACCCGTATGGTGAAACCAAAGGGTATATTAAATTTGCCTTACCGTTTGTAACGCCAAGATCCCGTCATCACACACAAAAATGAATCACACCAGTGTGTTTAGAATGATAAAAATAATTGAATTTTCATTGTCCGGCGTCTGTGGCGCGGATTGCGGGCGCACGGATTAAGAGTAACGTTCCAGGGATGTTAAAGCATCCAACATTGTTTTGTGTAACTGTTATTTTGCAACCAAAAAAAATGGATATTTTCGAATACTAGAAAAATTCGCAAAATACACCGCCCAAATTATTTTGTTAGTAGTGTCTTTCAATTCGATTTTCTCATGTTACTTGGGTAGATAGTCCTACTTATTTATTTGACCCCTATAGATTAAAATCTCATTTCTTTATTGTTCAAAGAAAGCTTCCGATTTCCAGATTCTCAATCTAAACAAATGCCAGCTTATTGGGTTTTTAGTGGTCTTAAAAGTGCACACCTTTTACAGCTCGTAGTTCAGGATCATGGGTTACATAGAATTAGGATTTTTATTTATTTTCATTCAATGCTTCGAGAAAAACAAGAGAAAGAGATTCTTGATCGAAAGCAGTGATAAGAAACTTTTGAATTTTTCTCGTTATTTCCCGGACATTAATGGAATATATACGAACTTTCAGAGGCTTTAGTAACAGTGGAACGTTGATGGTGTTTTACAAGCACTACAAAAGTACGGTTGTAGAGTAACTAAAAGTTATTTGGGAATAAATGAGGGCAATCGCTTTTAAGTTTCAAGTTTAGAGGTGATTTGCATAAGTTTTAGATAACGTTTGGTGGCCTGTAGCAATTTAAATCATTATGCGATGGATAGGGAGAGATATACGTTGGTGCTCTGGCTTTAATATTTGAATTAAATTAGAATGGATCCGAAAAAGAAAATCAACTCCTTTTTCTTAGCTATAGGGTCCCCAGAAGGACAATAAGTTCACTTTCGTTGTGCCATAAAATGAGACGATATAGCCGCAGAAAATCATCTCATGTCGAGTTTGGGTTTCGTGGTGGTTTGTTTACATTTATAGTAAGGCTAGAATCCCATTAGACACAAAGATTTTATTCGATAATCCAGAAGTTGTGCTGCAAGTTTTGTACTAGGGTGAGGAGAATAAAATTTATTTGCTATATAAACTGTTTTTATAAAGTTTGTGCTTCTGCATTGGCTCTATATTTATATATAGTAAAAGAAACAGCAAGAGCAAATTACGGTCTATTCAGAGTTCTTTACATATATATTACTAGCTTGCATACCCGTCGTTGCCGGGTTAAGTTTTTTAAAAATTTTTTTTTGATGGTCTATGTTGGAGCTAAACTTCAGGCCAATCGGCTCGGTAGTTTCCCTGCGAAAGAGTAACATAGCGCTAAGTTTAGAAATCCCTTTACCCCCTCCCCTTACTCCCCCCACCACTCGTGCTACTTTTCCGTATGCCTATGTTGAAACCAGAACTGCCACAGACACTCATGTAAAATTTTAAGTCAATCGGTTCAGCCGTTTATGCGTGAAAGAGGAACAGACAGACAGACACCAACTCATTTTTATATATTAGTATGATATGATGATATAATTTCTTATTAAAAATTATCAGTTTTTTTTAAAAAAAACCTTTACTTGTCTTTAAAAATTGTAACTTTTAAACCAATCGGCCGATTGGTTGAAATTGTTGCCAGTGTATTCTTCTTGATTTTTTTTAGAGACATTAGAACTGGAGTCTGGTCTATAACTAGGTAATTACCTAATGGCTTTCTGTACAGGGCCGGAAGACTTTACTGTAAACGACTTCGTTATACAAAAATTATCTTCTGCGGCGCATTTTGAAGAACATTTTGAAGAAATTTCGTCTGGGCGCAGAGTATTTCTCTATCGAAAAATATGTTTTCCTTTTCAAAAAATTTAATGTTGCATTAAATTCGCATTTTTTCACACTATCACGAATAAATATATGTAGAGTTTCTCTTTCGATAAGTGTGTAAACAAGTCGGTAGGGAAATGTGAATTTATGATGGTTTGTTGGGAGATGTTACGCATTTGTTACTTTGTTGTAGCAATTTTTTCAACCCCCTTCCGGACTATTTAACAAATTTTTGGCCACATTTTGCCGTATTAATACAGAAATATCCAGCTTGCATACCTGTCGTTGCCGGGTTAGAACCAGCTTGCATACCTGTCGTTGCCGGGTTAGAACCAGCTTGCATACCTGTCATTGCCGGGTTAAAGTTTTTTGTATAAGTTTTAGAATACCAAAAAAACCGGAAAGAACTTAAAAACCCTTGAGAAAAATCTTATCCTTGTAGAACCTTCCGTTTCATTCTAACACTCGACTGTTGATCAGCGACCCCGACAATATTCTAGTGCAATTTTTCTCGGGAAAAACAGAAAAGGATATTTGCATTATCCTTATAAGACCTTTTGTTAGGATTTTTGAAATTGTAACACCAGATGCCAATTTTTCCCGGGAAAAACGGGAAATAGGATATTTGCGTTATCATTACAGGACCTTTGAAATTCTAACACCGGATTTGTGATCAGCGACCCCGAAAACCCCCGAGTGACACTTTTCAGCCTTCTAATGAGCAGGATTCTTGGCAAAAATCAAGGTTCTAAAACACACAAACTCTCTTCACCCCCCGTTCACCCCCTTCGAAAAACCCCGCCTTAGTGAGCACCTCATCAAGTGTCTAGCTTCAGGGGTTTGGTCTGCTGGGCATTGATGACTCAGTCAATCAGTCAGGTTAAACGATTTTGTACACATAGGTAAAAATAATCCTTTATATTGAAATATGGTCTATATGAAAGTGTTCAGTAAAAAGGCAATCTGTATTCTTCATCCTCTATAGTCCTTACTACCGCTCGTTGTCGAATCTAACATTATTATGTTAAGTTCAATATTTTTGTTAAATTCAGTTCAACATCGACTATCGCCAGAATCACAAATGTAGCAAGAAAATATTAGCGAATTCTATACCGGCAATTTTATATTTTGAAGTGGAAATAAATTAACTGTAAACTTCAAAATTATAGTTTTATTAAAATCACATTTTCTATTTTACAGAAAGACTTTATTAATTATCTAGACCATGATGGAATTACAGCTTCAAAAAATAGGATTTTTTGATTAGATGCTAGCTAGAAACAAGAACAGACTATCGCAGGGATCCTACTTTAAAACTCCATCCTTCGAATAAGGATAACCGTCGTTTCTTAAGAAAATTCGTCCTTTTTTCATTTTACAATCCCTTTGGGCAATGCCAGCTATCCGTATGGTGAATTCTTTAAAAGAACTGCAAAAGCTAAGACCAAAACACACGTCTCTATACTTGGTCGATTGCTCTCTAGTATCAGAGGAAATGATGAAAAAAGGACGACACCATAAAAAATATTATCCACTAAGGATTTGACTACAAGTCCACTATAACAGACAGCAGCATAGTGAATTCGCTATCTTATAGTTCCAGCCTCAAAGAAGAATAAGAGGTGGCTGGTATTGAAGGCTTTACGGGAAAATAGTGACTTCCGAACTCCTCTGTGGAATGAACTTCCAATCGAGTGCTTGGTAACACTTCAGTAACTAAAAATTGTAACTAACATATATTTTGTGGTGTTTTCAATTCTCTGAAGAACAAAGTTGAGAACTTACACATGCTGGAGTTGTGAATCTTGGATAAACAGCACATCCAGCTGCTTTAGTTGGACATAAGTAAGGTGCTGGCGTTAGAAGCAATTTATGTCCGTTTCGGTTGTATAATTTAGGATGTAGACTATTCCCATTAACCGATGGGGATTCACCGTCCAATCGACCACTTGTTCTGTCATCATCCTGCTTCCTTGACTTCTTCCCTGGATTTCCTGGTTTTTGGATACGATCGGATGATATGCCACCATCAACTTCTAGGGAGGAATCTTCTTGTTGCGGTGGCAGTTTATTATTATTTTCAATTTTGATATTCTGCCAAATAAATAGAGAAAGCTCATGGGATGCATCTATAAAGAAGTCTGTGCTTGGTTTCTCCATTTGTACATGTTTTGCTAAGCTGCCGCCGGATGCAACCGAGAAAAAATTAATGACGATAGAAGGAAAATGAAAATTGTTTGAAAATACTGGATATTTTAGTTTTGACTTCGACAGGAAATCATCTCTTGGGTTGTTTTGCTCACCTTTTTATCAATGGTGTTGTGAATACAACTCCAGCCCTCATCATCGGATATGGAAACCACTGAGGATTCTCAAAGAAGGCAAAGTGGTGGATAATAGTTGCTTCTTGGTCGTACAGTGGATAGCCCAGATACATTTCCTGAAAATTTCGAATTACCAATATTGATTAAATATAATTGAAGTGAATTAATTATAGAAAAGAAAGTCTTAAAACTCACTTTTGTGTGGTCCTCTTTAGTCAAGGATTCAATTAATAATTTTAAATTTATGAAACTTCGGTCCTCGCATACCATTAGCCATTTTGTGTTCTGGTTGATTACCTTTTTTGTTATTAGCTTTGGCAGAATTGGTAATAATGTCCAATCACCAGGATGATGAAATGTGTGTGATAAATAGACGTTAACTAGGTCATCCTTGTTGATCAAAACTGATTGATTGTAGATTTCAGCGCGCAAGGTTTGCGCCAGGTCCATATGATATGTGTCCGTTTGACTGAATATGATTATTGCGATTTCATGTGGTGCTGTAAAGAAAACAAAAAAATATATAATTAAATTTGGAAACAGGTCGATATTTCAAAACTTTTTTAACGTTACTTTTATTTTGATAATGGTTTTTATAAAATTAAGGTTTTTTTTCTAACCAAATGGTGCTTGCAAATTTTGGCTAGTTATTTTTTTACTTTCCTCTGCTATAGAAAAAAATTATTGGATTAATTTCGGAGACCGACTCGAGAATGGGGGCAGATACGATAATCAAGAAATAAAATCCGGACAAAAAAAATTTCATATGGGTCGCAGGTGAATTTTTTTAACCAGAATGCGCCGCAATGATTTAAGCCAAGAGATGTACAATTATAAATGAAAAAAACTCGATTTTTTGCGGTTTTCAGGTTTTATAAATGTATAAAAAGGCAAAACATCTTGAATGCAAAGACAGATCATTTTGGCTTTGCCTAAAAATCGACTTCAAATATGAAAACCGCATCAAAATCCATTCAGTAGTTTAGGAGATAGCAGAAGAAGGGGTCAGAGGGGATAAGAATATTTGTCAACCGCATAGCTAATCAATAATTCCGGAGTATATAGTACCCCTGTGAAAATGTTCAGCTAATTCGATCCAGTGGTTTACGCGTTATTTTGTTAAATAAGTTAAAAACAGGTTTGTGGTCGGGATATATGATTGTGGGGAAAAAACGGAAGACTGTAGCAAAACAATACATAGCCTATAACCTGATCAAAGTCCTAAGCAACATATAGAAAAAAACCGCATCAAAAACGGGCCAGCGGTTTTCGAGCCAAATTCGGATATACAGACAGACAAACGTTGCCTTTTATATAAAGTACCAGGAAGACCGAGTGATGCTCGGCGACTTCAAAATCCTACTTTTGCTGATTTTTGGGGAAAAACTAAATTCACATTATCTTTACAGAGCTTTTCCAGAGTTTTTAAATTCCCGACCTAGCAAGCTAGAACTAAAACTAACGCGCGATAACAAAATTTCATAGAAATTGGTTGAGTGGTTATTGAGTAATCGCTGTCACCGATTTTTGAAACGTTGTTTTGAGACACCAGGTGAGGGTTATCGAGGGGAGGGAAAAGTCAGGTTTGTATTGGAAAAATCGAAAGCCCTTAGCCCCCTTAGTAATACTGTAAAGTTTCATTAAGATTGGACCACCTAGTTCGAAGATATCAGGCGAGGGGTATCGAGGGGAATTTTCTCAGAGGTGAGACCTATCTAGATCGTTTCCTTGTCCCCGAAAATCCCTAACCTCCAAGTTTCGTGAAAATCGTTAGGTGGGTTTTCGAGATCGTTTGTGCAGACAGACAGACAGACAGACATTCCTCGTATTATATTATAGGATAGGATATATTGAGATTTGACTGTTCCCTCCTGAACTTGTACCTTTATCAAGTTTTTATTAACAAGAAAGAAATTTTTAAAGTTTTAAAGATACAAGAGAGGAAAAGGAGTTCATTAAAACTATAAAATATGCAACTGATCGGAATTAATTCCGAATCAATAAGAAAATTCTAGTACTCAACACCTTGAACATAAAACCGAAAGAAAATCCTTTGTAGAATTTTAGTCTATCCTAGTCCAAAACATTCAAAGCCAAGAGGAGTTTTCTGAGAACTTTTCAACTGCACCGAACTAAATTATTCAATTAAAAACATTTTGTGTTTAACAAGTTTTCCAGGAAACTGCTTCAAACAACATCCCATATCGCTGTAGTGGGAAACAGGACAAAAATCCTCAAAGTTTTACTGCATGACATGCAGAGGAGTGAAGGCATGATTTTTGTTGATAGGAGACAAAGGACTCATTGGGGCGAAGGATACTGAAAACCTCAAGCAAGCAAAATGCCTCTTGTCTTCTGTCGGACTAAAAATGGATACAAACAAGTTTTGGACAAAAACATCAGGACACCTCCTCTGGTGTTTCGGTCCGTAACCATTACTTCACTTTGGTTTCATCCTTTTGAATGATGCATGTTTATAGTATTCTTGGAGTTATCGTAGTCTTGCTAGCCCATGGTCTTATATGGCACCCTGAGGCGAAATCTGCTTATCTCGGTTATAGGTGTACCATAGGGATTTGTTTCTTCAGAACTCTGTCACTTGTCAGTAGGCTCGGATTATCCTGGAGAGAGGCATCAAATTAAAAATCTAGCCCATGTCCCAAGAAATGAAGATCCTTAACGAAATCCATGATAAACTTGAGTCGCACATGGGAACTTCGCATGGTGTCGAAATATAGGTAGGTATATTTGGCCCCACCACACAACCATGAATAGAATTGAACGTTAATAGTTTCAGCACCTAAGCATAGTCCCGACAAGTGGCTGAAGGAACTTTGAAAAGTTTGCACATTGTCTGCAATAGCAACAAATGCAGCCAACCAGGTTTGATGGGGAGGTGTTCGGAGTTAAGCAGCAACCTGTGTATTCCCTGGCAGAGTAAAAATTCCTTGGCATGGGTAGCCTACTTTGGGTGGATTTTGTGGTGTAGTCGAACGTACGTCAGTCAGTTCTCATTAAAATGGAATTGTCGGTAAACCTGCGGCAAATGGTTCAAATCTGTTGATTTGAGTTCGTCTAGTAGTTTGTCTATCTCGACATGCAGTACTTTTAATTAAAATGAAATTATTGCATTATGCAGCGGTTGAGAACTTTTTGTCCAATTGCTTTATTGCAAGTGATTAAATTTTAACGATTACATGAAATTAGACATTCGTTCTGAAGATAGTGAATTCAGGGAAAAGTTTTTTTTTATTAACGAGCTTTTGCTTTCAATAGGAAGAGATTTAAGTGATAATGGCTTTTGTAATTTTCATAATTTCAGGGGCCATTAGCTAAAAGAATCTGCAATTACTCTTTAGCGTTTACTTTCATATAGTTTACTAGCTCTTGGACCCATTGTTGTCGCGTTAAAGTTTTTTATATAAATTTTAAAACACCATAAGAATCTCACATATCACTTGCTAGGAAAGTTTTGAAAAAGTTTTTTGAATTTTAAAATTTTGATGTGACCAGCGACCACGAAAATCCCCGAGAAAGATTTTCAAATACCAGTTTTTGTGCTAATATCATTGAGGGTATTCACAATCCTCTTCAGTATTCGGTATTCGGTATTTTCGGTAATATTAAAAGACTGAAAATATTCTGCTGTGAACATCCCACAGCACACATTTGAGAACAGCGCTTTTATTTGATACGTGAATCATGAACTGCGAACTTGATTGTAAAATATATCACATACCTTTAAATCCATGTTTGATGTATTCTTTTGAATTTCTATTGTGGCAACGGCTATCAAAATTGAAAAAAATTGCATTCCGATGAGATAACCAGCGAGAAAATTTGACAACTAAAAACATTACTAGCGCCACTCGCGGTTGATTCTTGATACCGAATACCGAGGCTGAAAAACACGACTCGAGGCATGTATACAATTACCGAATCCGGTAATTCATTTTTACATGAACTAAGTTACCGTCTCGGTAAAAATCTGTTAAATTTGACTGAATTACCGAGCGGTAAATTTACCCGCATTTTAAAAGAGGACTGTGAATTCCCTCATTGTTTGAAAAAAAAAACAAGTATTTTATACATCCCTCGTTTACTCCCTTAGGGGTAAAAGTTTGCCTAACTCACCCACTTGAGTGGGCGCCTACGTAATAGTGTAAACATTTGTTAAAAACAATGTAGGGTAAAGCGGCACTCATTGGCTATAGGGGCACATTTAAAATATGTAAAATGTGCAGACCGGCAGACAAATACACGGATTTAGGATACCATTTGTAACGCATCGAACCCATCATCGGACGGACGCCAAAATGAACTACACCAGGGTGTTTGGGATGATAGAAGATTTTAATGTCCGCATGTCCATCCGCCCGTCATAACTTTCATAACTTTCGTCATACTTTCGAAACTTTCATCATAACTTTTACATCATAACTTTCGAAAGAATTGAGCTAGAGATTTGAAATTTTGTATAGTTGCGTTTCTCGTAAATGGCAAGGCTAAAGGTAGAAATACACGACGAGAGACTTTGGTCTCTGATCTCCAGGGTACAAAAGGCAAAAATCTCCAAAGTGTATACACGATCACAGACATTTAAGTCTGGAGATCAAAAAATAGATCTCCGGAGACGTTTACTAAAAAGTCTCTAAAAGCAAAGTCTCTGGAGTACATACACGACGCGGGTATCTCGTCTCCCAGCCTAACATTGGGAGATCTTTTTGACATTTGGTAGTTTTTGATTGGTGTTGTGTTGTGAAATTTTTCGAGTTGTGAATAATTGTATTAAAATGAACGGGGGAAATGAAAAAATTACAGCAGCTATAGCGGCACTCATAATTTTGCGTAGGAGGCAAAAGACGCAACGCAAAATATGGGTGATAAATTGGATAAGAAGGCGACAATCGACCAGCATAACACAAACATTGTTGCACGAAAAACACTTTTTTTCTTTATAAAAACTTACCTTTGAACTCAAAACAACAAAAAAAATTTTCGTTTCCACAAAACAATTCCCTGAAATGTCAAAATTCGTCTCCGGAGACCAAGAGATAGATATCAAAACGTTTTGAAGACCGGAGACGCATTAAAGAGACTCTCTCATTAGTAGCTACACGGCAAGAAACTTAAGTCTCCCAAGATACCCTAGAGACTTGATACTTGGAGACAAATCTCCGGTCTCTGAAGTGTATACACAGGTCTCTTTGTATGCAGAGGCGAAATTTTTGGTCTAAGAGACCAAAGTCTCTCGTCGTGTATCTCTACCTTAAGTCCTTAAACGGGTTAAATCGGATCATTAGTTTCCTCCATCCGTCGTACAAACGAGATCGTTTTTTTTGAGATTTTCCCGGAGACGGTCAGTCGTATTGAAAAATTTATAAAGCTAAAATGTGTTTAGAATAGGATTTTACTTAACTCATCCATAGATCAAAATCTGGTCCTCCAACACGAATGAATTTTTTTAATTGAAAATTCATAGAGGTTAATGTACCGCATGGCCACTTTGGTCAGTTTGGGGAAGTCTATTAAAATCATCAATTTCACAAAAAAACTAAACTCAAATAAGGGAAACTAAAAACGGCATATTTTGGGCAATTAATCAAAGTTAGTTTATAGAAATTTCGAGACCAAAATATATTCCAACAATTTTTTTTAGAGCGATTTAGGCAAAAAAGTGGCCATTTGGCCTCAGTCTCCCCTAAACAAACTTCTTTATTTAACCAGCGAATAAATAGATATATAGGAATAGTCTCGGTCCGGTTCTTTTGACTATATCGAATACCTACCTACTGTACGAAAGAAATTGATTAGGTTCACAACAAAATTGTCCAATAAAAAAAAACAGATTATAATAATTTGTTTCTTGTATGTTAAAACACAAAAATCAAGAAAGGACATTATGTTAATTCTTACTAAAGACATTGCATTCATCGACATGTGAGCTTACAATAAAAATTCAATAAAGTTTTGGTATAAAGTAAAACAATCGAGAAAGGGTGCCGTTGAACTAGGCCAAAAAAAAATAAATAGAAAAATTTCTACGTTTGCCGGCAAAATCCTTTGTTGACCAGTCGATTATCCTGCGGACAAAAATGTCTCTGCCGAACGTGTCACGAATAACAAAAAAAAGTCTGTTTAATAAATGCAGCATCCATAGTGGCTTTCGTTGTTTTGTTTATTTATTACTAGCTTTGTTTGTAGCTATGTTCGGTAAACTCCAGCCGAAAGTTAAATATTGAATGATGGGTTGGTCTCTCAAAATTACTGAAATGCATTTACCTGTTGAAAAATGGGTATTTCAGACGGGTCAGAATTTTTACAGACTAACCAAGTTACTCGTTGAAGTTCGAAGCTGACCATTGAATTCAATTTGGGATAATTTTACATTTAGCCTATAGGAGGGAAACAGTCGCTAATACGTGACTGAAATGCACAAGAATCGAAAAGGATATTTTTCAAAGTTTGCGATCTTCAGATATTTTCCGACCAGTAGTCGACTTCATTCACAATTGAAGAAAAATTGCATTTCGTCCTTCAATAGATTTATTGGATGTCTCGACTAGAGATGTGCCCGGAAAGCATTTTTCACGATATTCATTTTGTCCTGATGGAACCAACGGAATGAAACATTGCGGCACGTACAGCTTGTGGTTTCATACAATTTTCAAGTTGGAGTGCACCCTTTTATGAGCATTAACCGATAATTTGATTTGTTTGTTAGAAATAGTTTCCAGTCTCAATGGAAATTGATGTAAAACGTCTCAGTTGTGAATTTGCACAAAACAAGTTGAAGAAAATTGATTGTTTCATTGTGTCCCACACTTCATTTATTCAATGATGACGTTCTCGAAACCTTTCATTACTTTAACCCCTTTGTTATAATATGATTTTAGTTTCCATATTTTATGCTAAATTAAGACTGAATTGAATCTTTTTGGTGAATTAAATATTAACCATCCAGGACTGAAAAACACTTTTGGTGGATGCCGAAATATATTTCTCAATTTCCAGAAAAAATTAGATACGCCTGTCTACGGAATCAGCGACGATAAGTGTTTTAACATACTTTTTAAATGCGTTTATTGGTTTCAAAAATTATTGTGTGTATAAAAATTCGAAATTGAGATAAACAGCCATTTGACTGATTTCCGGAAACTCTTTAAAAAAATAATTTTCTATCCCGAAAAAAATCTTTGGGCATAAAATAAAGGAATCAAAAACTGCTTTGGTTCCATCTACGCAAGAGTTACAGACTTAAAATTTGGTATAGAGTCGATTTTCGTATAATAATTAGATCCATGTTATGAATGGATCCAATTGGACAACACACACTCCGAAATTTATTATTTTTCTGATTCAAGTCAACTGTGGCCTGTAGCAGGCAGACGGAGTTATCCCTAACATCATATTACATCTTCGAAATACCTATCTCAGGTCAACCCGTGCATCTCCTTACGCCCTATTTTACTTGCTGCAGGTTTAATTTTTGAGTTTTTACCCGCCACAGGTTGACACATTTTTACTTTTCTTAACGCAGGTGAACGCGCCCCTAGCATAGGTTACATTTTCCTGTAGTTACGCCACGCTCAAGTCGAGAACTTTGACTCAATTTTTCTGAGCGCGCTCCCGCGCTTTTTCTCGAAAAGGGTGCGTTGTATCAACAAAATTATAGAGCCGAAAAGTCTTTAAAATACAATTTTACATACGAATTATTGATTATTTATTTGTTTCAAAGGCGAAAAAATCATTTTTAAAGGAGTTGGTTTCAAAGACGAATTGTCCACTTTTGATTTTCTTATCCAGTCTTCCAATATGATATACCTACGCTTCGTTCCTATTATTCTCCGGAACTGTAATGAAACAGCAAAAAAATTTCAACCTCATAGCGGTATTTAGAAATAAATACAGGGTGCGCCATCTGTTCCTCCGGTATGAGAATGTTGAATAACTTTTTAAAGAAACAATAGATTGCAAAAAATGGTGTTTTTTTATTTAGTTCAATCCTTTACAATTTATGTGGACTACTTTTTGAAAACAACATCGATCAAATGACCACCTTTATTGGCCACCGCAAACTGTGCTCTTTTTCGGGCATTTTCCATCACTTCTTCGAGCATCTCCGTCGGTATGGCAGCTATTTCGGCACGAATATTGGTCTTGAGCTCGTCAATGGTCTTCGGGTTGCTGGCGTAAACTTTACTCTTTAAATAACCCCACAAAAAGAAGTCTGGGGGGGTTAAATCAGGGGATCTTGGTGGCCAGTCAATATCGCCTCTTTTCGATATCACACGTCTAGGGAATTTTTGTTGCAAAAACCGTATTGTTTGGTCCGCTGTGTGGCATGGCGCCCCGTCTTGCTGAAACCAGAAGTCAGTCAGACCTTTTTCACGCATTTTCGGACACACAAAATGTGCCAACATCCACCGATATCGATTACCATTAACTGTTTCACCTTCATTGAAGAAAAATGGCCCAATGATGGTTTTTGCGCACACGCCGGCCCAAACAGTCACTTTTCGATCATGCAATGGTATTTCATGAATCTCGTGAGGATTTTCTGTCGCCCAAATGCGGCAATTTTGTTTATTAACACCGCCAGAGGGAGTGAAATGTGCCTCGTCGGTCATTAAAACTTGCATCCAAAATTGAACGACTATTTTCAATGTACATCGTCACTATTTCGGCGCGTTCTTTCGGTGTGAAGCGGTTCATGGTTAAAATTGTACTGGTTTGACGTTTCCAAAACGTGTCTAGGAAAGCAAATCGGTTGACAAATGGCGAAGTTATTCAATGTTTACATACCGGAGGAACAGATGGCGCACCCTGTAGTTTTTCGTGATTTTCTCGAAACTGCTTGGACTGGACACGCGTGCCAGAAATGATTTTTCTACTCTATATGAGAATAATATAGGAATGTATTAGATCTAGTATACCGTTTGTAATACTTTTATGAGCTGTTAATGTGGACTGCGAAAACCGCTGGTACACGAATGAAAAATAGTGAATCTAACTATTTTATTATGGTGTTAACGTGGCAACGTCCAAAAATACGAGGCATGCATGCAGTCTTGTAAAACTAACGACTAACCATGTTGATATGCGGCAAATTGTTGTTGCTTGGGGTTTTCCCAATGGAACTTCGCGATTAATATTTGTCAATCAAGGAAACAAGTCCTATGGATATGAAGTGCCGGGGACAACAGTTGGTTCTATTGATTCTTCTGCTTTGTTGGCCTCTTTCAAGATTTCCATTCCGACTCGCTCTTTAAGAAGCCGTGAATTTTTGAAGCTTCCCCAACACCGCACTAATTACGGTCTTCACGAGCCAATCACTTCAATGTCCCGTTCATTTAATTTGTACTTTGATAAGATTGATTTTCATTTAACTAAAAATTGTGTTAAAGCTAAACTTTAGGGTAATTTTATTTCACTATTTTGTCGCCAGTCTTTTTTCTTTTTTTTCTTTTATTTATATAAAGTTTTGTAATCTAATATTGTAGTAGTCAGTCAGTCTTGACGAATAAATAAATAAATAAATAAATAAATGGTGTATGAATTTTAAAAAAAGTTATCAATGGGGAATCGGAACTGTAACTAAAATATGCAATTTCAATTACAAAAATAGTGAAAATCGACCATTTCTATAGTAAATTTAACTACTTAGTAGTAAAATTTACTATTTTGAGGTTAAATTAACTATTATTGTCATTGATTTTAACAATTTTATTTAAAGTCTCGATTGCCCATTATAAAGTGGTTAAATTTACTATTTTTTTCTCTGCGTGTATGCGAATCACACTCTGATAATTTAATTTATTACAACAAATTTTAAAACTGTCCAATTTTTTCATTATTGCCCATGAGAAAGCCACTGAAAATTTTTAATCCTTACAGGTTTGGTGGTGCACACGATGTACCACTTTTTTCGTAACAAATGCTGCACGGTGGTACCAAAATTGTACCACTTATTAAATCGACTTGCAGCATGAAAGCTTTGATATGGTACCACAAAGAAAATAAAAACAAAAATTTTTTGTTTCGTGTTCAGCTCGGGTGAAAATATTTGCTATTTTCATACTTATTTATTCTTATAAAATAAACAAAATAAAAAGAAAATTCTAGAAAAATGCTTGTACATCAGTGGTAATAAGTTAAAGTAGCTTAACCCTCATCATCCTGGGATAATTTACAAACAAAAACACCTGGGATGAGTCCCGCGGACTCATATGAAAGTTATATATAAAACACTAAATTTAACAGTATTAGAATATTTTTTTTCACATGATGTTATGTGAGGCCGTTCGTCCAGATGTAAACGGACTTGATTTCCATTTGGTGCCATCCCTTCCGGCAAAATCAGATTCTGGTTCCGCGCTCTCTTCACTTTTGAACGCAGATATCTCTTGTTCGTCGGTTACGTCCAAATCAGTTTCAAAATTATATTCCTCATGATCAGATAAATCATTTTGATTATCTTCCAAAACGTAAACCCTGATGGCGTGTTTTTAACGCACTAAAAGCACTGAACGGGTGAATTTTTGTAAATGTGTATGATTTGCGCGGCAAATTTCATACTGAGTCTTTGAGACTCATCAGAGGAGGTTAAGTTCGTTTTTTGTAAATGATCCTGTGAAAGCTATGGTTGTTGAGTAAAAAAAATCTTTTGTTTTTTTTTTTGGAAAAGAAATATATTATATTAGAATACATATAGCTCTGCGTATTTAAAAAAAAAATTTTTTGCCATTTATAACAAAGCAAAGTTGAAATGTGTCTCGAAGACTCATCCTAGGAGGATGAGGTTAAATCGATTTTCACGCGAAACCAAATTGATCTCTTTGAGAATGCAAATACAGATCAGTTTGGTTTCGCCTGAAAATCGCTTTAAGCTACTTTAAGTTATTACCACAGTAATATCCGGTGTACTCGTTTGCGTACGGCGGGCGTTAATGGGTTAGGCTTCGGTTTAATAAAATTACCACATGCAAATTTCCAGCTATTTAAATGTTTACTATTTTCAACGGAAACATGTAAACAAATTAAAATTTCTGTCATATGTTGCTCACAGTGAAATGTATTATCGCAATCAATGAAATTTTCGTATTAAAAGCTTCCAAAAAATTGGCATACATTTGGGAAATTTAAGAATGATTTAGTGACTGGTTTCGCATTTCAGTGCATTTTAAAAATTATTATGCAAATCAACAAAACATCGACCGTGTCACCATAATTTGAATAACCTCAATGGAAATGCATTTATTCCCAGACAAAACTATTTTTCTTTAATTTCATTGGGGATTTTAAAAATTTGCGAATTTTCAGACTTTTCCACTGGTCATCGAATCAAGACCAATAACACTACCGATGGTAAAGTATGGAGAAAAAATCTTTTAACAGACGATTTAAAAGGTTTTAGTGATTAATGAAAGCATTCGACTGTTCCTCTAAAAATTTTGGCAATGAACCAATTTTGGAGAGATTTTTATTTTCTTTTTCATTCATATATGAAATTGACACCATATTTAATATCATGAGAAAATGCCAAAATGAAATGTAAATTTTTGCATGAATTAAAATCTATATCAACAAAAAGGCAAGTCGAAAACATTTATATGAGTAAACCAGCACCCCTCAAGCCTTTATGGGCTTTTCCTATGCATATAGTTATCAATTGAAGTGAAAACCCAATACTTCAATTTAATTTCATAAATGCAATGGCCCGAAGCTTGCATGAAAACTTTTCGAAGCAAAATTTAGTTATATCTGTCCACTACCGGTATTTAATACATACATATATGGATATTGGAAGTGATGAAAAACCCAAATCAAAATAAATAAATATAGATGCATTCATGTTTAAAAAAAATAAAAAAAATAAAATTTATCAGTAGACATTTTATGCACGGCAAAAAATCTTGGAGTGAATTCCAATCAAAATTGGATTACATATAGGTCCACTCCAAAACATGATTAGATTTCAATCCACTCGTTGGATTGAAATTTTTTTTCTAATCTTCTTTAGATTGAATTAAATTCCAAAAATGTATTAAATTTATCAAATGCAAATTGCAATTTCTGTTGCAAAAAATGCAAATTCTGTTGGATTTCACTACATTAAATGAAGGAATCAATAGTTTCCTACATTAATTAAGTGTGACTGGAAAATAGAGCGTGAATTCACACAAAAATCAGCGTGAATTCCAACAAAATTTTGTAACAAAATGGGCAAGGCAAAATAAAATCTTCATTTTTCATGGTTTTATGATAGTAATAGTAGGTACCAATATCCCAGTAGTGTTTTTTACTTTTTACAGCATTTATAATAAATTATAAATATTTTCTTACGTATTATTAAATGTTGAAAAACTCCTGCTCACACCGCGATTCGAACCCGAGATCCCTAGGTTTGAAGTCCACTCGCCAACCCATACGGCCACCGAAGTAAATTAACAAAGTGAGTCTAAACATGAATGGTTTCTATCTCACTTGAACTTTACTGTCAGTTGATAACTAAATGAATACTTTCGGTAATTTGATATACAATAAAAAGTAATTGAAATCTAATCTAAAAAAATATTAGAATATTTGTAATAATTTGCATTTATTGAATTCCAATCGAAAATGTATTGAAATTTCGTCCAATACAATTTTTGGATTGAAAAATACTCCAAGATTTTTTACCGTGTGATATCTTCCGGTCCGCATGAATTCTGACATTTGGGAAATTGCAAAACTTATTAAAACTTCGATTCTCTTTTAAAATTTCACATTTTTCCCCATTTTACAGTTGATATTTTTTAGTGTTCTCGCTACAAAATCGATTAAATGCTTCTTCGGAATGAAAAACTGCAGGTGCTTGGGAGACCTTTTATTGGATTTTCCAAGGATTTTTGGCTTAGCTGTATGTATGTAAAATGAACTAAATGTTTTATTAACGATTTTCCCCCTTTTTGGCGGCATGTGACACGAAAAAATGTACCAAAGCCTGTAAAAAAAATTTTACATATCGGATTACTGAATGGGAATTTTTAAGCACCGAAGTTTCAGCTCAATTTTAATCTTTAATTTTTAAGAGTAAACCCTTAATTAGCACGAACCATTTATTATTAACATATGTTAATAAATTTTTCAAGGATCATTACTGTGATATATTTTATTGTGGCAAATGGGGATTTGAGTTCACATGCAAAAAAAACCCACATCAAAAAAACAATTTAAATTTAATTTTGAGTTAATGTCTTTTAAAATGATATTTTTGGGACTGCCTAGAATTAATTTTTAATCTTATTATGGTTTTAACATTTGCAATGTTATAAAAGTGATGAAAAACTTGAGTTATACAGTTATTAAATGAAAGGCTTTACATTCTGCTAGTGGCGATTTTGAGCGAGGGCGGGTGCCCTTTTAGCCCCCTCCCTAAGCACGTTGTTAGATATACCATAATTTTTTGTAAAGTTTTATTCGGCTTGCCACCCTCCCCCCCTCCTTCTCTTTCCCGGCTCCTGAGTGCGCCAGTGGTCCTAAATATATTAAAATCATGTCAGTTGAAGGCAATAACTTTTATTTCATTAACAAATTTCGAAAAATCAATCAGGGTATTCACAGTCCTCTTTTAAATTGCGAGTAATTTTACCGCTCGGTAATTCAGTTAAATTTAACAGATTTTTACCGAGACGATAACTTGGTTCATGTAAAAATGAATTACCGGATTCGGTAATTGTAGACATGCCTTGAGTCGTGTTTTTCGGCCCGGTTATTCGGTATCAAGAATCAACCGCGGGTGGCGCTAGTAATGTTTTTAGTTGTCAAATTTTCTCGCTGGTTTTTTTGTTAATCTCATCGGACTGCAAATATTTTCAATTTTGATAGCCGTTGCCACAATAGAAATTCAAAAGAATACATCAAACATGGATTTAAAGGTATGTGACATATTTTACAATCAAATTCGCAGTTCATGATTTTGTCACGTATCAAATAAAAGCGCTGTTCTCAAATCTGTGCTGTGGGATGTTCACAGCAGATTATTTTCAGTCTTTTAATATTACCGAAAATACCGAATACCGAAAATTAAAAGAGGACTGTGAATACCCTGAATAAAAATTATTCACTTTATTGTTATTGTATATTTAAATTTTGAGTGAGTTTTTTTTATGTCTAACCAATCTAGTTTAAGTGTAGAAAAAAACATAACAAAAGCTATAATTGCCAATCTGGCAATTATTGAAAACCCGTATGGTGATTTAAGTGAACGGCAAACAGTTGTATCAAAATTCCCTTTTGAAGTCAAACTTTCCAATAAGATTTTTTAAAACTTGTTCCAATTGGATTTTGATGTATGGAACTTTAATGCAGAATCATGTCCTAAACAACTTTTGTTCTTGCACTTTTTTGATAAGATGCACCGTTTTTGAGATATTCGCCAAAAACATTTTCGTTCGTATGGGGGGTACCCCCATGGTCCATTTTTGCCCATTAACGAACTTAGCCTCGCATTTTACGAAAAACGGACCTGTGCCAAATTTCAAGTCTGTAGCTCAATCCGTGCGCCCGCAATCCGCGCCACAGACGGACGGACAGACAGACGGACAGACAGACGGACAGACAGACGGACAGACATACGGACAGACAGACGGACAGACAGACGGACAGACAGACGGACAGACAGACGGACGGACATGTTAAATTCAACTTTTTTCATCATTCTAAACACACTGGTGTAATTCATTTTTGTGTGCGATGACGGGATCTTGGCGTTACAAACGGTAAGGCAAAGTTAATATACCCTTTGGTTTCACCATACGGGTATAAAAATTACTTTCAGGGGTTTAAAAAAAATACCAGAAATGTCTCGAAAGTTTCGATTTCGGTTCTAATATTTCCGAATCAAATTTAATTTTATGTTGATGATGGAAACACTTTCATAGTATAGGTATTGAGTTTGAGCTCATTCTAAGTTTATTTGCTATGATATTGAAGAGGGCCATAAAGTGGTGCCCATTTCGAAATCAATACAGAAAAGTTTCAAATATAAATAAAACTTGGTTCGTTTGAAAAGCATCCAACTTCAAAATGAAAACCAATTGAGCGTGAAAAAATGAATCAAAAAATAAGAACAAGACAACAACATAATCAGCAGAAAAAAAATCAAATTAGATTTTACTATGCCAATGAGTACGATGAGTATATTTGATTGGCTACCAATAATAGGAAAAAAGAAATTAAATTAAGTACACTTTTGAAATGTATACAAAAAATCAATATCGAAAATCAACAGATGAATTTCTTGATGTTATTTGGAAGCAGCTACGTTTTATGATTTTAGGAATTTTAGATATCGGAACGGAAATCAAAATACTTACCCAAAGAAAAAGATAACTCGATAAGAACAAACAGTTGAAATATGATCCAATTCATGATTTTTCTCCCTTCAAACTTGTAGCAATTAGGTTGATATTTTCAGTTACTCTTTGATGGAATTCTGCACACTTTCATTTTCACCCACTCATTTTTGCACTTTTGTGAACTCTTTTAATTCGCATCTGTTTGGATTTGAATTTTCATTTTTCACCTTGTCTATAAATAAATAAACACATCCGAAATAAGCACAAATTCTCGAACGCATGATATTCATTTGTTATTTATTCAAAACCAACTGAAATTGTATTCTATGTTTAGGCATTTTTTTGGAGAATATTATTTTTTTTTTTAGAACGTGAGTTGAGTGAATGATGGTCGCATATGGACTGAATCTACTACACTCAGTGTTGAAGTGTTTTCCGTATGTGAAATAGAAATCTAATTGAACTCAGTTGAGTCGAGATCAGATGAGATAATCTTAAGATGAAGTATTAGTAGCTCGCTATGTAATTGAAATATTTCCATGTAAAATATATGAAATTGTTTATACTACAAATGAATATTAAATTTTTTAAACTACGAAAAAATAAAGCATGGTGTCAGTGATAATTATTTGCTGATATTACGATGTTGGACTGATGATGGTGTCATTTTATAGTTTAAATATTGCTGAATAACGCTTTTCAAGTTCAAATCAATTCAATTGATATTCTATTTCTAGTATTTAATTGCCTCACTGTTATTTATTATGCGAACGTAGAATTTTAAAAGATGGATTGCATTTTCCGTTCGTCTAATTGTTTCTGAGTGTCAGAACTTTCAAATAAGTTGAAGTAGAAACTTAGAGCGTATATGCTTTTTTTCTCGAAAATTGCTCGATCTAGATGTTAAATAGAATAGAAAATTTTGAAAAATCTTGTCTTACAAAATTCTATTGAATAAAGTAGGCACTCTTCGGCTCCAGAGTCGAACACACTCTAAATCTGTGATTCGAATTCGCCATTAAACTAGCATAGATTTGTTTGCCATAAATTATGAGATTGAGTTTTTACCAGCGGCGTGCGGTCTAAGGAGCAGACGGTGCAGAGCACACCCTGAGCGTTGCCCAAAAAGTAATAAAATAAAATTACATATCGTCGGCTAAGACTGAAATTGTGCTAAGTCCATTATACCAAATTTGACAGAAGAGCAATAGAAAACCTTGTTAAATCATTTTAATTTTCATTTAAAGAAAACAGAGTCTCGTTTAAAGAAAACTGAGCCCAATTTTTCTCATTTAAAGAAAACTCAGTGTTATTGAAGGAGAATCAAAACGATTTAACAAGGTTTTCATTGCTCTTCTGGAAAAATATACCAAATTGACTTAGCACAATTTCACTCTTAGCCGACGATATTTCTTTTCCCTAACGGCCAATTTATTCACTCGCAGTTAAATCGCCTTAACTCCCTTAACTCACCTTTAACATGGAAAATAAGGTTAGCTAACTCCCTTAACTCACTAACTCGGCTTAACTCCTACACGGAAAAAAATATACATAGGGATATTACCCAAGGCGTCTTTGGTAAATGAGTTTTGTATGAAATTTTGGTTATCTAATTTTTTTTGGTTAAATTATCGAAAAAATTGGTTGAAATACCTGCGTAAAAAATTTGGTAAAATAACTAAAAAACATTGGTAGATTCATCCAAGATTTTGTGCAAACTATTTCCCAAAATTTACCCAAGGCCAGGGTTATAATGAACAGTGCCTTAGGTAAATTATGTTTGGATGCCTGCAGCAGGTAATTAGACTACTAGTAGAACTGCGCCACACTTGTGCATGACGAAAAAATGGCGACGATTTTGTTAGTCGATTCGTCAGTTCTAAAAACTCGATTTTAAAGCGATTCCAATAATTTTTCATAAAACTGATGCAAAAAATCAGTTTTGGGAAAGCATTTCTTAGTTTAGACATTAGTTGAAATGGTTTTTTGAAATATTTTTTATGCCCTGAAAAAAAGATTTCGATAATTTTTTCCCATTTTCGAAAAATACTAAACGCGAATAGTATTTTTTCGAGGTAACACAGCAACATTCGCCGAGAGAATTCATTCGTTTGAAGTTTTTGTAAGAAAAATCATTCAAAATAAATTATTTTCATTTCGCATCATATTGGCCGTCATAAAACATTTCCTCCATACGAATATTCAATATAGAAACTATCAGAAACAAATACGCATCTCTTAATTTTTAAAGTCATCACACTAAAACAATTTCCGCTCATTAGTTACATATATTAAATTCTATGAACACACACTAAGCAAGAAACAGAAAGAGATTCCATATCAACAAGAGAGATTTGTTTTATGGGTTAAATTACAAAACCCTTGGTTATTTTGCCAAATCTCATTTTATACCAAAGAATTTTGGGTAAAACACCAAAAATCTTGGTAGGCTGGAAATAAACCAAGATCTTGGGTAAACTATACCAGGATTTTGGTTATTTTCACCTAAGTTTTTCTTTGCGTGTAGTGAATAAATCAGGGCTAAGACTGATGTGCAGAAAAAGCTGCACCCAATATAAAAAGCGCGTACTCAACAGGGATGGCCCCAATTTGCCTTAGGAAGGAAGTAGATTGGACCAAAAATAGTGGTAGATTGATACGAATGGTAGCAGATTTTCAACCTATTTCTACTTATGCCGATATACCAATTTGTATAACTAAAGCTACATAGCTTTATCATTCATAATACCAAAATTCTATCAACAAAAAACTTGCTGTAGTTCAGAAAATGACATTTAAAAACTTCTTTTAATTGGCTGCCTCATATTTAATTTCGTTAGAAGCTTTTTACATTTAACATGTATAATACAATTTTTTGGTTGATTCATGTATTTTACAAAAAATAGTAGTAGATTTGATTTACTACGCACTAAGGCTTTTGAAGGCGAAAATAGTAGTAGATTTACTACAATTGTAGTAGGGGGACATCGCTGGTACTCAAGCTCATAAGACTCAACAGACTCTGCTGGGTGGGCTGGTTAAGTCACTCGAATGAGTGAAAGTGACCCGGTTCGGAAAGTCTTTTGTGCTAAGTTATTAACAAGGGGACTAGGAAGACCCAACCTCGTCTGGCAAGACGGCATTGACTAGGACACAAAAAAAATTGCGATGAAAAACACGAGGACATCGGCACGTGACCGGGACCTCTGGCGAGAGACATTGCGGTAGGCCAAAACCGGAAACCGATTGTAGCACCGAGAGAGAAAGTAACTAATAATAATTGAAAACATAAATATGCGGTGAACGTAGTAATTTTTAGTAAAATATCTGGCCATACGGGAATTTTGCGGCAAATCACTTAATATTTGAAATTTTTGTAAAACTTGAAATATTGAACAATATGCAGTTTTTTTAAAGCAATTTAACTTTTCCAAATGACAGAAAACTATAACTCGTTGATTTATCTGCAACAATTACCATTTTTTAAAGGCCATAAATTAACCACCGTATTTATTAAAAAATCATAGGTTTATGTATTTTTTTGTGCTTAAACCAATTGTCACCCATGCTAATGTCTCTTTCATCCCTTTTTATGGAACAACAAAAAGTGATACCTTTATTAAAATTTAAACAACGAACGTAAACGAAAATGTTGTCAGTGAAAACAAGTTAAAGGGCCATCAGGAGACACATGGCCGAGACACCTGCGTCTGCGGTAGCTACATCGGATGATGAATTGTTTACCGGGTCACAGGGTCGATTAGTCGCCAACCTGAGTGTGGAGGACAACGAAACTTTCCCTTAATTAATGTGTGGGGAAGGACGATGCCGGCGACGAGATTAGAAGGTAGAGCTAATGCCAAGAATAGGGTAGATTCAATGTGAAATCCTGGTGGATTCGTTTGTCTGCTTGCTGGTTTATTCGCTGGGTCGCATCGGGTCGGTAATCACAATTGCCATTGTCTCTTGTGACGAGGGAGAGTTTATGATACGAGGACGTCGTTATTCTACCAAGTGACTATACTCCTTTATCCAGAGATCGGGTAGTACGAATGCCAACATACTTCAGTTCACTCGGTGTAGAAAACAAATCGGAATTTTACTGTCAGGGGACAGGATTTGGGCATTTCAGGACGTTAGGGAAGTCAGAAGTTGAGGCAGGATCCGAAATATACGAGTTTTAGTGCTGCCTGCCGGAGGTGCATGCCTCATGAATTCTACTTCAGCCATATTTTGCATATATCCGGATACCCGAATGAATATCTCTTCCTAAAAGCAGAGCGGATGTGGAGCTGGATGTGAATGGAAACTCGCCACCGGCAATGGAAGGTGTTTTCATTTCGAGGAGTCCTGAAACTTTAGTAGGCCAGACAGGGTCTATTCACGTCGAGCTGATGCTATTCTATCACCTGCAGCGTTGGGGAATCGCATTCAGAAATTGTCGGATGCTGCATTCTGTAGTTGCTACAAAACTGTCCGTCGCAGCATGTGCCGGTGGCATATGAAGGTTGCATCCGCATTTCTAGCTTATTGCATTTTCTGAAGTACTACAACAACCTTAACTGTGTTAAGCTGAATTTTTCTTTATTGCAAAAAGTTAGTAGGAAATTGTGGCGACAGTAAAAATATTTTGCTTCTAATCTTTGGTAAAGTGTTTCTCGAAAAGAGTAGAAAAGCTCGGAAACGGATCGTTTTGTAAGGATGATTTTGGCAGATTTTCGTGGTACAGTTTGGTAGTGATTGTTATTATTTCGGGGCAATTGCAAAAATAATTTTCCTTCTGCTATAACTTACAGAGCAACACCTCAAAAACTGAGGGGAGGGGGTCGTCAAAAGGCCGAAAATTAGAGTGACGATTTATTTTCTTGGATGTTACCGCTCAGTTTTTAATTGAAGCCGAAAACGGAGGTTTTTTCGTCTCTATTAAAATCATTTTTTTTACGTTAAAAATAATAAGAATCATTTGAAAATTTCCAAACCAAAGCAGAAGAGTAGAAAAGCTCGGAAACGGTTCGTTCCATCAATAATGAAGGAAAATTTTGTTAACATTAAGTAAAAGTTTTTTTTAATATTTAAAAACTTGGCATAATCAATCAACTCAAGAAGCAAAATTTGTACTCTAATGGTTCTTCCGCATCGCGCTTTTATAAATTTTAGAAATACAATTGCAATACAAATCTCAAGATCTATCAAAAAAAAATCATGTATAAATCTCATCAGGAAAATAGATTTCCTCTAATTTTCTGCATTTTTTCTTTTTTTAGGTCCCGATTAGGCATAAATGTCGCCTATTTTCATGTCCTGCCAAAAAATATCTCGTGGAGACAGAATTATCCAAGACATTTCTAATTTCTTGGTCAAAAATATTCGAAAAGAATCTGTCTGTAATGTGATGTTAATCGAGACAAAATCTTACCGAGAAAATTTGTCTGGCCAAATGTTTTGAATTTATCAGGAAATTACACTGAAAAATAAATAATTTCCTATTATAAGCCGCCAATCTTTAAATACAGAATTACGGGAAACTTGAGTTTCAGAAAAAAAGAAAATACGACAAGCAATGCAAAGGCTTGATTTGTTGTTGTTGTTTTTTTTATTGCGTTGACATTTGACAGTTCACTTGCAACTAACAGCTTAATTTTGGCTGAAGCAGAAGTTTGGCCGAAGGTGTCCGAAGCTGTCGTACTCTAATGTTAATAGACTTAACGAAGGATCGTTAAATTTTGAACTGTGTAATTATCATAACGAAAAAAACACTTATGTATCTCAAGTGAGTAATGCAGTGTAGAGTTAAAAAGGAAATAAATATATGAACAAGTGCGAATTATGAGTGACAGAAAATTTTTGTGTAGTTTTCCAACAAAATTATTCAAAAATTAACTGTATATTTGCTGCAGGTATACAGTAAAAACATTACTCCTTATCCTTTCAGTTCAACTGACAATACTTGGCACGAACTTGTGCTACAAGAAAACATATTTTTTGTTTACCTGTGGCAGGTACTTTTTTCGCCAAATTTTTGAGTTTGTTTTGTGCAATTATGATGTTTACCTGGCTTGAGAAGATTGTTCACCTCTTATAGGCATGTCAAAATTTATAATCTCCTACATCGTGGCAATCCCTGCCTTAGGCAAACTTCACTTGCTTCAACTGGTTGACAGATACAATTTGTAGGTAAACAGACATCTAGTGTAAGGAAATTTAACCGGTACTACACTCAGAAAAATGGAGGCTAACTCGACGACCTACATACGGCGTAATTGGCCTCGGGCAGGCGCGCGTTCGCCTGCATGTGGGCAAGTAAAACTGAGTTGACCTGTGGTCGGAGAAATTCTGAAATTAAGCCACCAGCAGGTGAAGTAGGGCATTGGGAGCTGCACGAGTTGACCTTAGATAGGTTAACTCTGACCGCTAGCTGGTTTACAGACACCTCTGTAAGGTCAGAGTTAACCTGACAAAAAGTTGAACTGGACATTTTTCTGAGTGTAGGTAAACTTGCCCTGCCTTAAAACCTTTAGTCTATTTCTCTCACTGTAAAAAGCATATAATTAATTTTCAAATTGTGCAATGCAAAATTCCTTTGCTGAGCATATGAAATTTTTCGCTTATCTCGTTTAATGTTTTTTTTTACTTTATTTTCAAGAGTACTGTAAAATATGAAGAGCTGATTTAATGAATTAAAAATAATTCCTTTCAATGACTGCCCTTTATACACCGGGTCTTTCATTCAACTAATTAAAGTTTATCCACATGTGTTGGTATGTGTTGGTAATGATTTGGGGATGGGTGGCTTTCATTCGTTCTTAAGTAACATAAAATTCGATCCGTTACTGTTTGAAATTTCTAATTTCTAATCTTCTATAGAAGACGATAGGAATTTGAGTTCACTCACCGTAGAGACAACATCTACGAATATATCCTATGAATGCAGGTCATCAGAGAATTGTCTTTTGAAATTTTAGACTCGTCTGGTTTCTTAATCTTTGTAGCTGGTTTTATCTCACAATAGCACAGTTTTCGTAATGAAATTTTAGAACTGATGAGTTTCGTTAGAATGCTTGAAGGGTGAATTGTTTAAATGCTTACTTATGCTTATCTTTAAATGCAAACAGATTAACTGCTTCACTCTGAGAGTGTGTTGTGTTTGAATTTATAAAGGATAATAGTTTAGCCCTGTATTGAAAACTCGTTTTATAGTCCAAGGTGGCCTAGATTTTGTAGATTCTGCTTGGAATTAATCAAACCTTTGCTTGATTAGGTTAATGAATTGGGTAAGATAAAAGTCAAATATCGCATAGGATTTTGGTTGGTTAGATTTGGCAAGATTAACTAAAGTTGTCGTGTTGATAGCCAAAATCCATAAGATCAACAGTATATTTAATAGAGAATTGAAATGCTGTATGATTTAAGATGACGAAAATGAATAAATGTGTTATTTGTAGATAGAATTTTAAGATAGAATTTTAAAATATCACAACTTTATTTTAACAATCAACTACAATTTTTCTATCTCAAGATTCTAGGGTAGGGTGGAAGTTCTATATTGCAAAAGTTTTAATCTATATAAAAGTGTCCCTTATATGAAAATGGTCCACCCTATCCTACCGAAATTATGATTTCCACTAATAATACGCAAAAATGGCGAAACTAATTGTCGTAATAATATCAATTAAGATTTTATAATAATTAAACCACTTTGAATATCAAGAGAATATTTTGCTACCATAAGAGCACAGCCAGCATTATTAAATGTGGCGCCAGAATGAGTTTTCGTTATAAATCAATTTTGTATTACCGGGAATACTGAATAAATAGTTTAATTAATTATTTATTTTAATGTGAGGTGCGGCGCCCCAGTCTAAATAGTAATTATGAAAAATCACATTTTTCAATTAACTGTATTCAATCAATATCTTCTTGATACATTAATAGTAGTCATTAAATTGAAAAAAAAATGTAACAAGTAAATGATCCTTGGTATAAGCAAATATAATTTCAATTGATTAATATCAGTAGCATGAAAGAATTAATTATATCAGTCAGATATATGTTAGTAACTATATCTTGGCATTTTATTATTATTACCAAAGAGTGTGGACATGTAATTTACAGGTTAAAATACTCTGTATAAAGTTTAAAAATACTGAAAAAAATGTCAGAAATCTCATATCTAAATCGACAACTTTTGACAATATAACGGTATCTTCACAAATATTTCAAATAAAAATTTCAAAATTTGGTCATTAGTACAGTCCGACCAAGTGCCAGTTTTTCAAAACCCAACTTCGTCCGAAGCCGAAACCGAAGGTTTGCAAAAAAGCTATAATATGAATGTTTATTGTAAGGGAAAATCAATTGCGGTTCTGTTCAATTTTTTTTTGTTAAAAACAACAGAAACATTGGAAAATTAAAAAACATATTTCATTTAGTATTTAGAATATAGAATAACGACATATTTAGATAAATGTATAGCATAACAAAAGCTATAATTGCCAATCTGGCAATCATTGGAGACCCGTATGGTGATATTCGTATCAAAATTCGAACAGTTGTACCAAAATTCCACTTTGAAGTCAAACTTTCGAATAAGATTTTTTTTTTATTTATTCCAATCGGATTTTGATGTATGGAAGTTTTATGTAGAATCATATCCTAAATAACTTTTGTTCTTAGACTTTTTTGATAAGAAACACCGTTTTTGAGATATTCGCAAAAAACGTTGTCGTTCGTATATTGGTCCATTTTTGCCCATGAACGAACTTAGCCTTGCATTTTACGAAAAACGAATCTGCGCAAAATTTCAAGTCTCTAGCTCAATCTGTGCGCCCGCAATCCGCGCCACAGACGGACGGACGGACGGACGGACAGACAGACGGACGGACGGACATGCAGAAATCAATTTTTTTAGTCATTCTAAGCTCACTGGTGTAATTCATGTTTGTGTGCGATGACGAGATCTTGGCGTTACAAACGGTAAGGCAACGTTAATATACCCTTTGGTTTCACCATACGGGTATAAAAATCAAAAGACAAACATTTCCCAACAATAATAAAGGAAAATTTTGTTAACATTTAGGAAATAGTCATAATCAGTCAACTCAAGACGAAAAATTTGTACTCTAATTGCTTTTCCCCAACGGGCATTTAAAAATTTTTATAAAAAATAAAAAAAAATAATATTGAAAAAATTAGAGACAGAATTTTCCAAGATATTTCTAATTTCTTGGACAAAAATGTTAGAAAAAATCTGTTATTATGTCATTTCAATCGAGACAAAATTTCACCGTGAACATTTTTCTGCCCAAATATTTTGAATTGACGAGGAAATTTCACTGGCAAATCAATCATTCCCTATGATAAGCCGCCGTTCACCAAACACAAATTTTTCATAGAAAACTGCGATTTTGGTAAATATGATCCACAAAAAACTTCAAGTCGCTAGCTCAACGCGTTCTCGAGGTATCTAACTTACATTCACCGGACAGACAGATGCACGGACCTGCTCAGAATTTTTCCTGAAAGGGATTTCGTATTGATTAGAAATTTTGGATGTGTCCCCCTTCGCAACTTGGTCACCGCCATGAATACAATACTTTCCTTCTATACACATAAGAACACATAAGAAAGTAAAAACGTTAAATTTAAAAAAATTTAAATTCCAAAAAGTAACAGAAATTTCTAAAATATCTTTATTTAATTTCATTTGATTGCTTGTGAACTGATATTACACCAACGACAAATAATGTTGTCAAAAATTTAATTTAAACTTTCTTGTTGAGTGACAATATTTGTGACATTGTTATGAGTTAAAACGAAAAATATTTTGGAAAGTTTTACCGACTTGTTTCAAGTCAGTTTTACAACTAAATACGGTTAATATTAATAAAAGATATTCAGAATGAAATTGAAGCCTTTCAGGAACAATTCAACTTTATGGAGTTAATTTATGTAAAACTTTTACTGCGACATTTTCTGCTTGCGTGGCCATGACAATTTTCCAAACTGGTAACTGAACTTTTTGAATAAAATTTGTACTACAATCAACTGAATTTGTATGCAGTTTGATATTTAAATATTCTACAGAGTTAAAATTTTTTGTTGAAAAATTTGGTAGATTGTTTTAAAATTGGAGTGATGAAGGTTGGTTAGAAATAAATTTTTAAAAGTTTAAAATTGAATATTAATAACAAGAAATTAAACTGTGGCCTATTTCACCAATCTGCCAATTACAATTACAAATTTGTAGGTACTAAAGCAAAATAAGCCAATAATTTATAAGTTTTGTTAAAAAACAATTGATAAACACTTGTAAATACAAAATTATAAATTGGTGAAATGGGCCCAGGTCACAGTATGAGTTTTTTTTTGTAGTGTAACAATTAAACGTATTTTTTGGAGAAAATGTTTGTTTTTTTTTGGAGAAAATGTCGAGTTATGAAAGTACTTATAATACAAATTTGATTTGAAATTTTACTGTGTGGTAACTCAGGTGAATTTCCAAAGTTACAAAAACAAGTGTTGTCACATCCGTGGAGCGTTTTACTTAAGCGTTACCATACCACCACAGTTTTAAAGCCTTCCAGTTACCCAATTTTAAAAGTAATGTTTAGAATAGATCGTACGTTAGAAAAATGACAAAATTTTATGTTTTTTTTTAATAAAAACTGTGAAAAAGTGTGAATTTTGTAGTCCCTTGAACAAAAGTGGGCGGTATTGTAGTGTTATCAAAATTCAATTGAACCACTCTATCACACTTTTACCACACAAACATTTTGACAAAAATGGTAGTTTACTGCCCAATGTTTCCCATCAACCATGTCCGAAAATACTAAATTTTATATAAAAAGAGGATTTTTAGCCTTTTTTGTCCAAAAGATGTTTCTTTATCGAAAACAGTGTACAAAAGCCTTTTTTGTTTTAAAGAAACCGCTAAAGTGAGAAACTTCAGAAAATTTAAAATTAGCACTACGCAATCGTAAATTAGTCCATATAAAAACTCGAAAACGGAAATTAAAATTGTAGTAATTTCAATTGGAGAAGTTGCATGAAATCCTATTTTAAATATCGTAGCCTTAATATTTTTTTTGTATTCACAGCTTTCGGAAACTCATATTTTTTTTTGTTTTCATTAGTTAAGAGGAAATAGGAATCCGGTAATGTCAGTTAATGACCTTAATATTTTTATATACAGCGAAACCACGGTTTGTGAACAAAATTTCGGTGTCTCGGTTTGTGAACAAAAATAAAAAACTTCCATACCAGAAACAGGCTCCTGATGGGTTTTCAGAGCAGACATGCCTCACCTATTGGGGGGAAATTGGATGTGAAAACATCCACAAAAATAATATAATATTTTTGTTATATTATGTTTTGTTTTTGCAGACCTATAAGCCGAGAAATTCCAATAAAAATAAAAAAAAAAAAACTTAAAAGAAAAAAATTAAAAAAAAGAGTGCATAAAACCTTTTAGCCTTGTAACGGTAAACATTATTTTGCGTCAAACTCAATCATCAGTCATCTCTTTTTTCAAATTTTTGATTACATGCATTTTTTCATTAAAATCAAAGGTTTTTGTTTTGAATATTTGTTATATATTTGGAATCTATATATTGCGTGAAGTCACTGAGATTTTATATGGTCCAATTCAGGGCCACCCCGGCAGTGTAAAGGTTAATATACTTTTGAAAAGGCGTCAAATAATCCGGGTTTTGCAGCCAAATGTTCGCATTTGTTTATTCTGACTTTTCGTACTAATTTTCGGCAAAACGTGGTTTTTACACAGGGGTCTTCAATTAAAATCGACTATTGCTAAAGACCTGTAGAAAAAAAAGAAAAACGGACAAAAAATGTTGGTTTGATGGTTTTTTCGAAGCGGGCTCCATTTCCAAACAATACCATATGCGTTCCCTCCACTGGGAACTTCGACACTTTTTTTAACAGATAATTTCACTTTTTACTTTCGTCAATATTTTTTCTATGTTCTTACGTAAAATGAATAAACTAAAATTAAGATTTAAGGGGCTGTCCATAAAATACTAGTTTTCGGCATTTCTAATCCTTCCACCTCTCTTTCATGCTTCTCGCGATTTTTGGTACGGACTTGAGTATTGCCTATTTTGCGAATTTCTCGAAAACAGCAAGTCGTATAGAAAAAGTTATAAACACAAAATAAGCATAAATGTGCAATTTCACATAAGTATTTCACACATCAAAATTAAGACGTAACAGTTTTAAGGAATTTATAAATTAGAATATCATGATCAAATTTTATCTATTTGAAGTTTTAGAATCAGGGTATTTGACGATTGCCTGGCAATTGTGGTTTTTCTCAGGTTTAATGTATTTTTTTTTATAAGCAGAAAAAAAGGTGTTTTACCAAAAATTTTCAATAAATTCTGGTTTAAAAAATTATTTTGGGAAACTGCTTAGATTAGACATTTTCTGTCTTGTTTGTCAATAATTTCCACATTAACATAGTTATCAATAATTTCCACATTAACATAGTTATCAAACTCCACGTATTTCATCATACGCGAATTCAAAGACTTTGAGAAAAATAAATATGCAGAAATATCCAAAGAATTTTAATAATTGTAATGGCAAAAGCAATTAGTGAATCAAAATCACACATAATATAACTTCGGCTTTGAAATAAAAATCTTCAAAAACTTGTATATTTTTTTGTTGTGTATGTTTGTGTTTAATGCAACTAGGTAGATTAAGGTGTTCTACAAAGAAATTGCAGGAAAACATGCATCAACGAATGCAAGGATTAAAAAGCGAGAAAAAAGTCTTTTGTACGTGTCCACAATAAATCTGTTCGGTTGATAATTTTTAAAACTGCACTAAATTTGTACATCACACAGCGAGAAGCACGTGTGAATTAAATTCTAAAACTTTTCCAAACTTTATTCTTTCCAAGTTTTCCACTTTTATTTTTTCAAATTTTTTTTTAAACTTGAAGTTCAATTGGAATTTTTAAAACTTTACAAGTTGACGATCGACTTTTTGATAATTTCTAACATTTGCGGAAAAACCGCGTGTATTTTATACATTTTCCCAACGGAAATAATCTCCTAGCTCCCGAAGAGTGTTGAACCGGACGATTTCCCACTGACAACTGAAGTCCTGAAACACCACGAGTTCGCTTTTCAGTGAAACAGAGGTGTCCTGACAGCCAGAAGGTTTCCACTGCTTCCAAAATATTCCGTTTGGAGCCAGAGACGGGTATTGGCAGTGGATCCTTCGGCGATGGTATTCTGCATGTGGTGCAACGGAGGCCGATGGCAACCTGCGCAGTGCGCTGGAAAAGCTGGAAAAGCAAAGAGCCATGAGCTAAGAGCCATCCTTGAAATATATTCCGTTTTGCCTTTGATATGCTGAATAGAGTTCTCGATTACCGTTGAGATTTTCTCCACTATGCATTTTGTTGGGGTGGCCCTCGAAGCATAATTCTTGTATATCTGCTGTGCTTCTGTTAGCCCAATGGAACCGGTTAAATAAGAGGATAAATGCAAGACTTTGAAAGGATGGTATTTTGGGGGTCGTATAATGCCTGCACATCCTGATCTATGGGATATGATTCTTTCCTGTAAAATGCATGTAAACACTTGTTTGCTGCAAGTTCTCTCGGTCAAGGAGTTTCCGATTCGGGAATGGAGAATTTGTAAGGATGCAAATAGGGTGGAATATCGGAATAGTGCGGTTGAAAGTGAAACTGTTTTCGGAGATATTCGAACCGTAGCGGAATATAAATTTCAATAAGACAAGTTACTAACTTACATGAGATCCAATTGAATGACGAATGGATGCTCGTAAATTTCACACCACGAAAATCCTTTTGAATTTGCACATCCTATCTCAATATCAGTTAAACTTGTATTCGAGTTTTATATCAATTTTGTTTGGTTAATTTTTAACTAGTGGTCGGTATTGCTGTGAGAATGAATTTCGGAAATGTTTTGTCAAATTTAAAGTAAAAACTAGGTCGCATATCCTTCGTTGCTGGGTCAAAGTTTATTTTTTGGACCAAAGAAACCCAGAGAACCCTTAAAGCTTTTCAAAGGAAACCGTTATCATTTCGAAGCTTCCGTTTTAAATTTTCACCAACTCTGACACCAAATTCGTAATCAGTGATCCTGAAAGTCCCCAGGTAACATTTCTCATCCTTCTAACGGGCATGAGTTATGAAAAACCCAATGTTTTAAAACATCATCCACCTACCCACCCTCGATTATCCCCAGAGGGAAGGAGGGAGGGGGGGGGGGGGTGGATTTCGAAAAACGCAGCCTTTGTGAGCGTCTACTTGATGGATCAAAATTTAAGAATTAAAACTCCAGGGTTTTGGGCTGAGCTTTGATATGTTAGTCAGTCAAAAATTTATTAAAAATCCACACAAATTTCAAATTAGATAATAATAGAGGCGTCGTCCCTGAACCAACCCCGCCCTCAACTGTTACTCGACCTTCGGCCTCGTGGGGTAAATATTAGTGCGCGAAGATTTTCCCGAAGGCTTATGTCTGATAGTGAAAACCGAATTGAAATCCCTTCCGAATTCAGGAGATAGCAAGCCAGAGGTTTACACAAAGGGGAGAAGGTAGATATTAGTATACGAAATTTTTTCCTAAGGGATGACGTTTCTAATGGCGAAAACCAAAACCCAATCTTTTCAGAATTGCATGAGATAGCAGGTCAGGGGTTTGTAGAGAGGGCACGGGATTGATATTGGTGTTTGAAAATTTTTCCTGAGGGCTGAACTTTCTAATAATGAAAACCGAATCCAAATGCGTTCAGAATTCAGGAGATAGCATGCAAGGGGGTTCACAGAGAAATGGCAAGGTATAAACATAAGTAAGCGAAAATTTTCCTTAGGTTGGGTCCCCCTTTGGGTCCCCCTTAAATATGGAAACCGGATACGAATCCCTTCAATAGTTCAAGAGGTATGAGAGAAGGAGTATCGAAAGAGAGGGGGAGGTCCTATCCTTTATTCTGAAAGTAAGTCTGCTCGCGGGAAAAGTTTCATCGTATTCTGTTTCAAATAATATTGAAATCGCAATTATGAACACCTTGAATTAAAAAATTTGAAGTTATTAAATTTTTTCTGTTTTTTTTTTCAAATTACTTATTTCTCGAATAATAAACAGGCGATTATCTCGATTAACGATATTTTTGGGGGCGTTAAATTGTGTAATTTGGCGTCGTACACTAAAACATAGTACGTATTTTTATACCCGTATGGTGAAACCAAAGGGTATATTAACTTTGCCTTACCGTTTGTAACGCCAAGATCCCGTCATCACACAAAAAAATGAATTACACCAGTGTATTTAGAATGATAAAAAAAATTGAATTTTGCATGTCCGTCCGTCTGTCCGTCTGTCCGTCCGTCTGTCTCTCTGTCCGTCTGTGGCGCGGATTGCGGGCGCACGGATTGAGCTAGAGACTTGAAATTTTGCGTCGATCCATTTTTCGTAAAATGCGAGGCTAAGTTCGTTAACGGGCAAAAATAGACCATTAGGGGTAATGGTACGAACGAAAATACCCCATACGAACGAAAACGTTTTTTGCGAATATCTCAAAAACGGTGTATCTTATCAAAAAAGTCCAAGAACAAAAGTTATTTAGGATATGATTCTACATAAAACTCCTATACATCAAAATCCGATTGGAATAAATTTTAAAAAATCTTATTGGAAAGTTTGATTTCAAAGTGGAATTTTGGTACGAATATCACCATACGGGTTTTCAATAATTGCCAGATTGGCAATTATAGCTTTTGTTATGTTTCAATTATTTTTTTAAGAATGTTTGAATACCACTCTAAATTTTTCTCATTTCTCAAGCATAACAATTTCCTTTTGAACACATTTTTCGGTAAATCTTCGAAACAAATAATCGTAGATAAAATTTTTGTTGTTAGCCTACTTTCTCATCATAAAAATTCATTTTTATTATCTTCCAGACTGAGATAATTATTCACACTTTTGAGTGGCTGAGAATTTTCTTTTCAAAAACTTCAGATAATATGAAAAAATTGTAGGATCATACAGAGTTAAAAAAAAATATTGCAGAATTTTCGGATTTGGTTTTCTGAATTGCTTTTCTGTATCTTATAGTAAAAAATCGTCCTAAATGTTAATAAATTGTATCAAATGGAAAATTATTGTTTTGAAAATTACATACAATCGGTGTTAAAATGAGAAAAAAATGTTAACAAAGATAAAAACATTTTTTCATAAATTCCTGTTATTGCGAAAAACATGCAAAGCAATTCCGCAAATTTATATTCCTAATTACAAGTTACAATTGGAGCTTGGAAAACTTTACAACAGTGTTGTTGCTAATTATGCTGCCTAGGCTTCCTACCTTTCTTCCTGCGTGTCCCAATCCAGCACATATGCTTTTCATGCTGGTTGTTGCCGGATGTTGTTGTGTACAACATGGTGTAGACTTTTATCTATACTTGTAGATATTTTCAGTATCTGAATGTGGAGTCTAGATTTACATGTGCTGGACTAGCATCAATTATGAATATTTTATATTATTTTATGAAATTTTCTCGCCAGAGTTTGGGTCGTGGTCAGTGCTTCCGCAATAGTCTTAGGGCCTTGAGGGAATTTACCCAATTGCCCATGATGGTAAAAGGAAAAAGGACCAAATCCGCTTTCGTGCGAGAAGAATATCACAAAGTTTTTCAGTCACTATAGATCTATCGGAGTATATATATATATTTAGCGAAGGGAAGGTTAGTGGGTACTGGAAGTGAATGCATATTAGATACGGCAACAGATGTAATTCAATATGTGAGAATTTCTATTTCAGTGTGGGGTCAAAAAGAGCTACAGTGTTGCATTATTAAATCTGAACATTGTGTAATTTGCAAACTAATTAAATTATTTAAGCGTCTATTGTTTATGCATTTTCTATATGTGGCTAGCTTCTGATTTTCCTCCCTTCAAAACACAACCATTGCCATCGAACACTGATTGTGAGTGATTTAATAATGAATACTAAGTATATGTAGATAAATATAAGCATAGGTAGATTTATTTTAATAAATTCCTATCATACATGTGACGGGGATTAGCGGTCAAAATGATGGTTTCAACATGTTACTAAATGTGCAACTAAAACATTGTGGCCTGTTGTTGTTGAAAATTGATCATAGTCATTGGAGTTGAGGGCTTAAAAGTATTTAGGTAGTGTCCAGAGGGATCAATTGTCGTTTATAATTCTGTAAAATGATGTTAAATTTCATTTAAATAATATTATTACGTTTAATTTTACTAAGATACGGCGGCGGCATTTAGTTTCAATAATTTGGGAAGGATTTATTGCATAGACCGACTAATTTATTGTTTTCAATTTAACTAAATTAAATTTTCGTTCGAATAATTTATTGCTAAAATATCAAAACGATGCTAATGTTGAATAAAACTAATTTCAGTGATATAAATTGAATAGGTTTTTTTAGTTATCTATTGATTATTTATTTGAATACTGTTTGCAATTTTGACCGTTTTTTTTCTAAATTGGGTGGTAAAATTGGATGTATTGCACACAAAAAACTGTGCACACGACCAATAGAATTTATACAATATATCGACGGTCTGTCAACTTTTTTTTATTTAAAAAAATGAAAAATTTGAAAGTTTAAGTCGCGCTGGGAAATAAATAAATTGACAATTTTCAGCCAATATGAATTTTTTGTTGTTTCGTCAAGAATTCCTGTAAATTTCGTATAATTTTGACAATTCACATTTCACAATCTGTTGTGACTCAAGTTTGTTATGTGTACCTTGTGAGTTTTTTGTGACTGAGCAGCCAAATAGAGTGATTCACGTTGGGTCACAAGAAAAATGACAAAAAATTCACCTCAGTATAATTTCAGATTTGTGAATAAGTTTGACACTCGCTTTGTGATTTTCTGGTTTTGCTATTTTTTAAAGTGATGAATATATTTGAAAATCATTTAAGGCCTATGTTACACACGGCAACTTTAAGCGGCGACTTTTCTTAAGTATAGGCGCAAGAAGTGAGGGAAGCGGTGGCTAATGTCGCCAGTTCCGAAAGTAGAAACAAGGCGACAAAATACGCACACAAGCACAAAATCACAAAGAACGGGTTCGTGAAAGTTTTTTGCGATTTGACAGTTCGTCCAACTTCACACATACATGAAACACTCACTGTGTAATATACAGAAGTCTCCGGCAACTTGTCTCCGCGTGTAGCACAAACGAGCAACTTTTTGTATTTTGTATCGGTTTAAAGTTGCCGTGTGTAACATAGGCTTAAGTCGCTTAAATTTACAGTATGAAATGAAAATATTCCATTGGATTTTTCTCTCAGTGTACAATACGGCGCATATAGGTTTTAAGTCAATCGGTTATGTGGAAGTGTGTTAAAATTCGGTGACAAAATTTGACCCTGACAAACAAACAAAAAAGCTAGCTATATAATTTTAAGAATACTGATATACCTTCAAATAAAATGTCGAATTTGAAATTTTTCTTGAACTTGTACACAGGCGCAGATTTTTAATCTGCCCGCAATATTTGGGAGTCTCCTTAGATTATCCAGGTAAAAATTGTACGTATTAAGGCCGCCCTCCATTACCATGACTTCGGCAACTGCAAAAAAATAGAGACACATTTATGTGAAGATACGTTGACGATAAAGGGAGATAAGAATCAACTGCAAAAATTTGTCGGCAACTGAAAGAATAATTTCCCCTGTTTTTTATGGCGATTTTATGGCGATTTCTACTACAATCACACATTGTCCCTGTAAGTGAATAGTAATCACGGACACATTCAAACTGTTATTATAGCGTGATGTCATTTTTCTCCTTCGCATGCATAGTCAAAAGCTTTGTTACCATGCCAATTTGAACATTATATTCATAGCATAAGGTTTGATATGATTGCTATATAATTGTAAAACTGGAAGGGATAGCGTTTAACTTGTATTCAGTCATTCCTTTTTAGATCTACATAAGTCTATCTTGCTCTAGTTTTCTGCATTTTTTTGCAGTTACAGAAGCCATGGTAATGAATTAAGGTTAACCATAAGTAATGTAACCTCCAAACCAGAGTCAGCTCTCGAAAATTTCAAATCGATTAATTGAGTAACCTGTAAGTAAGACAGAGTTCCCAAAAAAAGCTGCAAAGCCACATCCCTCAGTAATAGGGTGACCATACGTCCCGGACTGGCCGGCACAGTCTCAGATTTAGGCAGGTTGTCCAGGTGTAAAATTAATAATTTCCTCTCACTGCGTCCCCCCCCCAATCTTCTTCGATAATCTGTCCCGGGTTCACATGAAAAAATATGGTCACTATACTCAGTAAATACTACCCCTGCAATTATCCGCAGGCTTTCTTTTGGATAAAAAACCAATAAGAAGATTATAACAGCGCTTGAAAAATTGCAACTGTATACAATTTCTTGTTTCTTGGGTCACTCGGATCCAATTGTCAAAATACAAGTGCAAGCAATTGTGGACATTATACTTGATGTAATTCCAGCACAAATTTTTAAAAGCTACTTCACTAATGTCATAGTCTGAATACTTTAAAAGGTACATGAGAAATATCTCAAGATAAAATTTTCTGAATTTATTTACAAAATCCTTTTATGCGATAAAAAATGTACCGGAAACAAGTTCTACACTATGCAAGCTAAAATCAGAAATGTTTTCATGTTATGCATAGTCTGCATACAGGAATCCTCCTCAATTTTAAAGAAATAAATCGGGTTGGCATATGAAAGGGAAAAGTTGTGTGTAATCCTCTTAGGATTTTCCAAACGCCATAACTAAAAAATGTACTTTTAACTGAGTGGGTGGGAAAATTTTAAGTTGGTCGAGTTGCTAGTAGAAAATAGCCACATCCAGTAAACATGAAAATTGTCATGGATTCTCAATGGAATTTGTATATCCGTTTTATGTACACTGTAAGTATTCTTCTCAATAAGTTGAAATGTAAAGAAGCGGAGCAAAGTCGTCCATCTCGAAACAAACAGACTGCATCTTAATAGTCTTTTATGTACATATATATCAGAAATATTATGTTGGTATTGCAGAGGAAGATTTCGATAATAATTTTCCAGAATTAACTATGCAATAGAAACAGTGACCTATAATTTTTTCCCCCGAATAAATGTCATATATAGAATAGCCGAAGATGATGATCCTTTATAGGAAAGAGTTCCAGACATGTTCATACAGTTGACAAAATTGTTTATTAATTATTATGCCTGTTTAATGGTATACTAATATTAAGGAAAATTGAGTTCATATTTGTCGATATCAGAAATTCTACTCTCGGCGTAATCGATAGAATTTTCATTTTATAAAGAAACATTGCCTTAAAGGCAATTAACATTGAATAGGAAACATGTACTCGCTTCACTTGCTGTGCACGATGTTTATGTCGAGGGAAATTAATTAGGTTCTCAATCCTGGATCCTCAATCTCAGATGCTGTCGGTTAGGTTCATTGAAGAATATCGACTCAATCAATCTCTGAAAAAGTTAGCGTCTCGGGGCTAAGCGATGGAGACCGTACTGTTGAAGTCAAACTCTATAGGATGATGCTATTATGTGGGGAGAATAAAAGGGATAATTAGCCAAGAGCGATATTTTAATTAAGTTGAATTTGATGAGAGTTAATTACGAAAGTAAAATCATTTCCTTCCGTTAAGTGGAAATTTCGATTAGGCTTAATAGAGACGAACCAGAGGACGACGGCCTTAATATTACAAAATATTTTCACTCTGTGTTTCTTCTTAACTAATTGTAAATATAATGAATTTATCCGGTTTTATATTAAACACTGTTCTTCAATCACTGTTTTTTGATTGAAAAATACTTTAGGCATTTTTAAACAATTTAAAGTTTTTAAAGTCTAATTTACCCAAAAATTTGCGTTTTTATAAAGTTAGAATTTTAAAGTGGTGAAAATTTATATCAAAATTTTAATCATAAAAACGCGTACAAGATTACTGAAATACTAACCTACTACAGTAGTTAAAGCGTGCTTTGGCATACGGACGGATGGACAGGCAGAAATCCGAATTATTTTTATGTCCCGGTGTAGTTCATTTTTGTGCCCAGCGATTGGTTCGATGCGTTACAACCATAATATTTCACATATAACTCGAGAATAAAAACAAGGTTTTATTAAAAAAACACAACTCTATCCGAAAAAATAGAAATATCTACAAAACTGTGCGCCTCATGACAATCCATGCTACAAAATACAAGATTTAAACATTTTTTAAAAAAGTTTTTGATAAAAAAATGTACTGAAAAAAATAAATAAATAAAAGCAAAATAAATATTTATTTTGTTTGTTATGCTTTTATTTCGCTTATATTTATTTTCTGATGCGCAGCGTCCAAAATTTTTTTTTTCTTTTCAGTAGGGGAGATCGGGGTTGGTTGTCACACTTTTTGTTCTTTTGCCTTTTTAGTGGCCATGTTCTTAGTTTAGCAGTGATATTTATATATCAGTAGATAATATACTTATTTTAGCATTATCTATTGAGGGAATATTATAATTTTTTTGAAAAAAAAGTGTGACTTTTAATCCCGTGTCAGGGGCAGGTTGTCACAGTGTCTGGGGTAGGTAGTCACATAGCAAATTAAAGGGGGAATATAAAAATAAATACTTATTTAAATCAAATGAGTATCTTTATTAAAGGTAAAATGTTGTATGTAATTAATTTTACCCAAGAAAAGAACGAAAAATGTCTTATTCTTAATAAAAAACAATAACCAAAATTTTTGTTCATAATAATAATAAAAAAAATGCATAATTCATAAAAAAAACAATAACCAAAATTCTGGTAACGAAAATATCAAAAATATAATCATAGTCAGTCTATAATTTCTTTGGGCGTAATATTTAAAATTCAAAATACCTAACCTAATGGAATTATATGAGACTACCAACCCCAGTCAATCTGAGACAACCTGCCCCAAAACACATTTTTGTACATAACCTCCCAAAATAAAGTTCAATCAATGTTTATTTGAAAAATCATATAACAATATCATGAAACACATATTTAACATCATAAATACACGAAAAGGTATATTACTATGTATTATTTAATTATGCTTATGAGACTCGACACAGATGCACAAAAAATTACTTTCGCTGTCCAAAAAAAAAAACAATTGCATATGTATATCTACGTCACTGCATTTTAGAGCAGGCTGAAGTGAAGTAGGTAGAGAAGTGTTGCTATAGCACTCATTCGACGCCGATTAATAAACTCATTCGTTCGCTCAGTTTTCTGTTATGGCCGCTGTGACAACCAACCCGTGTGACAACCAACCCCGGTCTCCCCTACCTATGTATAACTTTTTTAAAAAAAACCAATTTTTTTAATTTTAAACTTTTAGTTGTCGAATAGAATCCTCACCTTTCAGATATCCTTACGTACTTTTTGACTGAATCGGTTCCAGCGAGCCCAAAAACCTCCAGATGAGTTTTTTTATGAAAATTTGAGGAAAAGGATAATCACTTTATCTTTATACGACTTTTCGTTATTTTTAGGACGAAGTAGTAAATATAGTATTGAGTTACGTATGCATGTTTTATGGGTATACACTGTGTTAAGAAAGTTTCGCATCATTACGAAAAAATTAATATTCAGAAAGTTCTGAATCAGATTTCAATTTTTGAAATTTATAATAATATTGTGTCCTTACCAGGATTACTAATAATTTCTTTAATCCTTGTCTGAAGATAGGTTAATGATTTACAAAAGAAAGTGGGAGGTGAGTTAAATTTTTTATCAAATGCGTGGAATGGTGCGAAACTTTCTTAACACACTGTAGGTTTGCCATTAGAAATCACAATTATTTTAATAAAATGGGGCAACAAATTAAAAAAAAAACACACATTTCTATAAAAATTTTTATTATGTATTTTACAGACTTAATTTTTATAATGTCAGGATTTTTTTCATGTTTTTACTTTCCTCTGATGTAGGGGGGAAGTATTGTATTAATGATGAAGACCGACTTGAGAACGGGGGGCAGATAAAAACTTTCTGATCAGTACGAAATCCGTTTCAGGCAAAATTATGGCAGACATGCATCTGTCTGTCGGTCTGTTCTCGAAATATATTTCGAGAACGCGTCCACCTAGCGACCTGAAATTAGTTTTACAAAAATCGATTTTTATCAATTTTTGGAAAATTAACGGTAGCTATAACGAATACCTTCCACACAATTTTTTGAAAAAATATCGTTTTTTTCCAAATATCTCGAAACCTATGCGCTTTTGGGAAAAATAAATATAACAAAATTTAAAGGATATAAAATTTTCTGCATTTTTTGCTTCACCAGTTTTTTTTTGTATCTCAACATGGTACTCAACATATTTCAAAAAATTAGGTTTTTTAACACTAGATTGCCCAAGGAAGTCAAGCAGTCAAAATGACTGCTTTTGGCAATAAAGGTATAACACATATATATATATACCGGAAATGAAGGAGGGGGGAGGTAACTACAATTATTAATAAACGCATTTATATGTTGTACAAAAAGTCACAAAATTCTAACAAATTGTGTCATTATACACATAATTGTTTTTCTGATTGAAATTAAAAAGCAGTCAAAATGACTTGCTTGGGCAATCTAGTGTTAAAAATTTCTCAAAAACTATGTGGTATTATGAAAATAATGCTTATAACTAAATTCGAAAAAAATCAAAGTTCATGCATTTTTCCCTCTAACGGTTTTTACGTATCTTTAACGGTTCTTAAGATATTTGAAAAAACCTTATTTTTTACATAGTACCAGGAATAGTATCAAAATCCTACTTTTACTGAATTTTTGGGAAAAATTAAATTCCCATTATCTTTACAGAGCTTTTCTAGAGTTTTTAAATTCCCGACCTAGAAAGCTATTAGAACTAAAACTAACGCGCGATAACAAAATTTCATAGAAATCGGTTGAGTGGTTGTTGAATAATCGCTGTCACCGATTTTTGAAACGTTGTTTTAAGACCCCAGGTGAGGGTTATCGAGGGGAGGGAAAAGTCAGATTTGTACTGAAAAAACGAAAGCTCTTAGCCCCCTTAGTGATGCTGTAAAGTTTCATTAAGATCGGATAACCCAATTCGAAGATACCAGACGAGGGGTATCGAGGGGAATTTTCTCAGAGGTGAGACCTATCTAGATCGTTTCCTTGTCCCGGAAATTCCCTAACCACCAAATTTCGTGAAAACCGTTAGGCAGGTTTTCGAGATCGTTTGTGCAGACAGACAGACATACAGACAGACATTCCTCGTATTATATTATAGGATTTTTTCCGAGATATAAATATTTATATTTCAGAACTGATATTTTTATCTTCTGGTCGGAAATTTCTCAGATTGTTTTTACAACATTTGAACTAAGAAAAATCAACATATTTTTTTAGGACATCGCTAAGTTCCCTCGAATTAATTATATTTTCTTTCGTTTTATACAATTTCCAACTCATTTGGATAAAAAATTTGAGGGAATACCTAAAGACTTAACTTTTAATGTCCAGTTTAAAATTTTTGGACAAGTTTTTGATAAGGGAATAAAATTGTAGCAAGAAATCCTCTCAGAAGGTCATAATTATAAAACTTATCGAACAATATTAATTAAGATTCACAGCACTTTGCAAATCTTTGTACTTATCGTTCGTAATGAATTGGAAATTTGTTTAGAGGGATGGATATTTTCTGATTTAAGCGGATTAAGAAAGTTTTGTCCTAAAACTATACCAGAAATAATGCCTACCAGCAGAAAGGCGGTTAAAACTTTTGAAACTCGTGCCAAAAACTTTTGACCATTTACACCATTAGTTATGCAGAAAACGTCTCAGTAATCATTGGATCGTGACTTATTAAGAAAGCCTAAGGCCAGAGTAAAAATTGCGTCCTACAGAAAAAAAACTTTCTTTTTCGATATCCTGAAAATGAATCCAGCGAACTCCGCTTCACTTCTCAATTTTTTACAGTAGCGCAACAATCCCGGGGATTATTACAGTCTGATAACAACAAAGGTGGTAGTGGGAGTGCAGGGCATGTCGTTCAAAGTCAAATATCCCGGTTAGTGTTCTTCTGCTATCTGGTCGTTAAATTCAGTGCCATTTTATCCTCTCGGAGAACCCTGCTTTTGTCCCATTATGCCTTCTACCCGCCATCCTTTTCCACTGAATCTCGATGAGACAACACAAACAGAAACAGGACTCGACGCGGCAGTGGAGTAATTTTCTTTCAGTAACGGAAACTCATTAAAACTTTTCATTTCTATTTTGCATCCTTGGACGTCTCGTAATCACTTATGGACGGATGGCAATGATTGGCCATGGAATGAAAGTTGCTTTCAAGTCGTGCAAAGTCACATAATGAAAAGGACTAAAAACCTCCAACGGAAAGATATAAATGAGGAGATCGAGATCGAGGCCGAAACCAAAGCGAAAACGAAGACCGCCACTTTATATTCTTACGTTCTATAAGCATAAAGTGCTATTTTGCGTGCCCCCTAATCCGCCCTCATTATAATGTTATTAGGGAGCTCCATAACTCTCGGTGGGAGTTCTTGGCCTCCTTCAGGCGGTATCCTAGAACAGAATTGTGAATGGATACGAGCATAATCGGATAGAAAAGCTGATGGGTGCTGAGTTAAATTCTAACTCGTGATTGTATCGTGAGTTTCAGCCATAATTTCGAATCGTTTCGTCTTGCAGGTCTTTTGTCCCTAGGGACGCAAAACACTGGCAGCTATAGAAATTTTATTCAGTGGAAAAGTTGAAGGTGGCCATTTCGATACTATACACAGAGAAAAACGTTTATCGCATTTTCAATTACTTTATTAATTTTTGTATATTTAAAGTGCTAATTCTTTTGCTGTTAGGAAAATTTCGGTTGATTTTTTCAACCTCACTCATCTATGCATTTTGGGCTTAAAACTATTTAGTTTCGAATTTCTCAACTGATGTGGTTTGAAAAACGAATCATGAAGAAAACTGTGCAGCGACTAGTTTTTCAATTTTAGTATTCACACGTAGCTGATTTTTAGGTTGCGCAGTATTTGACAATATTGCGGCTTATTCAAAGGCTGTGCAGTTTTCTGGGTTGCAGAGGCCTTCAAACATTGCAGTATGCATGTAGTGCAGTTTTTCGTCATGCTGCGCAGTAAAAGTAGCCATGTCTGATCTCAGCATTAGTTTGAAATTTCTACCTTAGGTTTAAATTCAAAACTAGAGTTTTTTCAACATTGCTGCCATTTTGGCGTTTTTGAAATTTTTCTAATAACTTGCCATAATATAAAAGTTAGCAAATTTTTTCATCGGTACTCTTTTTTTAATGGTGTTAATAGTGCCAATGAAGAGTTTCTTGCAGAAAATTTAAATAATACTTGAACGCGGTAAATGTAATAACGAAAAAACATAGATGTATCACTAGTTATATTTATTTTCTTCTTTATTTTTTTCTGTGTAAAAGCAGCTGGCAAAATCAAGTGGCTTTGTTTAATGAGCTGGCTGGGTTTGTCGGGTTTCGCGCCCATTTACTCTGGAATTCAGGAAAGGCTCGCCTTTTGTAATGAAGGATTTGCACCCTGTCCCAAGCGATGGAGTTTGAGGGATGCATGTTTTGTTGGCATTCAAGGTGAAAGGGAAATCTCTTGCAGAGAAAACTAATTGTGGTCGAGGTAACACGAACTCATGACACCATGATGAAAAGGGGTTTTTCTTCTTGATTTTTTTTCCTTTCGTCCTTTAGGCTTAAATGTTCACAGCGAAGAATGTGAAAAAAATTCATATAACCGAAAACCGAGAAACCGAAAAGAATTGAAAGAAGAATAGTCCTGTCGACTGAAGAAATAATAGTCCTGGTGAAAAAATAAAGGAGTAAGAATAAAATTTCAGTACCTATTATTATAGTATAGCTAGTTGGATTTGAAAAGGACTAGAAAGAAATAAGCGGGAATGGAATGGATCCCTTCAAGGGATTAATGGTGGAAAACTTTTGCTGATTATTCAAATTAATGATTTTTGGGGCGTTTGGGGGACGCATGAAAAACTCATCTCGAATGAATTTAGTTTTTTTTTAGTATTTTATTTTTCGATTTTCCTTTCTTTTTGGTTGGAGAGGTTTTTTCGTCCTTTCATTTTTGGAATTACGAAAGGATCGAAAGAATAGACGAAAAAAGGGGGGTGAAGTCACAGCTTAAGACGGTGATTTATGATTCTTTGGAAAGTCATTGTTTGCAAAAGGAAAAATGAACAAATATGCAAATTCAAAAGGAATTCGAAATATTATCAGAGCAAGCCTCCTCTTATTTAGCATTGAAAAGTAATTAAGGACTCAAAGGCGAAAAAACGAAATGAGTGGAGATCTGTAAAGGATACAAAAAAGGGATAATCCGCACATTAATCTACTTAGCATAGAAGTAGAATTTATTTAAAAGTGTTTTTTTTTTGAGTGAAATTGAAATATTTGAAACTTTATTTGGGGCGAATTTATATTAACTCAGCTGAAGAAATTTTAACAAACGGAAATTTAATTTCAGGGATTTATATCACCCCAAATGTATCGATTGACTAATGGAAATGGGTTTTTCGAAACAAAAATAGAAAATAAATGAGGTTTTCAGTCATCAATCAGTTTTAAACAAGAAAGTGTCTTCATTTCACCAAGATTGGTTAGATGGTGATCGATTTTTTTTTCAGCAATTGGACCCTGACAAAAAGTTTTTTTTTTAATTATTTCCGTAAACTTAGTCATAGAATATACATAGAAGAATAACTTGAGCTCATTTCAGTGGGAAGTTCATTTGAGGACGATTTTTGTTCCTAGACAGCTGATGGAAATGTGGAAACAAGAAATGTTAAATTTTCTCTAAAGAGTGAACGAGACACTTAACTTGATTCGTTTCTCCCAACAGCTGCATTTTCAAAAGTTTTTATTTAGCTTGATTTCGTACCTGTCTGTTACGAAATTTTTCTGCTGTGTGTTTGTCTATCTGCCTGTCTGTTTATCAGGATGAAATCTTGCAATTTAATTTTCATCCACTTTCACTCATTCGATTGACTTGAAATTTAGCACACATGACAATACCTCGTCCTTGTAAGGATAAGAGAAGATCTTGTTAGACTACGTGATTATCCTTTTCGTCAAATTGTCCGGAAAAATCTCATCTGGGAGCTTTCGAGGTCGCTGAATTCGATTCTGACGTTGTTAAGCCTGTAAGGATAATTGAAGGCCCTCTTAGGATAACGTGATTCTTCTATTAAAATAAATAATTTATTTTTTTAACAGTCTAAACTTTAGACTCTAAAAAGTTTAAAATTGTATTTTCAAAATTGTGTTTTAAGCATTTTGAAAATTCATTGGTGCAAAAGGAGATTGGGACATATATTTCTTTTAAAAAATGATAAAAATAACTTTTTTAAATGCCAATTAAAAAAAGATCGCTTTTTATATATTTACCCCAAATATGAACATTTAATCCAAAAAAGTATGATCATCAGCTTGCGAAGTATTTCTTCAACATTTTCCAAGACATTGGGTGATGTGAATAAAAAAATAGCTTTTGCTAAAATTGATGTTTTTTTTAGCTAATGCAGTCTGTATGCAGTCTGCATTAGCTAAAAAACATCAGTTTTAGCAAAAGCTATTTTTTTATTCACATCGCCCATTATCTCAGGCCCCTCTTGCTCTAAGCACCTCATTTTACAATCGAATCCAGTACTAAAGATTTAAATTTTAGAATTTTGGTATCTACAATTTCAGTGATTGTGATATAAATTCATTTAGTCTGTATAAAGTGCAAGGTAAAAATCCACAAACGTTGTTTTACTGTTTTATAAATTTCGTGAATATTCAAATTTTTCGAGAATATTTTAAATAAAAAGAAAAATTTATGCAAAGACTAGAATCAAAAGGACTTAACCTTTTATTTCAGTCTGTATTCGCATATTCAATTTAATTAGTCGTCATAATCTTCTATTTTTTTTTGGTATTTCCATTGGCTTTTCAGGTAATTCAACCGAAATATTTCATAGAGCGAAAAGCGAAATGGAAATCCTTTTAAAATTATAAAGCAATCCACTGGCTTCAGTGCCAAATGTACCCCATCTCCAGAATAGTTAAATCGGGCACTGCACTCATTTGAAATTCCTTTTTTCCAGAATTCTAAATTCAATGCCGGAAATTAATTTCTCACAAAAACCTTTCCCGACCAGTCGCGTTGAATTGGCTGGTGATCGTAGATGGAAGAGGTCAAAGAAGGATACATTGGATTGCAATAGGTTTGAAAGGGATTCACTAGTATCTACCATAATAAAGTGAGAGATACCGGATAGGTAACACACAAAGAAAGTACAAACAGAATTCGAAATGGTAGAGAATCCTCGATTGGCACACAAAAATTCATTATGAGGCAAGGTCTAATGGCGTACAGCAACAGACACTAAGGAAACTAAGGGGCAGATTGAGAGAAGAAAGCAGGACAAGGCAATCTTTGGAACTAAAGTGGATTCAAGTTGAAAGGATACGGATACGGGTTCGAATCCTGTGAAGAATCGCTTGTGGCCAAGCCAGCCAGTTACCGCAAAAGCACTAAGGCGAAATGAGATTGAAAGGAATTCTCGAGTATTTGCTCAGCCCAAAGAAAGGTAAATAGAACCAGAAGTTTGTGGGTGAAATGCGAAGGACATCTAGAAATAGGTGAATTATAATATCAGCAAAAAGTTTTTTACTAATCTACATATCGCCTTTTTTCAATTTTTCAGCAAAGACTTTTTTCCTGCTGGAATGAACAAAAGGCAGTGATGAATCTGCATTAATAGCACTGTGAGTGTAAAAAACTTTTTGGATGAAAATATTTGTTTTTCGTGATATACCTGAGAACTTTTTAATCATAGACCTTTCAAATAAAACTAATTGCTCGTGCTAAACTATATTTGACTGGGCCTATTAAATTTCGAATGGCTCGTTTGAAAAATCCATCAGACAGTCGCATCCAATTACACTTGAATATGTTTTGCACACGCACACACATGTCCAAAATGGAGTTACCCATTGAACCCAAAGTATTTCAAGCATTTAATGACATTTATCTGACCAATTGGGATGTATCATGTATTCATTACAAACATTATGGGATTTAAATTGGAGGCCAAATTAATTAAGTCTAAAATAAAAGCAGAAATGTATATTTAAAGTAAATACCTACCGCTTACATTTTTATACAGTTTTATGATAATTTTCGAAAATCAAATTAGTTTATTGTGAACTATCACTTTTTATGTTTAAATTTACGGAAAGCTGTTTACATTAAATTTAAACCCAATAGAATAATTCTTTAAACGTTGGCTACCATGTGAGTCACCGGTGTACACACACTATTGTCATTACCGTCAGTTTCTCAAGTTCCATGGTTGAGTGCAGTCGTTAAATTGAGCTTACTATACATTCCTATAGTTTCGATGTTCACCGGTGTCTCACAGTGTGCAAAAGTGAAAAAAGAGTTTGAGTCACCGGTGACTCACAAAGTACAGAAATGATTTTTGCGTCTTTTCCCAGCTAGTAGAGTAAGCGTTTTTTTGGCTGGTAGCCAACGTGTTAAAACTAAAATTTGCTTAAGCGATAAATTTGCTATCGTAGCGAATTAAAAAAGTTAACCCTTGGAGCACAATGAACGCAACCAAACCGCAACCAACACGCATCCAAATGTCACTTACGAGTTTATTTCACAGAAATGCTTTTGAGTGAGCACAGTGAACGCATTGAACGCAACCATCGACGCAAAAGTTGCCAAACTTTGAACTTTAACGCAACAAGTCTGCGTTGACAGTTTATAAAGTGAGGTTGGGGAAATGTCGTTCGAGGAAAAATTGATAGCCTTAGTGCAATAACATACAAATAACAAAGATAAAAACCAACAAAGCAAATTATCGCTTCAAAATTATCCATTTTTTATATATTTTTCTACTTTAGTTCACTTATAATTTTTTTGTGTTTGTCTCACAACGCAACAAACGACGCTTCTATTGTTCTGAACCGCTCCTGAACTGCGTTGCGTGACAGTTCGAAGCGTCCTTAGTTGCGGCTTGGTTGCGTTCATTGTGCTTCAAGGGTAATAGTATCAAAATTCAAATTTTGTTTCGTCACGTTGTAACGACAGAAAAATTTATTTCGTTACGTTTAACGTTATTATTTTGCTCGACGGTATAAGAAAACCAATCACTGAAAATAAGTTCAAGTCAATAAATATGAATGCCATTTAGTTTTCTTGAATATTTTTGGATTTGTTAAAATATGTTGAAAAATTAGGGAAAAAATTGATGTCAACAACATTTTCAAAATGTTAGCATCTATCTTGTGGTTATTCGAAATTCCAATCTTAAAACAAGTCTGTAATTCATGCAGAAATTTGAAGTTTTATAAAGATTTTTTTACTACAGTAGAATCCCGATAATTTATATTTCAAGGGACCAGCAAATTCATACGAATTAGCGGGATATACGAATTATCGGGGTACGAATTATCGGGATTCTACTGTACTTGGATATCAGGTAAAGTTTGATCAAATAGCAAAAAAAAACGCCTCGTTTTGAATTTCGTCCTAGAAACCAATAAATTTTTGAACCACTCAAGCTATTTATTTTAATTATAATATTTTTCTTTGAATAATTTCGGGCTAGAGGTCACGGTAGAATATTTATTGAACCATTTGATCAAATCTGGATGCCGCAGATCTAAAAAAAATTCTATGATTTCTATGGTAAAGAGGACTAGTAGAGGTACGATGGTAGGGGGTAGAGTGAACAAAAACAAAACTTTGGCGTGGACGCGTGGACGTTTCTGCGAACTACATTGTGTACACGGAATAAGACCTCGACTTGAGTACTTATACGATTGCTTCAAACCACATGAGAATTATATGGGAAGGCACAAAATTCCTCAGTCAACCAGAGCGATTATTCTGTTTGTGTTTAATCATTGAATCATTACTGATTCATAGTTATACTCGACACAACAAAACTTGGCCCTATTGACGTCTGGGCGAGGATTGGTGCGCGGATGGGAATATAAAACATGGCTTCACTATTTAACATGTTCGTGATCAATGTATCACAAATCTGTATTGAAAGCAACTATGCTTGTGTTAAAATCAAGAATTTTCGTGATTTCTAATATTTTTTTATCAACAATAAGTCGTTAGTTGATTTAATCATGCTACATAGTTGATTTAATCATGTTCGTAGTTAATTTCCCCATGTTCATGATTAATCAGGGAACGTAGTTGAATTAACCAATGATTTTCCTCACCGTGGATCAAGTATACCAGAAAGTCTATCGGATAAAATAATTAGAGATTTTCTCAGTTAAAAATAAAAATTTAACATTACTTTTTTTCTTGAAAGTTTTTGAAAGCTCTTTCGGCTTTGTTATTATATGGACTAAGAAATAAAAATTTATATCTATAATGAATTGGGAATTGTGATACAATGCACAGACTCGATTATATTATGTTCACGTTATCGAGATGAATACCATAAAGCAGGATTTTTTCTTCCTCCTCGATACAAATGACAGCTTTTTAAAAGAATCCAGGTTTATTTTGAACTTCGCTACCTATTTCCAACATTTTGAATGCTGCTAAATTGTTTATGGAGTCAATCTCTGTCGATAAAATTCCGTAATTTTTATACCCGTATGGTGAAACCAAAGGGTATATTAACTTTGCTTTACCGTTTGTAACGCCAAGATCCCGTCATCACACACAAAAATGAATTACACCAGTGTGTTTAGAATGATAAAAAAAATTGAATTTTGCATGTCCGTCCGTCTGTCTGTCCGTCTGTCTGTCCGTCCGTCTGTCCGTCTGTCTGTCTGTGGCGCGGATTGCGGGCGCACGGATTGAGCTAGAGACTTGAAATTTTGCGCAGATTCGTTTTTCGTAAAATGCGAGGCTAAGTTCGTTAATGGGCAAAAATGGACCATTAGGGGGGGTACCCCCCATACGAACGAAAACGGTTTTTGTGAATATCTTAAAAACGGTGCATCTTATCAAAAAAGTCCAAGAACAAAAGTTATTTAGGATATGATTCTACATAAAACTCCCATACATCAAAATCCGATTGGAATAAATTTTAAAAAATCTTATTGGAAAGTTTGACTTCAAAGTGGAATTTGGGTACAACTGTTCGAATTTTGATACCAATATCACCATACGGGTCTCCAATGATTGCCAGTTTGGCAATTATAGCTTTTGTTATGTTTAGTATTTAAAAAAAGTAAATTAATTAAAAATCTTCATCGAAACAACGTCTTTGTGTGAATATTATGGGTGATATCATAATTATATGGAAATATGAAAATTAAATTTAGATTTGTAAAATTACTTGGTAATTATGGCTCATTTTCCCACGCTAAAACAGGTGGAATATGCATGTGCATAGCGAATAACAACTAATCCTAGCATCGAACCATTTATTAACCTTAAATAAAACTGCGTGATAAAACTGTAAAGAATGTGCATTTAATTATACTTTGGCAGAGTTAAAAAGGGGAAAAGTAATGCGTTTATATATGCTCTTAAGCTTTATCTGCTAGATATGTTGATAACATCTTTAAAATTCAAACGCTGGACAGATGAATGGACTTCGTAGGGTCTCGGCATGCTCATTTTTAGTTGAAATGGAGCTACCACTGCCTACCTCATCTACCTACCATTGACCATTGTGTCGGCGATCTTCGCATCGGAAGTCTGAATGGTGCCTATTTTCTTGGATGAAGCTGGATGCTGGTCGGCCATCGTAACTTTGTAATGTGATCGGTCTATTTGTAGTTATTCCAGACTAGTTGTTGTCATTTTCCGTTTAAATCGCATGCCAGGCTAAAACAATCTATTCGCGTAACTTGTTTAAGGAACTTGGATAGGATTTCGATTTTCAACGAAAGCAACATTCGACATTGGCGTGGAGTGGGCAGTTAACAAATATAAAAATATTTTTAGCAGAGGAGAAAAAATGTTTCACTATGCTGGGAGCATAATATTAAGGGCAATATAGAATAATTCTTGTTGTATAAAAATAAATTACTTCTACTAAAAATATTTTGGCTTATATTTTGGCTTATAGGTTATGTTTAAGAATTCGAGGTAAATGATTTTTTGTCAACAGAAAGGCCGTGTAAGTCTGACTTGGAAGTTCACATTAGAGTCTTTGTATTAAATTTTTCTTACTACCCAATTGACCAAATTGGTTGGAAAACCAATTGGGTTTCCAATCCTCTTGTACCAAGTACCGAAGGTACGATTTATGGAATTTTGACTGGAAATCCAAGATTTTTTCCTGTGAAAATGGTCCTTTTTGTACCATTAGGTCCATAATTCCAAATGTTCCCACAAATATTCTTAAACTTTATAAAGGAAAATTGCGTGGTACATTTGGACGCGGTACAAAAATTCCAACATTGGTCAATTGGGTACTGCGGACTTTATAAACAGTTTCATAATCGGTTCATTTTCGAATTGCGACAGATAGCTTGCGAAGGGTGTTCACGGGGTGGGTAGGGAGAGGGGGTAGGTATTAGTGGGCCAAATTTTTTTTGGGGGCTAGCCCTTTTTAATATGGAAATCGGATCCGAATCCCTTCAGTGGTTTAAGATATATCAGGGAAGGGGTATCAAAGGAGATAGGGGAGGTCAATAATAGGTATCCTATCCTTTATTCTGCAAGTAACTTTGCCCGTGTGCCGAAATCAGTAGGGGCGTTTACGCGTAATGCTAGAACAAAAATTCAGACAGACAGGCAAACATAGCATTTTTATACCCGTATGGTGAAACCAAAGGGTATACTACCCAAATAGCATTTTAAGCAGCAATTATGGTGTTTATCCCCATATTTCGTCACCATGCAAATCGCGGCGATAAGCAATTTATGTCGCAAATACGTAGTTAGTTGTGCCAACGAGACGCGCAACGAGACCCATAGTGGGGAACACTTTTCAGCGGTTTGCGGCGCCGCAATTATAACGACAGGGACGTAATTAGTTGCCTCATGCGCGAGCGTCATCTGACGGCATTATGTCACACAATTACACAAACCATCGAGCGGGTTTTCTTTCTCCCTCGAATGCTTGCTAGTAAACAGAGATGAACAAATAAAAACGTAAGCAGAAGACGAACGAGAAAAATCTATGGCGACAAATTAATGGAAACTTTTGTGGAGTATTATTTTATAATGGACTTTTCCTCCGATTGCATCTCGTGATTTTAATTGCCATTAAAATTTTTCGACAATATTGGATCTGAAATTTAAACAGATTTTAATGGGCCATCAAATTATTTTGTTTTTAATGAAACATTTCTTTAATTTTATTTTACCGGTCAAATTTATTTTTTCTTTTGCAATGAAATTTTGACGCCAATAAAATTATGCTGTTTCAAAAATGTATGCTATCCACTTTTTATGCAATATCCTTCAGTCATTCGCCTGAAATAAGAAATTTAATTCTCGAAACGAAATCGTTCCCATCAAATGTCAGTGAGAAATATGGCGGCTGAAGGCATCAATTTTTTTTGGTGTTTCTCAGACGGGGAGCTTTAATGAAACTTTAGTGGCAGACTATTTCGACCCGAAAACCATCAAATGCTGCTCTATCGCTGCAGGAATTTTCATGAAGCGAATGTTGCCCCAAAGACGAACCGTGGGTCACCAATTTCCCCACTAAAGCAATTGTGGCTTTGCAGACGCATTATTAATCGGTGCGACGCGCTCGTCACTTCTTTCGCTTCTTTTACGCGGATGTGAATTATAGGTGTAAATTTTTAGCCCCGATTGCGTAAATTGCTGCATTTTAAAGCCGCAAATACAAATCTCATGTTCCCGTACTTTTCGATGCTATTTGGGTAACTTTGCCTTACCGTTTGTAACGCCAAGATCCCGTCATCACACACAAAAATGAATTACACTAGTGTGTTTAGAATGATAAAAATAATTAATTTTTGCATGTCCGTCCGTCCGTCTGTCCGTCTGTCCGTCTGTCCGTCTGTCCGTCTGTCTATCTGTGGCGCGGATTGCGGGCGCACCGATTGAGTTACAGACTTGAAATTTTGCGCAGATGCGAGGCTAAGTTCGTTCATATGCAAAAATGGACCATGGGCAAAAATGGACCACGAACGAAAACGTTTTTTGTGAATATCTCAAAAACGGTGCATCTTATCAAAAAAGTGCAAGAACAAAAGTTATTTAGGATATGATTCTACATAAAACTTCCATACATCAAAATCCGATTGGAATAAATTTTAAAAAATCTTAATGGAAAGTTTGACTTCAAAGTGGAGTTTTTGTACAACTGTTCGAATTTATATACGGGGTTTCAATAATTGCCAGATTGGCAATTATAGCTTTTGTTATGTTTAAAATTTATGTTTTAGACAGATAAACATAAATTTTAAAAATGCTGTTTTTGCCTTCAGTATGATCAAATACACCGATGTGTATTTGATGTGAATTACTTCCCTTACAGTTTTATTATATGTGCACGGAGAGAAATAATAGCACAGATTACCACAAAAAATAGGAACATACAAGACAGTGAAATGTTTTGGTAATGACTCCCAAACAAAAGGGAAATTCATGCCAAAAAATAGCAAATTTTCCCAAAATCATAGGAATGGTTCCCTATTTTTAGGGAAAGGAGTCCACTGTCTCATATATTCCTATTTGGTTTTCGCTCCGTGTATAGATATAGACAGATAAGTCCAAACCATTGCAGACAAATAAATTTATGTACGCCTCTGTTTTCATTGTCATAAGAGTTTGTATTATTTATCAATTTTTTTTATTGAGTTCGTGTTTATCTTTGCACAAACTGAAGATATGAACGTCAAGAAGTTCAATTGGTTTTAGTATCAGAGAATTGTACGACTACGAGAATAAAAATCGCAACAAACAGAAAACTTGAATCCGGCAAATTGACTCTCAGTTATAGTGCGAGGAATTACCTCAACTACCTGGAACTACCGCTATTTTAGGTAAGCTAAATGCGGTATATCTTCGATTTCTCTATCGAATAAGAACAAAAAAAAATCTGAAATCGAAAAGAAACAACACAAGAAGCTGCGATACTAAGCCCGAGACTGGATCTTAAGTCTCCACAGCAACTCCGCCGACTCCAGTTCCAACTCCAGCAGATTCAGTTTCCACTACCAACTGATCCTAATCCGATCTTGTCGTCAGTTTCTCGAAGTCATCGAGGCTCTTAGCATTCGTCGCGAATTTACATTTTTTGCAACGTGTTCGCCGCGATCTTGTTTATAAACAAATTAAGTAGTGCTTATTTCATGTTTAGCACTTACAAAATTCTACTTTTCACAAAAAAAATTAGTGAAGTGAGTAAAAATAGTTTATGAAACCTTTGTAACCTTGAAACACTTAAGATCTTCAAATTTCATCGTAGTTTTTGTTAAATTCATTTTTTTTACAAGAAATATTATTGTGGATTTGCGCAATTGAATGTTGCTTTGAGTGATTTATTGACCTAGACTTATTACCACTTTGTTATACACTTATAATTTATGAGAAGGTATAGTGATCCACTTTTATCATTGGAACAAGAAATTTTTCTTTGCACAGTCTTTTAAGACGGATTCAGCCAACAGGTAATTAACCTGGTTCAGAACAACTTTCAATTCGGATTAGGGGGTTCGCTTTTATGTTGTGATATATGTAAGGTATGCAAATAAAAACATAATTTTTAATTTTTTTTATCGCAATGTTTTAAAATTGGTAATATTGGAATATTTTTGTTTCTATCGAAACAGTTTCAAATTCAAGTATTGGATTATTCTTATGTTTACGTTGATGTTATAAGGCCCCATTTTCACTGAAACAAACACGCACAAATTTTGGAGACATTTCGCAGATGGAAATAACTGAAATTCGTAAAAAAAAATTGTTAAAAATTGGTAAAATTGAAATTGTTTCTTTTTAAAAATGTTTGCGTGGCGAATTTTAAAAACTTTTGCAAGTTTTTTCAGTGGAAAAGCGCCATTAAAGCATCCTAAATCCAACGCGGAAACAAATAATTTTTGAATCTACCACCACATAAAATTACTGCAAACATTTTTTTTAGATAAATAAAATGTCGCTGTAACCAAAATTTTGTTTGTACCAAACCAAACAAAATTCCTTCACCATGAATATAATTATTTTTATTCCTCTAAATTCCCGTAAACGTAATTATATTCATGATTAACGAATTTTGTTTTAGGCAAACAAAATTTTGGTTGCAGCAACAAAATATGTTTGCACTAATAAAAAAATGATGGTTGCATATAAAATTATTTCACTTCGTACATTATTTTGTTTTTAATAGAAAATAAACCCGAATAAAATGGAAGCTTGTCTAACTCTCACATATCTTTTTGTGCCGTGCGATTCTGTCTTATACAGGTATTTGTACACATTCCAAAATTAGTGCTTGATGAAAAGAAAATGATTTAAGATAAAAGTAATAATCTGAAAGAAACAGCTTTTAGATACAGGGAAGCAAAATCACGTTTAACAGTGTAAAATACGTCACACTTTTATAGGGGAGGGGCTTTGCTATGTACGTTTGGAATGTTTTCTTGACTAAATCGGGTGTTTATGAGCGAAATTTTCGTACTCGGGGGGATTTGGGGTCGCTGAATCTGAATCCGCAGCCCAAATTTTCAAAACTCGTAGCGGGCGATCTTGCAAAGACAACGCAAATATCCTTCTTCCCATTTTTTCCCGGAAAAAATTGCGTTAGGGGGTTTTTGGGATCGCTGGTCATGAAAGAATTTCAAAATTCGAACCAGAAATTCCTGTAGGGATAAAAAAATATCCCCTTTTTCAATTTTTCCCCGAAAAAATTGGCATTAGGGAGTTCAGGGGTCGCTTATCATGAATCTGATTTTCAAATCTAAAAATTCGGATGCTGAGGATATTTTAAGGATGGAAAAATTATGCTTTTGGCATTTATTCTCAGGAAAAAAAGTCTTGAATGCTTCTAAGAGTTGCTGATTTCGAACACACTGTTAAAATTTCAAAATTTTGTCTCAAGAACGTGTAAGGATAACACGAATATCATTTTTCAAAATTAGCATGACGTGTTTTATGGATTAAAAAGATTATGATTCCAAAATCAAAAGTTTTTAATTTTTTTTAAACAAGTTCATATGTTATAAACTTTTAAGCCACTGATTCGGTTAAAGATTTAATCTCAATAGTGACTTTTAAAGTCGATTTGTATTACACATAATAGCAAAAATAATAACAAACCCTAAATGTTACATTCCAGTGATTTCCAGATGAGATTTCCCCAACGGCAACAGACAAAAGAAGAAGTAATTCAATTTATGTCCTCAAAAATTCTATGTTCTTGCAGTCCTTAATGTGAAATTTCAGCGAAAAATACATACGACATGGAAAAACTTCTAGAGAAGCTCCTGGAATAGGATAAAATGAATCTGATGTTGATGCTGAATGCAATTTTATCTCGTATTTGTATTCATATCGTCAGCATTGAAATTCGAGAAAATTTCCCGCCAACGACCAATTTGCATGCAAACTTTTCGCTCAACGGCACTTCTTAACGACACACGGGACAAGTTTTCCTACCCCAAACAAAATCTCATATGCATTTTCAAATAGAAAAATATAATACGATAAAATGAACACAAGAAAAAAAACTATCCGGATGCGCGAGGGAAATGCAAGAAATTAGTTGAGTTAGTTTTCCTTTCAACATTTTCACGAGTTGTCGTTAAAAGAACAAAAGTAGCTCCAACACACGTATGTCCTTTAATTGAATTTTCCACACATCATCATAGCGTTCAATACCATCGATTTTCAATAAAACGTAGAAAAGAACTTTAATTAAAATGCAAAACCGACTTCAAGGATTCTATGAAGTCTCCAATAAAAAATATGAGGAGGAAAAACTTTGGTTGAATTTCAAAATTTCACATTTTCTATGCAAACATTGCAGTTCATGTCGCAGAGTCGTCTGTCGCATGAAATTTAAATTTTAAACATTAAAGCTTAAACATTGAGGGAATTCTGAATTAAGTGATATTGAAAGACGATTCAATTATTAAATTTTATCCGCAAGCATAAGTAAGAATTACAATGTCGAAGTCGAGTCAATGAATCAATAATTCTCGTCATTCTATTGAATAATTTATTTTTTATTTGAGTAATAGGGACGAGAAGTGATTGATTAAAAGGTCTTTTGAGCTGCTTGAACAAAAGTTCTTGCTGTAGGTATAAAAATTTTCTTGGTTAAAGCGAGAGAACCTATTATTAAAAATTTGGTGTTAAATTACAAATTTTAAGGAAAAAAGATTTTAAAATAGCTAGAAGCCACTATTTGATATACGGACGTTTCTTGATTTATGACAGCCCGATATATGACGATAAAAACTCGATAAAAAATGCCAAAATTTCTAAGATTTTTTTTGAAAATTTTAAAATTTTGAACCTTTAATCTATTCCCAATAGTCATTCAGAACCGGCAGCTCTATCATTTCCATAACGTACATAGATAAAACATAACAAAAGCTATAATTGCCAATCTGGCAATTATTGAAAACCCGTATGGTGATTTAATTGAACAGCGAACAGTTGTACCAAAATTCCACTTCGAAGCCAAACTTTCCAATAAGATTTTTTAAAATTTATTCCAATCGGATTTTGATGTATGAGAGTTTTATGCAGAATCATATCCTAAATAACTTTTATTCTTGCACTATTTTAATAAGTTGCACCGTTTTTGAGATATTCACAAAAAACGTTTTCGTTCGTATGGTGGGTACCCCCCCCGTAAAAATATATACGACGTTTTGATATACGACGCAAATTATAAAATTAAATTAAAATTAAAACATAAGAAAAGCTGCAATTGCCAGGGTCAATCGTAAAGTACTCTATATGAGGGCAGACAACATTTTTATAAAAAAATTCATTTGTTTGTGAGAGGGGGAAGTCCGATTGGATTTTGATGTATGGGACGGTTATGTATAATCATATTCTAAACACATTTCGTCTTCATGCGTCGTTTTCGAGAACATACAAAAAAGTGTTGAAATAGTGTGGGGACGAAGGGGAAGGAGTGGTCCAACTGAATTTTCAACCTAAAAAACGGAGTGAAAGAGTAATTTGAGGAAGGGAGGGGGGTCTCTCGGTAAACTTTGATCAGGACACTCCAAATATTCGACAGGTATATGTGGGGACTGTATATTATTGTCACCAGGGGTGTGGAGTCGGTTATTTAACGTTCGACTCCAATTCCGACTCCTGAAATTGTAGAATATTCGTCTCCGACTCCTGAAAGTCTAGAAGATCTAAATTAAACTCCGACTCCGACTCCTTCGGTTAAAAATAATCATTGAATCACCTCAAATCAAACCCTAAATCAAACGTTTTTGGTTGCAAAACATTGCGGTCCGTCCTAAACTAGATGGACAACAAATTAGAGAGTGGCCAATGGAGGTAAAATAACCGGTTTGGAGTTGGATTCGATACATTTTCTCCGCCTACGACTCTTAAACTCTCTTGTGAAAATTGACCGATTCCGACTTCGACTCCTAAAGCAATAATTTTGTCCTGACTCCAACTCCGACTTCTTGAATCTGACATCGGCTCAACAGCCCTGATTGTCGCTGAAGTTATGTATGTGTGCCAAATTTGAAGTCAATCGGGTATGATGAAGTGTGTCGAAATTTGGTTACAAGATTAGAACCTGGACAAACAGACCAAAAACCAAAATAAATAAAAACGACTTTTTATTTCGATAAAGCAGAGTTAATTAAAAACGGCCTATGTCACAGATAGGAAAAAGCTTTCAAATCATTACGACGCTACAGATATTACGATATCAAGGATGATTTTTCATTTCCCAATGAAACATTTACAGTTCATATTTTTGAATGGTTTTCCGGCTATTCAAACTTTTTTTGCAACTCAATACTTCTGCATTAAAAGTGTCTGACAATCATCGCAATGAATGGTTCAAAGTAGCATCAAAATGCTGATCGACCATCATTCAAAAATACAGATTCAAAGTTTTTCAAAAAGGAAACTTTCATCATTAAAACTTTCCACATGATGAAATTAATAAAAAGGAAACTTGAAATTTAGTCTAATTGAGAAATGATGTTAATTCAATATTTCGCTCCAATTAAAGTATGCGTAACATTTCTAGAGGTGCTTTACGACCGCATTTACAAACTATGGATAGCAAGTCCTCCCCATTCTGAAAACTTCAAGCTTCAGTTGATAATCACGGAAGCCAACTGCAAGATTTCAGGTAATAATTTTAGTAGCGAAGGTGAACAGCGGTAAGAAAAATTTATGTTATGAATTTTTGTAATTTTTACCTGAAACCACTAGAAAAACCAGATTTAAATATTTCAATAATTTTACATTCCCTCAACCTCTGTTTTGCTTTGCCAATAAAGTGCATAATTCACGAATCTTGGTAGTGTGGCAGACAACGGATACTGACATCATCCGCATCTGGTAGCCCCCAGCTTCAGCTGAATTCAGTTAACAGTTTTCTAGCCCCTAATCCAGGAATCAAGCCACCATGAGGAGACACTTGAAGCATATTTGTAGACTCAAATAGATATATATGCCAGCATAGATGCACTAATATAAGTGCATAAGAGACAAGGAACCCTGCAGACCAGCAAGGGAATGTTCATCTGAAGTCAGTGCAAGTGAATATTGTGTGAGAAGTTTAGAATAACTTAAAGAAAAAATGCACGTACTCAAATGACACGTTAAATAATATTTCTTCACTGCGGTGAAAGAATAGTGAGTTGAAAGTGAATATTTATCAAAAGTGAGTGAATAGGTAGTATACATTATAAAGAAGGATATGCAAATAATCAAAGCTGAGAAAGTCAAATGTTTTGATTTGACAATTAAGAACTAAATAAATAAATCTATATTTTTAACTTTTTAGGTTTCGGGAAAACAAAAAGATCAAGTATATTCACCTAGGATTCTCCAGGATGACTCGTCAGGGGCGGAAATTTAATGCCGCAATGGCGTTTTTAAGTCATTTTGAACATTGACTTGAGACTCATCTAATATTCACCTTAATGATTCACTTAATCTTCATTTTTACATCAACCGGTGGAGAAAATCTAATACCATTAGATGTACCTCTAGTGAGTCATGGGTGAATTCACTAGTGAGCGTTTCGTTCATTCAGGTGAATGTCAACGAATCACTATAGTGAATCACTTGACATTCACGTGGTCTGCTGGCAATATATTTATATACAAGTTGCCTTCTATAAGCATAATATTTATATTTCCATCGTTCCCATCTAAATACGGGTAACTACTCCGTAATTTCGCTTTGATTAATTTATGGTTACCGCAAATATTGTGCCACCATCTATGCATGAACTAGAGATGCTGTTTACTGCTTGTATAGCCAGCCACATTCACTGCCTTTGTTGACAACAATGCTTCTTCGGCAAAAGATGGGAGTTGAGGTTGCAGAATCCGCGTTTTATATCCTTATCAGGCTGAGGATAGCACCCATACCTAAAATCTGCTACGATGCCTTTGAACGAGAAATACTAGACGATTCGTAAAAGGGTGGTTCGTCTAAGGAAAATTGTTAGAGCATTAATTTAACGCTGTTGGCATTGCACAAGTGTGTAGCTAAAGCATTGAAAGGAATAAAGACAGCATATATAAAGGTATACTTAAACCAAAACTCAAAGCCAAAAACCACTATGCAGTATGCACATACGGTGTGTGCAAATCTATAGAATAGCAGGCAGCCATGTGTTTATTTTCCATGTGAATCTTGTTAAAGTTTTATAGAAAAGACTTTCATGTTTACACTTCAAACCTCTTTAAATATGAATTCATAATTATTGCTTAGTGTTAATTTAACACCTTTTGCTTGCATCCACATTTACATGATTAAAATAATTAATTTTCTAATGCGATATGTAGTTTAATTTAGGTAATTTGTGGCTGATGAATCCGAAAATATAATTGAAATGAATACTAATTTAATTAAGAAAATTTTCACTAATATCTTAGAGTTTGTGGTTGTAAATGGGAAAGCTTTCAGTCAACAAACGCGTTTGATCAGTGACCTTTTATACTGGCTCCACACTTGCGCGGAAAACAGGCGAATCAGATTAGTCACTTTTCCTGCAGAACATTCGGGTAAACATTCCAAAATTTTGATACAAAATTTTCGTAAAAAAGATTAGTTTAAATTGGTGCTGCAGAATTCCATAACTAAGAATATATGAAACTTCTTATCTAAAGATCTCAAGTGCGGATTTTTTCTCGCTTACAATTTTTTTTTCTCGTTTTATAGATTTGAAATAATTTCTAGTTAACTGGCAGTCAATGACTTTATCATTTCAATGTACATATTCTAATCATAACTAAAACGACGACAGTAAAAGGAAAATGGGAATGATAAAAGGCAATCACTGACTGGATAAAACGACATCCCGATATCTTCTAACAAAAAAATTATCAGACTTCGACGAAATTTGATCAGTACATTGTCCAGACGAGATAGGCGCATTAATAAAAAGTCACGGACGCTTCAAATCCCGAGTTGTCCACTGTTTGTAACATACTACTGTGCCATATGTTTTCTTATCGTTTTTTAAAATTCTGCCATTCATCCAAAGACAGCCGGCTGGCGCTTATTTATATACGAATTACTGAAATGCATACAATCGTCTCTGGAATTTTAATATTGCTTTGCTAGACCACTTACAGACGATAGGAAATCAGTTACCAAAGAATCGGCAAAAACGTTCAATTTTTCTTGTACCGATTGGGTTTTTAACGTATGCAGAACAAAGATGACTCATAAGACGTGACATGTGCGTAAAATTTAAAAATTACTTCGTGACTTAAGCCGCATTAAATTATCTACAGTGAAGCGGGTACTCAAAGGACCAAGACATCTTAACGCTTATGGGAATAGTTCGTAAGGGGATTTTCGATTGTTATACTCTTGTAACGCATCGAACCAATCATCGGACATAAAAATGAACTACACCAGGGTGTTAGGGATAGCAAAAGATTTTGATTTCTGCATGTCTGTCCGTCTGTCTGTCTGTTTGTCTGTCTGTCCGTCCGTGAATACCATAACTTTCGAAAGGATTGAGCTAGAGACTTTAAATTTTTTTATAGTTACGTTTCTCGCAAATGGCTAAATTAAGTTCTTGAACGGGCGAAATTGGACGATTCTTTTTCCCCTCCCACATACAAAAGAAGCAGTTTTTTTAATTCCCTCGAAAACGGTGAGTCATTTTGAAAAATTTATAAAGGTAAAATGTGTTTAGAATATGATTTTACATAACTTATCTATACATCAAAATCCAATCGGACCACTGCTTCCTCCCACCGCATAAAAATGGAATAATTTTTTCAATTTTCTCGAAAACGGTGAGTCAAAAACGGTGATTGAAAAATTTATTAAGATAAATCTGTTTAGAATATGATTTTACATAACCGTGCCATACATCAAAATCCAATCGGACCACCTCAAAAGGTGGTTTTTTTTCTCCCTCTCAAATGGATTTTACAAATGGATTTTTTTTAAATAAACATTTTGTCTGTCATCATATAGAGTATTTGACGATTGGCCCATGGCAATTGTAGCTTTTGCTTGTTTTTTTTCAAAAAATTGTATTTTCTAATCCTAAAAGAAATTTGTGATTGAAAAATTCATCAATTCTGCGGTATTTAAAGAAGATTTTTAACACTTTATAATTTCTTTGACAATTAAGATAACTTATAGTGTAGATACTTTCTTTCATGGAAAACAAAAAAAAAAAGAAATCTTAATATCCAAAACGCTTGAATAATTTTCGAAATTAATTGAAACGCTTATCAAATTGGTTAAAATGTCATTAAGTCGCCACGATATCTGTCTGAACTAAATTTTATTAAGGGCCGCTATTATGCCATCCATTTTCCCCTGAAGTCGGCATCCTCCAGTGACAATTTCAAAACGGATTATTTTCGTTTACTTTGAGAATGAAATTATTACAGGTAGACAAAAAGTGTCGAGTAAATTGGCGGTGAGATGAAACGGAGACACAGTCAAATCGTGTCGTTTAGGCCAAACGGTATCGCGTTCAGTGCGAAATTGAAATTCTTAATGGGACTCAAGGGACAAATTTTGTTTCTTCTCAAATATTACGAGAAGAGAATTTAGCAAAAATACAAAACTTGAATAGCAAAAAAAAAAAACAAGAACTGAAATTAAATAAACTTGAAGTGGATGATTTTTAGCTTTGTTCAACAAAAAAAAATATTAAATCTTGAGATTTGAGGCTAATTTAAGATTATTTGGGAAAGTATAGGGAAAATACTTCCGATTTAATGCTATTTCCTGTCTATGGGAATATAAAAAATGGCACAAAATAACAAAAAATTCCAAAATGGAATAAGTGTGTTCACTATTTCAAGTGATTCACTATTTTAGGGGTTCACTATAACGAGAATTACTGTACATAGATCCAGCTGAGACTAATATGGGAAATATTGTTGTATTTGAAAATCGTAGCAGTATCTTTTTAGTTTTTGGGAAATATTTAAATCTTAAAAATTCTACGAAACCACATTTTTTTAAATTGAAAGTGGAAACCCACTTGAGAAACTAAATCAAAAAAAGTTCTGAAATTATTTCGCTTGATCAAGAAAAATTCTTGACAAAACGAGAATGAATAGAAATGTAAATTTAATTGAAATTCGAAAAGTTTATTTAAATTTACTTATGATATGCTAACAAAAAATTTAAAAAATAAATTTTGTAATGTTATACATTTTTAAAGTACAAAAAAAGTTCAAAAAGTACAAAACAGTAAGGGTTTCAAGGGTTTCAAGATATTTTTTTTTTAAATTGTATATTTTGGTAAAAATATAAAGCGAGAGGCATTGCATTTGCTCTTTAAACTCAACACATACATATACTTTTTAACCAGACAGCTTCTGTCGTAGCCGTAAACCATAGTGACGGTGCCGTTTGACACTGTTTTAACACCACATAGCTACACTCAGAAAAATGGAGGCTAACTCGACGACCTACATACGGCGTAATTGGCCTCGGGCAGGCGCGCGTTCGCCTGCATGTGGGCAGGTAAAACTGAGTTGACCTGCGGTCGGAGAAATTCTGAAATTAAGCCACCAGCAGGCGAAGTAGGGCATTGGGAGCTGCACGAGTTGACCTTAGATAGGTTAACTTTGACCGCTAGCTGGCTTACAGACACCTCTGTAAGGTCAGGTTTAACCTGACAAAAAGTTGACCTGGACATTTTTCTGAGTGTAGTGTTTTTGAGAAATTTTATTATAGGTAAAATAGACGCAAATCAAATTGATTGTAAATTTTAAAACAACATCTCTAACAGGAAACAACGTAATTAATAATACCTTCACTAGGCCGCTAAGCCCGTTAAATTATATCAACAATACTTTATATTTTTATCAAAATATAGAATTTTAAAGCACATTTCTCTTGAAATCCTGAAACATTCGCGGCAAAACTTGTTTTGTACTTTATAGCGCATTTTGAAAGCGTTTAACATCAGAAAACTTGTCTTTTTTAATTTTATTTTATATTTTTTAGCCTTCGGATATAGGTTTTTGCCTTTGAAATATCCTTACGGATCCTTATGGACTTTTCGAATTTAAAATCGCATTCGGGAGCCACAAAAACCTCCACATGAGATTTTTTCCGGCAAATTTAAGGAAAATGATAATCTCGTTATCCTTACAGGATTTTCCATTGTCCTTACAGACTTAATAACGTCAGAACCTGATTGAGCGACCCCAAAAACCCGCAGATGAAATTGTTTTCCGGAAATTTGAGGAAAATGATAATACCGCTATCCTTACAGGATCTTCTGTCATCCTTACAGACCTCTTGACGTCATATTTGGATTCAGCGAACCCAAAAACCTCCAGAAGAGTTTTTTTTTGGAAAATTTGAGCAAAAAGAAAAACATAACAAAAGCTATAATTTCCAATCTGACAATCATTGGAGACCCGTATGGTGATATTCGTATCAAAATTCGAACAGTTATACCAAAATTCCAATTTGAAGTCAAACTTTCCAATAAGATTTTTTAAAATTTATTCTAATCGGATTTTGATGTATGGGAGTTTTATGTAGAATCATATCCTAAATAACTTTTGTTCTTGGACTTTTTTGATAAGATGCACCGAGATATTTGCAATAAACGTTTTCGTTCGTATGGGGGGTACCCCCCCCCCCCCCCCCCCCTAATGGTCTATTTTTGCCCATTAACGAACTTAGCCTCGCATTTTACGAAAAACGGATCTATGCAAACTTTCAAGTCTCTAGCTTAATCCGTGCACCCGCAATCCGCGCCACAGACAGACAGACGGACGGATGGACGGATGGACGGACAGACGGACGGACGGACATGCAAAAATTAAATATTTTTATCATTCTAAACACACTGGTGTAATTCATTTTTTTTTGTGCGATGACGGGATCTTGGCGTTACAAACGGTAAGGCAAAGTTAATATACCCTTTGGTTTCACCATACGGGTATAATCACGCTATCCTTACAAGGCCTTCCGTTAACTCTACAAGGACGAAGTAGTGAAAATATTGTATTGTCACCAGAATTACGCAAGGTGGCAAATCTTCCTAGGATTTGTTAAGGCTCGATGGTCTAAATGTGATATGTGGAGGTTATGATGACTGGTACACTGCACACAAAGAGTCTTTTCCGGTAGCTCTAGTCGGGGGGGGGGGGGTGGGATCTTGTGATCCAGCCATCATCTCGGCCTTGCCAAAGAGTTGTGTGCACGGATATTTAACATAATAAAGATCACTGAAAGAATCCGCGAAGCTAACCCGAAATCAAACGAACAATTCTTGGACACCTCACGATGGTTTTAGGGGTGCTAGCCCTTCCCTTCCATTAGCCCTTCGATGCCGAAACACGATTTTTTTTGGGCTCCCTTTATGCGGTTAGTGCGGCGGAGGGGTCACATAAACAAAATAACTAGTCACTCATTTCGTTTTACTTCTTTTTAATTCAAAAATAATTTATTTGTTAGATTTAGGTTTAAGATTTAGATTTAGGTTTAAGATTTAGATTTAGGTTTAAGATTTAGGTTTAAGATTTAGATTTAGTTATGTTTAATTCTAGTCATATTTAATCAATTCGAAAAAAAAACAATTCTCAAAGAAAATTTTTAGATAAATTCACAAAACTGAAAATTCAAGGTGGCACGCAGCCAATTGCAACTACACAAATTTACTTTCATTTTTATTTTAAATTATTTAATTATTTAAATATGTAATTTTTTTAACTAGGATAAATTTAGATTTTAGAGTAATATAGAACGCATAAAAAAATTTATTTTTAATTCAAATTTGGATCATAAATACCTTTTTTTTACCTTTTAAACACGAGACTCCTACGGCAGATCTGACGCAGCAGCTTTTCTCTGTAAAACCTCGGAAAAATTTCTTTTTATGTTAGTTTTTTATGCGCCTGTACAAATTCTTCTGATTATTTTAAGTTCTTATTTAAAGCCCTCTTCTGATTATTTTAAGTGTTGAGATTCAATTAAAGATGATTTTGGTTCGGTCAGGTTTTTCCGGAACCTCGAGGTTTCTAAGGTTAGGTGAGCACATGTGAGCAAATGCAGCCAAACTGCTGTACACGCCTACAATTTTCCTACTGGGGTTTAATTTTTTTTTTCCTGCAGCCACAATTTCCCCAAATCACGGAAGAAAAGAAGATCGGACGAGGATCTACTGGATTTTTCCTTTCCAGGAGTACCGCTTCGGGTATCAAAAAAAACTTTGTCGGATGATAAGGGCGTAAAATTTTAATTCTACCCCTTCTACGTAGAATTTTCTCTTTAGCCGTTGTATGGCTTCAATTAATTTAATTCGGCTATCCACAAGAACCCCTAAAATCCCGCACAGTGAGGCATTAGAAATTTTGGAAAGTTCTCAAGCACGAAAACACGTGGAAAAATCGCACAAAATTTTACCTTTTTGGGGTATCCTCTTTGATAAAAAAGAAAAAGATTTAGAAGTTCCAGATCTTCCACAGCTTTTCCAGCGATAATATCGGAAATAACCGATTTAAAAAATGAAAATTGAAACGCGAGATTTATACTTTTCTCGCTACCGAAAGGAAAATCCTCCTTTTTTTTCTTCTTGTGATCGCTGGATGTTCCTCGTCGATCGTCACAATCGAAAAAAGGGAGAATTTTGGTCTTGAGGATCGATCACCGATCGATTCGCATGGACCAAAACTGGTTTTGCTTGCGATGGGTGCAACTTTGAAAAGAGCTGTACACTCGCTGTCTATTGTTTCAATGCTTGAAACTCCATTAGATAATAGAGCGATAGGCAAATTTTTATTTCGTAGGAGATACCAGGGTAAATTTAAATGGGATCAAAAAAAGAATTTAGAAAAAAAATCATTGGCGCAAAATTTGAATAATTTGTTTTTGAAAAATTTGCTGGCCGCAACAGATTTATAGTTTCCGAAATACAGTCGAGCCTGGATAACTTCTATAACTGGAATGGATTGTTCGGTTCGGGTGTCTCTAAACAGAAGTGGGAGTTTAGGGTAAGTGAGAAACCTCTATAAGTAGAACCTATGGGATGGTCTCGTGAGATCCCACTTATCAAGGTTCGACTATTAAAAGCCACAAAGCAACTTAACCCATATCTTCCTATGAGCGTAATAGTGTACGGAAATTGCTCAAATTTTACTTACAAATAAATTTTTCTTTAATTTTTTAAGCCATAGCTTCTCAAACCTCTAGATGTTGGCCGATTGTTGTAATTTTCACGTCTGTTTATATCACTGCCTTTACCTTGTTTTTGTTTATTTTTTGAGTTTTGGTACCGTTTCAAAAATGGAACAGTGAAAGATGTGCGTTAATAGAAATTGTATAAAAAATATAAAGTATCAAGCAACGTTTATTAAGGATAATTCTCAAATAAAATTGGATGATACGCCATTTTAAAATTCCTTCGCAAAAATTCCTTGCCATTTTCACACAATTTGAAATTAAAAAAAAAAAATTGTGATCGAGGTTTGTGTTAGAAGTTTATTTTGATTAAAGAATATTTAAAATTCCTAAAATCAAATTAAAATTTATTTTTAGTTACCCGTCATTTTTTGCACAACAAACGCAGCTGAAGCAATTTTCTTATATTTCCCAATCATCCAATTTTTAATAACTGAAAGGAAGTGAAAAAAATTATACGAATAAAAAATATTCAGTAAGACGTGTGTGTATACATTTGGTAAATCATTTTGATCATATTTCTTAATTCGAATCTATATAAGACGATATTATTGTCGCACCCATACACGATCGAATAATGTTTGAGACACGATTTTTTCATCGGTTTATTGACACGCTCTATAAAAACTCTGAAGATCTTAGAATCAAAATTAAGAACTTTTCGAAAAAAAAAAGAATTTATAATGTTTGCTTACTCTAGATACGAATAAATACCGATTTTCATATACAACCAAGCAAACGTCGTAAAAATCGATAGCGTTCGCTTCGCCATAAAGAATTCTATAAGGAATGCATGCATTCGCTGATAACAAAAATTTTAGCCAAGACCTCCGGCCGCCCGCCAGACTCATCGGGGCTGAAACTATAGAAGGTTTCTTAAGTAAGCTGATAAAACATCTTTGAAGTCAGTAAACATGCATACATTAGCACATTAACCCATAGTTGCCTGCAATAAAAAATGAATTGAAGGGTTGGTAGGTCTTAAATTTTGTGATTTTAATAGATTTTATTTTTTTTTAATTCAGAAAATAATCTATTTTAAAACGTATCTTGAAAAGCGTATCTTCTTGTAGACATCCATAAAAATCATAAACATTAAAAAAAATAATAAGGGTATTCATGCAATGAGATAAATTTACCAATTGCGTATCTGCATATTTTTACGCAGAGTATTTCATGTTTGCATACCAAAATTGTCGCGTAAATTTACGAGGGCCGCGTAAAAGAGGTTGCATACAAATTTTGACAGTCGAAACTCTTTTATCCGGAATTCTTTTATACGGAAAACTCTAATAACCGGAAGAATTCTAGATTTTGCATTTTCCGGATGAATTCTATTATCCGGACCATTTCACTCTGGTATCCGGAAAGTTTATCCGGACAATACAAATCTGAACACGTAGCACGAATAATGTGTATTTATTAACTTTGTACAGTTATTTTTAACTGTTTATGCAAGCTAAGAGTTTATGCAAGTATTTCCCCAGGTTAGTAGTGTAAAGGCTCTCCTCCATTACCATGACTTCGGCAACTGCAAAAAAATAGAGACACATTTATGTGAAGATACGTTGACGAGAAAGGGAGATAAGAATCAACTGCAAAAATTTGTCGGCAACTGCAAGAATTTCCCCTATTTTTTTATGGCGATTTTATGACGATTTTATGGCGATTTCTACTACAATCACACATTGTCCCTGTAAGTGAATAGTAAGCACGGACACATTCAAACTGTTATTATAGCGTGATGTCATTTTTCTCCTTCGCATGCATAGTCAAAAGCTTTGTTACCATGCCAATTTGAACATTATATTCATAGCATAAGGTTTGATATGATTGCTATAAAATTGTAAAACTGGAAGGGACTTGTATTCAGTCATTCCTTTTTAGATCGACATAAGTCTATCTTGCTCTAGTTTTCTGCATTTTTTTGCAGTTACAGAAGTCATGGTAATGGAGGAAAGCCTTAAGGAAATAGTCAAAATGGCTCCTGCTGCGAAAAGGGCCAGAAATGTTTTATCAATTAAAACTAAGGTGGAAATATTAAAAAATTTGGAAACTGGCACAAGCTATAAATGGTTGCAGAAAAATACGGGGTAGGAAAATCTTCTATATATGACTTAAAAACAAATCGCGAAAAATCTTAAAATAGTTTTGTTTTACATGTTTAACATGTATTTCTATTATCCGGAATATTCGGTTAACCGGAAGGCGTTTGGTCCCGACCATTCCGGTTAAACGAGTTTTGACTGTAATTTACTAGGTTGTAAACTTACGGAGTTTACGATGTTTCCTAGAAATTTGCGAGTTGCATGAATACCCGGAATAAATTTTACAATTTTTCTTTGCCGTGGAAAATCTTGTGTAACTTTTTTTTCACTATATTATTAAAAAAAAATCGACAATTTTATTGTATTTTGAAATAAACATCACGTGCCTTCGACAAACCGCTCGCAAAATAAATTTTTTTTAAACAACTGAGTTTTGGGAAAGTCCAATAATTCTTAACCAGTTTTTCGGGGAAAATATGGGCTAGGATTTTATTTGATTTTTTTTTGTTGATAAAACCTACCATTATGCGACATTTCAGGCAAATCTGAGACTCTTCTACCCATTCTATACAAAAACCACCAGGAAAATGATAAAAAAATTAAATTTAACTTTAGTATTGTATAATTTTTTAAGGAAATGCTTATTAGGAAAATAGTTTTTCCAAAATATTTAAAAATTTTCTTTTACTATAAAATATTTTTGGTTTTTAAGATTCTGAGGAACTTTCTTTAAACTTTATTAAAAAATCATTTATGAAAAACAATTCATGAAAAAATTGCGAGCTATAACTAATGTGCCACCTCTAGAAAAATCCATAAAATTTGGCCGTAATTTGGTCTGAGATCGAATTGTTTTTTTTTTACAAAATCCCATTGCGTTAATTCTAGGGTGATCATATTATTATTGGGTCAATCGTGGACAAGATGAGTTGGTGAAAGGGCAGGTGGAGAAGGATGGGTGTAATGGAGCACCAACGAAATAAGACAGTCTCAAAGTAATTTTTATGTAATATCGATGCCAAATGAATATTTCGTGATTGTTTTTTCTAGCTTTTATAAATTTTAACACTGAATTGAAACATCCAGGAGAAAAGCTTAGTCTCCGGGACGTCGGAATAACATGTCTAAATTGGGGACTGTCTTGGTGATTCCGGAACGTATTAATTCACACATTTTTTCTATATTTGAATAAAAAATCAAAAACCTCTTGGCAAAGTGAGTTAAAAAAAATTAATAATAACAATGCATGCCACTATGGGTTAAAGAAAATTTGATAAGTTTTTTTTAAAAGCGAAATCGTGTTTGTCGTTCAGTCAAAATAAATAAACTTAGCAGGGGGTCGAAGAGACATCGTTTTGGCTTCGCCTCTTTTATTTTTAACCAAGATACTGAAAATTAAAGCTTAATAAGCATTTTTTTGTCCAAACACTAAGAGACCCGTAAAATCAGCAACTTCAGTGATATTCAAAGAAACCCGTCAAAATCTCTCCACCCCCAATCGTCGCCAAACGACTCGAAATACGTCTTCGAAAAACTTCCAGTTATACTAAATGAACAAATGCTAGTTGACTATAGGATCGCAAGTTAAGAAGTAGCTGAAAGTTTGTTTAGTTTAGTATCTTTAGAGGAAACTACGATAGGATTCAAGCAAGACAGTTAGAGTGTGCCATACGGGTTTTAGATACATAAGAATTAAGTTGCGCGCGCGGTTTGTACTCAAATCGTTTCAATCGTCAAGCTTTTCAATTGAATCTTAAATTATTCGCGTTGATTGCTTCAAGTTGTTTGTGATTTCTTCAATTTTTTTTTCAGCGATTTATTAATCAAGTGCCATACAAGAGTCAATCGATTCGATTGAGTGAAATGTGCGTGTCGCGTTAAATCGTCAGTTTTAAACAAATGAGTAAAAATTTATTTGCACTGTCGGCGGAATTTGTACCCAATTTTTAATGCAAATGTGGTTTAAAATGCGGTTATTTATTCTGGGCACGATTCCAGTTGCGTTTTTATTGTGCTTTCGTCAGTTTTGAACAATTCAATTTAGCCGGAAGTGCCATTTTCTTATAGAGTCAACATCTTTTGGTTTTACTTGTGTCTTCAAATGCAAAAAAAAATCTCAAAAATAGCCAAAGAATGGAATAAAAAAGTGACGTCAATTTTGGTTTTTATGATATTTTAATATAACTGGCAACAAAAACCAGATTATTACAGCATCACTGCATACAACCGAGAGAATAATAATTGCTTAATGATATAATCGTCGAAGAATCACTGAAGATTTTCAGATTCTTAAGAGATTTTTGCCATGAAAAGCCATCTTATGGTCTAATGGTGTAATGATAAAACAATTATTTAAATTGCTTCTTCACCAGTGTGGAGAAATGTTTAAGAATTATGACAACCACCAAGGAGCTTAATGTGAAATGCCTGTTGAAAATTCTTACTGTGAAAAGTGTATTTCATTATTTTTTGCCATCATGTGGTGTGTGGAAATTCTATATCAATTAATCATGTGAATCGCACCGCTCAAGTGTTTTATAATTCCAAAGAAAAATTTATTTCAATTGAAAATTAAGTGGCGATTTTTTCAATCCATTAAATTTACTTGAAAATACCACAAAATGGGAAACCGTATTGGAAAATCATCCGGGAATAAGTTGAAGAAACGACGTTCTCAGAGTACGTAGAATGAATAACTTACAAAACATATTTACTTAATATCATGGAATTTTATTAGTCCAACGTGGTTACATTATTATTTCTCCTCTTTTCCCTCATTCAAATTGTTTATTTCCAAGTTTTTTTTTCAGAAATTTCGTCATAGTTGTTTGTCTGCCTGAGTAACTGATATCGTGAATTCTCGGTTTTTACCTTTAAAAACTTTTTTTTTCATATTTTTTTTTTGCTGATATCTTATCGCGGTTTAATGCCAGGCCCGTTGTACATTTATTGTACACCAACAATAACTCAAACGAAAGAAATTGTTGTGTTAAAGAGTTAAAGTGTGGACAATTTACATATTGTTACGTTTGACATTGAGGTCGTAAAGAATTATGTTAGACGCATTACTTATTCAAAAGATAAATAGAGTAAATTACTGTTTTTACAGTAGATTTTTTGTTGAAATAAAAAAATTTAATCTTGACTGTGCAATACTTATACAGGGTTAGTTAAAATAGCTTTTTCTGCTTGTTTAAATTTTTTTTTTCGGTTTTAAAACGAAAAATTTGTTTGAATTCAAGCTTTTTTATTTTATAGAATTTTTTTTAAAAAACAAATCAATTGATTTTAATGCGGTTTTTCTTCAATCTTGTTTTTTTGCTCCCTCACATATTTTTGCTCTTTATTTTCTTTTCTACTATTTCGGAATATTCGATTTGTTATTATTAAAATGTTGATCGGCTAGCTCGATTTGTCTTGCAAATTTACACGGGAATACTCAATAGGCTAAATTACATTACACTGAGGGAAAATTGTCATTACCTTCAACGAAAAAGCAGTTGAGTCAATTCAAATGAAAATTATTTAAATCAAATGATTAATTTTTGCTCAGATAAAGCAGTGACGCCTCAACAAATAACCTTCTCTTCTTGTTTATTATATCTCTTTATTATTAGTGTTTGTTGATGGAATGTATTTAAATGGTTAACTCTGGTAGCACTTAGAATTTCGCAAAAAGAAAGTTTTTGAAAAAAAATTGGAAAATATGGACATAAAAAATCTTACGGAAAATAACTCAAACAAATTTCTAGATGAACATATTGTACCTAAACCTATTTTTTTATTCAAGTTGATAAAAAAATAAATAAAATGTTTTTAATATCGTGTTCAATTCTTATCGTCATCTTTGATATTGTGCGTACATAAAAATAAAGAAAACATAATTGTGTGAGCACCCTACGACGATGATGAACCCCTTATTGGCTATATACCTATCGCCTATACATTCAAAATAAATGCCTATTTATTTCAAAAATTAAATCAATTAAAAACTATAAAAAATATACTTTTAAAACAATAAATTTTAAATATTATATTATTTGTATATAATAATATTATTTGTTTTGATTGTATGACTTAAAAAAGCACTCTGTAAGAACGGCAAATTAACAGATTCGGTTTTCGTTTTAAATATTTTTCATTTAAATAATTTTGGATGCATTTAAATCAAATACAAGATATTTGTTTTAAATAACCCGCCTTTAAAATGAATAGTTTGGTATTGGTCTTTACTACCTTATCTTTGAATTCAATTTGATTTTGGGCTAATAACAGATAAACTAAATGACGGTTCTTGATTCAACTACATGCCGAAAATTAATTCTTTATCCCAGAACTTAAAAAAATTTATCTCGAAACCCGAAAATTTTCGCTTGCTGCGAAGTTTCCTCAGAAAGTACTGTCTTTGGCGATTTTGTCTTAAAAAATTAACTTGCGGCTCATTTAAAAAAAAATCAATAGTGGAGTGCTTATTTACGAACTTTTGCCTGCGGCGCAAAATGAAATTATGTTTAATTTAAAAAAAAACCCATAAGACTTTTTGTATAATCACAAACAAAAAAAAAAAACAAAAGTTAAAAAAAAGCCTCTGCCCTCTGATCAAAGCTTTCATGGGTAATACCCCCAACCCCTCCCCCTCCCCGTGTTCCTGCTGGTAATCTGTCCCGAATTCACAGAAAAAAATATGGTCATCAAGTCAAAAGTCTAGATGGCATCGCCACACGCTTCCATTTAAGTTATTTTTAAAATTGCAGTTTGGTTTATTTTTGTAGGCTGTTCTCTTCAGGCAACCCTAGGAAAACTATAGGGTGTAAATAATTTGAACGGGTGGTCAATTTATATCGAAGTTTCGTGAAATTGAGTTTTCTGAAAATTGCGTTTAATTACTAGGTGTTAGAACAATCATTTTAAGAGAAAAAAATCCGTAGGGAAAAAGTGTTGACGACAAAAAATTACTCATAAGCGCTTCTGAAAGTTCATAATATAGCAAACTTTTAAAATCAATGTTAAAAAAATCATATAACATTGCAAATAATCAAAACCTCTGATTTTTCATTATGGAATTTGATTGTCAACAAATGATTCATCGATTTATTGAATTAGGAAAAAAATACTTTACCCGCAACAAGCGCTTTTTTTAATAAATCTTAATCAAATAAAACAGACTAATCTATTAACCCCAAAAGGCACGAGCTATTTATACTACATAAAAGCACAACGTGTGCCTCCCAAGCACACCCTCTTTATTTGGAAAACGGCTCGACTGATTTTGATCACATTTATTAAGTTTTCGGGGACACGAAAACAATTGAGTTAGGTTTTAAGTGTGTCAAAATTCATTTAGGTCCTGTAAGCATAATGGGAATTTCCTTTTTCACATTTTTTTCGGGAAAAATTACATTGAGCGGTTTTAGGGACCGCTGATTACGAATCTGATGGTTAAATTTAGTTATTTTGGTCCCAAGGGTTACTAAGGATAACGCCAACATCCTGTTTTTAATTTTTTTCGTGGAAAAAATTAAGGCCTTTGATGTAAGGCCTAATGCGAAAATTGCAAAGTAGCAACATGTCTATAAAAATACTGTGTTTGAAAACGAGATGTGCCTCTGAAGCACATGTCGTTCCTTTTAGCGTTCAATGGAATTTTTTTTTGTCAATAGTTAAAAATTACGCGATTTTTCATAGCAAATGAAGGTGGATAAATTTGGTAACTATTTTGCTAGAAACTTGTTTTTATACCCGTATGGTGAAACCAAAGGGTATATTAACTTTGCCTTACCGTTTGTAACGCCAAGATCCCGTCATCACACACAAAAATGAATTACACCAGTGTGTTTAGAATGATAAAAAAAATTGAATTTTGCATGTCTGTCCGTCTGTCCGTCTGTCCGTCCGTCTGTCCGTCCGTCTGTCTGCCCGTCTGTTCGTCTGTGATTGCGGGCGCACGGATTGAGCTAGAAACTTGAAATTTTACGCAGATCCGTTTTTCGTAAAATGAAAGGCTAAATTCGTTAATGGGCAAAAATGGACCATTAGGAGGGGGGAGGGGGGGGGGGGGGGGGTACCCCGCATATGAACGAAAACCGTGCATATTATCAAAAAAGCGCAAGAACAAAAGTTATTTAGAATATGTTTCTACATAAAACTGCAATACATCAAAATCCAATTGGAACAAATTTTTAAAAAATCTTATTGAAAAGTTTGACTTCAAAGTGGAGTTTTGATACAACTGTTCGCCGTTCATAGAGCGGGAGCCGTAGAACAAAAAATAACAACGAACAGTTGACGGGGCGAAATATGTTTGAATACCTGGATCTTGATCTAACTAAGAAAAAATTCTTCTACGGCGACCTTCCAAAGTGGTGCTAAATGGGTGACAGATCGCGTTTTATACCGCGGTTTCGTTGTTAAAAAAAAACGAGGAGTGACAGATCGCGAAAAATGACATCCGTTTTAGTATTTTGACAAGAGTTCAGTTTAGCGACAATGACGCTACAGAATTTTGGTGTATAGGGAGGGATAGAGGGAGGCATCCCCTATCCAAAATGTGTATTTTTAGCCGTCGCTCGCCCCCCTTGCCCCCTCCAGGGGTCCTCAAACTTTGTATGAAACTTTTTTCTGGGGGGTGGTAGGGGGGTGTGTGGTACCTCAAATGAAAGGTAATGAAGAGTACATTCCAAAAATATATAGCATGATGGGATTTCCCCCCTCACCCTTCGATTTATACCCCTTCGTGGGGTATTTATACCCCTTCGTGCGGTAAATCGAAGGGTGAGGGGGGAAATCCCATCATGCTATATATTTTTGGAATGTACTCTTCATTACCTTTCATTTGAGGTACCACACACCCCCCTACCACCCCCCAGAAAAAAGTTTCATACAAAGTTTGAGGACCCCTGGAGGGGGCAAGGGGGGCGAGCGACGGCTAAAAATACACATTTTGGATAGGGGATGCCTCCCTCTATCCCTCCCTATACACCAAAATTCTGTAGCGTCATTGTCGCTAAACTGAACTCTTGTCAAAATACTAAAACGTATGTCATTTATCGCGATCTGTCACCCATTTAGCACCACCTGACAAGGTCGCCGTAGAACATTTTTTTCTTAGTTGGACCAAGATCTAGATCCTGCAAAAAATTTTGTCCCGTTAACTCCTCGTTTTTTTTTAACAACGAAACCGCGGTATAAAACGCGATCTGTCACCCATTTAGCACCACCTGACAAGGTTGCCGTAGAACATTTTTTTCTTAGTTGGACCAAGATCTAGATGCTGCAACAAATTTTGTCCCGTTAACTCGTCGTTTTTTTTTAACAACGAAACCGCGGTATAAAACGCGATCTGTCACCCATTTAGCACCACTTTGGAAGGTCGCCGTAGAAGAATTTTTTCTTAGTTAGATCAAGATCCAGGTATTCAAACATATTTCGTCCCGTCAACTGTTCGTTGTTATTTTTTGTTCTACGGCTCCCGGGCTATCACTTGAACTTCGAAAAATTCCATATCACCATACGGGTTTTCAATAATTGCCAGATTGACAATTATAGCTTTTGTTATGTTTTATTATTAAATTTTTTTCTTCTTATTTTTATAAAAAGTTGTCTAAAAAATACGTCACGCTAATTTTCGGTCTTTCAAGATGGACCTGCGTAACGCTTTTTCGAGATTTGTTGACCCTTCCCGCCTTCCCTAAAAGTTTTACGTATTTTATGGGCAGCCCTTAAAGTGTGTCAAATAATCGTAAACAACGCTATCCCAAAACAATGATAATGAAAATTCGTCTCCACGATTTTATCGATTTTGTCCACTATATAACAATTTGCATATTTAAATCGAAATAACATTTTTCTGCACATGATTTATGTTTTGACCTCTTCGATATCTCATTAAATTTCCAGTTTTTCTGGCTGAACTAGTTACAAAAATCAAACCGAATTTTTAATTGAGTTTGTGGAAATGTTGTGCGGCGTGTGAAGACATTGCTCGGCAAGACATCTGACATAATTCTAAATATTTCGATTAAAATTCATAAATCGAAGAAAAAAAACTGTTCGAATTCAAGAAAAATGTATAGCTTTATACGAAAGTTATCCGGGGTATCTGTCCTCCGTTATCAATGACTTCGATCTGAGGTGATGTTGGCGCAAAGCAGTCCAACATTTCGATAAATTAACATTTTTTGATAATTTTATTGATACCCTGAAACACATTCTAAAACCGGTCTCGATTTTCTTGAGTAAATTGACATCTCAGCTTGACTGGCATCGGTAAAATCGTATGGAGGGTACTTAGCAAGAGTGGGGTTGATTGGCGTGCATTATAACATAAATTCGAGTTCTTAATTGAAATTTTATAATCAAAACTTTGAAAATATTCTTGTAATTAAGAAATCGATATTCATTAAACTTAAATTGAAATTTCATTGAAATAAAATTCAGGCATTTCTCTACAATTCGCACGTTTCGGTTTCACCCAACCGACCCTACAGCAAGTGATCGGTGTTTACTATCAAAATACCCATCATGATATTAATATCTAAAAATATCTGATTTTAAACTGAACGTAATAATCCAAGCATGGGGCAAAAATGCACCTGGTCGATTGATTTGCAAACTGGAATATAAAATCTTGGAGCCAGGTGATTTTTCGCAAATAATCGTAGGTGTTTCTTCTCGTGCGATTCCAACGAGAACTGTCTATCTTTTCTTATTACTTTTTTCGATTTGCGTTACCTTTCTGTGTAAATATGAATTGGATTTTTTGCTTAATTAGTCAGACAATGTTGTTTACAGACAGATTCCGAGTTGAGCCCACTTATTTACTGATCGAATTATTCTCTGTTTAAAGGTGACTGTGGAATTTCTAAACCATGACACCTGACAGACCTGTTAATTTGTAGTCTGACAACAGGTCAACAAATATTTAACGCCCAACTAGAATTCAATACGAATTTACTGCTTACTAATGCAATGCAAGTTTTTCAAATATTAGAATTAGTCTCGGTTTGGAGAAGGTCTGACTTGCATTCGAAATGAATCTTAAAGATGAAGGTCTACTGCATTCCATATCTAAATCTGACCTTTCTATTGTTTAGGCTGTTTTCGAACTGCGGTCTTTGTTTTGAGTTGTTTGCAGGGAAAGTTAATTAAATTGATCAATTACTATACATACTATAAAATCTATGAGTTCTTGGTATCGATAAGATTTAAAATGTTGGAAATAAAAATATTTTGTCGATAAACAGTTGTGGGGATGACTCGTTATAGGAAAACTTTTGATACGAAAATTTTAATCCGTGAGAGATATTCGAAAGATACTTAAAAATTTTTTTAGAATGGTTTTTAAATCAAATTTCTAAAGAGATCAGAATTATCAGAGCGATTCAAAAAGGGTTTCTGACACATAAGAAATTAATTTAAAAAATTTAAAATTTTGTCAACTACACGCGGACAAATAAATAGGGCATGGACGCCCGCAGGAATTTTTGTATGGAATGTTGGTGGGAGGGGGGGGGGGGGGGGGGACAGGTAACAGTTTTTTTATGGAAGAAAATAATACCATTCAAAAAATTGACAAGTAATAAAGATTCACTTTGTTTCGAAAGGATTAAAATTCACGGGCGTAAACAACAACTGAAATACAGCTAGCTGACACCGCCAAAAGTAGAAAGTTGATCTACTCTTGCGTTGTGACGCTTTAGCGCGCGATGACTAAGGCTGTGTTGTGAACGGTTCCAACAGAAAGCTCTATGTTCGACTTTCGACGCAACGCAATGCAGCGCACGACGCTCTCACTGTAATTACACCTTTATCCAAGGAATTTAAAAACCAATATTTATTTAAGCAATATAAAGAACCAATACTTTTTCAAAAATCCATGTGGAGGCACAGCCTCCTCCCTCCCCCCCATTCTTTCCAATACGTGTGGCCGCCCATGATTTCTATAAAAATAGTAATATACGAGACAGTGAGATGTCTTATTTAGTCACATCTTTTTTAAAAAAAAACTAATTTGTTTAGGGTTCAGTTCTGCTTTTTAAAAAATCTGGTTTGTTTTTGGTTCGGTCCAGCCATTTTTTTTTTTTGAAAATGGTTTGGTTTTGGTTCGGTTCATCTATCTTTTTTTCCAGAGTGGTTCAGCTTATGGTTTGGTTTTGGTTCATTCAATTTGTAAGGCCCCTGTTACACGGGACAACTTTAAGCGGCGACTTTTCTTAAGTGCGAGAAGTGAGGGAAGCGGTGGCTAATGTCGCCAGTTCCGAAAGTAGAAACAAGGCGACAAAATACGCACACAAGCACAAAATCACAAAGAACGGGGTCGTGAAAGTTCTTGCGATTTGACAGTTCGTCCAACTTCACACACACATGAAACACTCACTGTGTAGTATACAGAAGTTTCCGGCAACTTGTCTCCGCGTGTAGCACAAACGAGCTAAACCGATACACTTGTATCGTGTATCGGTTTAAAGTTGCCGTGTGTAACATAGACCTAACCCAGCAAACACAGAAGTACTTTTTAGAGTAGTGAAATAATGCCTGAAAGTAATGCTTACTAGAAATGAAACTTTGATAGGGCTCCGGGAAAAAATTCAGCTATATACTTCGTGTCTGTGAATACATGTAATTGCACCGTCCGCTTCTCCAAAAGTAGTTCTATAAGGTATTCTGTAAGGCGTTACAAAAGTACTGAAAATAAGGCCTTACAGAACTCCTTACATGTATTCTGAATATAAGCAGATTTGTATTCCTGAATTCAGTAGGCCCAGAAGTAGTACCGCGCATTGCAATTACTTCTATAACTACTTACATAAGTACTGCACTAGAAGCTGAACACTTTTTTCCCAAGAAAACTCAAATCAAAAATTATTTAAAAATTAAAAACTAAACTATTTAAAAAGAAACACTTAATTATTTATCTTAAAACGTTCTCTTTTTACTTACCTCGTTATCGATGTTGAATTTTTGTCGTTTATATGCGATACAAAACGCGTTCGCACTTAACTATTTTTTATTGCACTGTCAAAACAGTGCGTTTTGTTTTGTTTTAATTTTTTCATGCGGCAGCGGCGATGTACATAACACACACAGTGCCATGGTCACCAACACAAATTTGAATTTGAAAAAGTGCTTACCCCGAGCTTGCTGGGAAGGGTTCAGTGGTTTTTGGTTCGGTTCAAAAAACCGGTTTGCATCTCTGATTTAGAAGCTTCTATGTGATATTGCATTCAGTGGTTTTTGTTCCGTACCATAGTTTGATTTAGTGACTTGATCAAGTTATTGATTATTGCCGGAGTAACGCCACCGGGTCCCAAAAGCTAATTTCAAAAAATCAGCATTCGTCAAATACTCAATATGAAAGGTGTTGAGGCACCTATAGAGATTAAGTGCACAAATATCGACGATTAACCCATTTTGGCCCAAATTTTACCGACCAGTACGTTAAGCAATTTTGATTATTATTGGTACCACATATAAGTCAAAGTTGCTATTATGAAAACACGAGGCCGGGCCAAAATGGGTTAAAAACTCTTTTGTACAGATTTCTCGTCTGAACAATATTTTGTGTAAAATTCGCGAAAAAAACATTATCATAACTCTACTCCTTTGACAAATGTGAGAATTCATAGCATTGTAGTTCGATAATCCTTGTTATTATCAAATAAAATCAAATAAATCTTCATCAGGCTCCTTCTTCAATTTGCCTCAGTGCTTCACAGCAATCAAATCAATGCGCTACAGTATTTCAAGGCAAAATCATTAAATGTAATCGTTAAGTGAAATCTAGAAAAGGATATGTCATGTCGGAGGTCACCTACACCGCAATCAAGTAAATGAATGAATAAATTCAGTATAGACGGACGAAAAACTATTGAATTTTATGGACACGCAGAAGGACGACGGAAGAACGAAAGGACGATGGTGGCGATATGAAATTCCCTGCGGCTTCCATAAACAATCGTTCTTGGTGTTTACATTTGCAATGGAGGTACAACACTTTGATTACCATCTGAGTATCCAACAGTGGATTTATCTCTGATCTCTCGTATAACATAATTGTGGCCGCTTCTATAGAGGACCTCCGTGACTAGCAGTGACCAATTGGGGATTAGACGCGGAGAGAGACAGAATTAACCTGTCGCGATATGTGATTAGGTGATGGGGTGGTCAATGGGTAGTCAAGGTAAATGGGTGGAAAAATGCGGCGAACGAATTTTCCCTGACTGACTGTTAACTAGAAATGGGAGCTCCGGATTTTATTATCGCATTGAATATCAGAACGCACTAGCGGCCGACAGGCATTCATCGGTCATAAATACATAAAATGGATATCACGACGGAAAAGGCTCCAATTCAATATCATTACTATCTACACCGCTCACTAGGGCGATAGGTGCTATATAGGGTGGGCCAAAGGTATAAAGTTCAGTTGAATTGAAATGTATATGAAAATCATTTCTATTTGCTTTATGAGGGTCTCGATTCGTACGTGGGATTGATTTTATTGCAGTTTATTGGGGCTAGGGGGCGAATTCCCTTTAGATGTCCCTACACTCATGCAAATGTGTTGTTCACCTCACATCTAGTTATACGATTTTATGCGATTGATATAAAGCCCTGGATACACACCTATTCCCGACGAGTATTTGCGTTGTACTTCAAGTGATACTCAATGTGGGTTTTCTATTGTATATCATATATGAGTCGAGATAAAATCGAAATGATAACAAGCTGCTAATAGTTGCCAATGGCGTAAATGATATGTGGTAGGTAGCTGTTGTTCACATATTAAACTAGGACGTTTCATTCTATTCACATTAATAATAATTCTGCTGCAAAAGATATATTTACATATCCTTGAATTGTTTAATTTGTAATCACCTGAACTCGAATGTGTAATGCATTACAACTCATGTGGAAGTATGAATAAAATAATTCGATAATTTTCTTTATTTTTCGAAATACAAAAGCTCTTAGGGCTTGCTTGATTAATTAAATACTATTTGTTTTTTATTTGTAGGTATATCGTGGAGCTTCAGGTATTCAACGTTGAACAAAAAGAAGATGCCACCCATTATGGTGGCATCTCAACAGCATTTGGAAATTGGACCGTGGCTTAAATTACTCGATCTCTCCCAATATGAAGGTATGTTACCAGAATTGCATTTAAAAATATTAAAATCTATTTCTTTTTTTTGAAAACCGTTTATACTGTTGAAAAGGGCTATGCATAAAATAAGTCAAACTTTCGTGGGGAGGCAATTTCTACGGTATTACACACACACGGTAAAAAATCTTGGATTAAATTCTAATCAAAATTGAATTACACCGGACCTATATCTAGTCCAATGCAAAATTCTAATAGTATGGATTAGATTTTTTTAAATTTATTTTTGGTTTAATTTAGTATTAAAGTCTAGAATTTTGATGAAATCTTAGACACTAATATTAAAAGTAACTTAAGTTCAATATATAATAAAAAGCAATTAAAATATGAAGGCAAAAAAGACTAAAATATATTCAATAATTCGCCTGTATTAAATTTTAATCCAAAATTGTATTAAGATTTCGTCAACATAATTTTTGGATTGAAAAATACTCCAGGACTTTTTGCCGTGTGACTTGTCGAAAAGATGACTTGAATCAGCTTTAATTTTTTTCTAAGTGTACTACCGTGCAACTCTGGCCTGTAGCAGGCAGACGGAGTTGACATTTCATCCTCAAAATACCTATCTCAGGTCAATCTGTACAGCTCCTTACGCCCTATTTTACTTGCTGCAGCTTTGATTTTTGAATTTCTCCCGCTACAGGTCAACACAGTTTTATTGTTCCTAATGCCGCGATCACACGACGCTGTTTTGCCAGCCGCTGGCTGCTGTTGATTAGTAGCGCTGGCAAGTAGCAACAGCAGCCAGGGTACTGAGAGGGTTCACACGATTTATACTTTAGTAGCGCTGGCAAGTAGCAAAACAGTGGTTTGACATTTTAATCTGGGAGATTTTTTAATAATAAACGTAACATACAAATTTAATTAAATAAACGTAAAATAACAACTTACAATAAACAAACTTTACCACTTATCAGACTTTTGACAGCTTAGAAACCATGCGACAGGGTCTCGTGATCCCTAGTAGCGCTGGCAAAGCAGAACGGTCTCTATTTCACTAGCGCTGCTAAAATCATCACGCTGCTGCTGGTAAATAGTAGCAACGTACTAGGGTTCACACGGCGCTGCTGAAACAGCTGCTAACAGCCACTAGCGCTGGTAAAACAGGGTCGTGTGACCGCGGCATAACTTAGGTGAAAGCGCACCAAGCATAGACTAAATTTTCTAGCAAGAAATCAATTACATCGTACGCAAGCCGACGGCTTTTACTCAATTTTTCTGAGTGTATGGTGGCCCCACTAAATTGTATTCAAAATTTCTTTTTATAGAAATTAAACTCTGTTTACAGTTAAACTGTAAACTCTGGTTACAGTTCAAAGCCAACCAAGTTATTAATTGTCTTTTGTTAAACCACCAGGTGGGAACAGGCAGGGATTTTCTTGAAGAACTGAAAAGTGCAAAGTTTTTTTTTATATAAAGCATAAGAAAAGTTACAATGGCCAGGGTCCAATCGTCAAATACTCTCTATGAGGACAGACAAAATTTTTATTGAAAAAATCCATTTGTGTGAGAGAGGAGGGAAGGGGTGGTTCAACTGGATTTTGATGTATGGAAAAGTTATGTAAAATCCTATTCTAAATACATTTTACCTTTATAAATTTTTCAATACGACCCACCGTTTTTGAGAAACTGGCAAAAAATTGTTTCGTAAGGATGGGAAGAGGGGGAGAGGGGGAGAGGGGGAGAGGGGAAAGAAATGGTTGGTTTTTAAGAACTTAGTTCAAGAACTTAGCCTTGCCATTTACGAGAAACGCAACTGTAAAAAATTTCAAGACTCTAGCGCAATCCTTGCGAAAATTATGGTGTTGACGAACGGACAAATGGACAGACAGACGGACAAATGGACAGACAGACAAATGAACAGACAGACAAATGAACAGACAGACGGACAAATGAACAGACAGACGGACAAATGGACAGACAGACAAATGAACAGACAGACGGACAAACGGACAGACAGACGGATGGAAATGCGGAAATAAAAATCTTTTGTCATACCAAACACCCTAATGTAGTTAATTTTTGTTTCCGACGATTGGTTCGATGTGTTACAAACGGTATACTAAATCTAAAATAATTGTGATATAGAGTATAAAAAAGGTAGTGAAAACGTAACGATTGAATTGCGTGCCTCTAAAAAAACTCGTGATGAAAAAGTTAGTTTAAAACTCTAAAAAAATTAAGTATCCTGTAAGTCATATTTCTCGAAAGTTGAAACAACCCCGTATTTTTTTAGGTTCGACTTGTCGCGATCCTACTGTAATTATTTTGTAACAGTATTTTGTTGAAAAAAAAAATTTAAACATTCATTTTAGTTGGATATAATTGTTTGTAACATTTAACTGTTTTTTTTTCTTAGATTGCTTTAAAGGATTTGTCGGAGTGGAAAATCTTCTGGAGCTAACGGAAAGGGACGTTAAGCAGCTGGGTGTCCGCAATTCCGCTCATCGAGCGCGATTAGTTTCCAGTTTGGTAGCTCTTCGAGAGAAATATCAAAAGCCAGTAGGTTCGTGTGATAAATCTTTAAAAAACAATTTTTTTTTAAATTTTATGGATAAAAAATTTAGTCGTTAACTTGAGAAACTTTAGAGAGAAAATAATTGGCACCTAAAAATTGAATAACTTAGTATATAGTCCATAAAACGAAATCCTTAATGAAATTCTCAATATAACGAATTTTTTGCCAAAACTTTGACTTAAGAAGAAAAACACGAAAAAAATCGTCTTCAAACGATGTAATTTTCTCATTCATTTGTTCGACTATAACGAAATTTTGCCAAATTGATAAAATTTTTTGAAAAATATCCAAAACAAAAACAATACATATTAGTTTGTCTTGATTAAAAAAAAATCATCCTGCGGCAAACAGATTTTTCAAAACGATTTGAAACCCTGTTCTACTGTTTTTTATACGACGTTCTACTGTATTTATTTTATATAAGATTTAAAAAAAAAGATTGGGAAAATAATATCTTTATGTTAGGCAATTTTTAGTAAAAGGTTTATAATTTTTGTGACAAACAATCATAGCTAAATTAAGATTTACTTTTTTTGCACACAAAAAATCTTTGCCAAATTATTTCTGGAATTTAGCCCTATCCTAGACTAGAGCCATTTTCCAAGAAACAAAAACGAAGATACGAACCACTAGCCGAGGTCAGCCCCATAAACCTATCAAATGTAAATCAAATGTTTTCACCATGGAAATGGGAATTTGAAAACATTTCATTGACATTTGAAAACATTTGTTCAAACTTATCGCAGAATTCAAATTCAAATTTGAAGAATTTACTGAAATTTCTTTTTTACTTTCCTCTGCTATAGAAGGAAAGTATTGTTTTTATGACGGAGACCGATTGGAGAACGGGGATAGATAGACACTTTCTGATCAGTACGAAATTCGTTTCAGGCAAAATTAAGAAAATTCGTTTCAGGTCCGTGCATCGGTCTGTCTTTCTATCGGTCAAAATTTTGGCATAAACTGTATCGCAAAAATATACTTATTAAGAATTACAGTGCAACTCGGTTATAACGGACTCTGTTATAACGTACCCAATCTGAAGTCCCGAAAACCGTTTCTTCATGTAAATCGTAGAGGATTACTGTTATAACGTTCAAATTCTCACACCCCCATGAGGTCTGTTCTAGCCGAGTTATACAATCATACATAAACGGTGAACGATTTTGGCCGCAGGCGAAATTTTTCTGATTCGAGTCAGTATCTATAATAAAACATAACAAAAGCTATAATTGCCAATGTGGCAATCATTGGAGACCCGTATGGTGATATTCGTATCAAAATTCGAACAGTTGTACCAAAATTCCAATTTGAAGTCAAACTTTCCAATAAGATTTTTTTAAATTTATTCCAATCGGATTTTGATGTATGGGAGTTTTATGTAGAATCATATCCTAAATAATTTTTGTTCTTGGACTTTTTTGATAAGATGCACCGTTTTTGAGATATTCACAAAAAACGATTTCGTTCGTATGGGGGGTACCCCCCCTAATGGTCCATTTTTGCCCATTAACGAACTTAGCCTCACATTTTACGAAAAACGGATCTGTGCAAAATTTTAAGTCTCTAGCTCAATCCGTGCGCCCGCAATCCGCGCCACAGACAGACGGACAGACAGACAGACGGACGGACAGACGGACAGACAGACGGACGGACATGGAAAATTCAATTTTTTTTATCATTCTAAACACACTGGTGTAATTCATTTTTGTGTGTGATGACGGGATCTTGGCGTTACAAACGGTAAAGCAAAGATAATATACCCTTTGGTTTCACCATACGGGTATAAAAATTCAAATAAAAGGCGGTAATAATACTAAAGATTACCCTAAAATATAGTAGCCCTACTTTTAAACACATAAGTTGTTTTAAGCACATTTTAAACACATAAAAACAAATAAAAAAAAGTTAAATGTCACTTAAGGCAAAGTATAGGCAATCCAAGTAGTTTCAGTTCATATAAATTTATTTATCAAAACGACGTTGCACTAGTGCGGATGGAAGTAATTTCGGAGGGTGCGGTAAAGAGAACTCCATAACTCTTGCAGTGATGCCCAGTGACAAGGGACATTCGATTGACTATATATATTATTTCTTGTTCATACACTGGAGAAAAGTATCGCTTCTCGTTTGCTCTCATGGTGTCTAAAGGTGCTGGTCCACATGAGAGTAAATACGCGAGTAACTCTCAAAAACTCTCGAGAGTTACTTGCAGGAGGTTGTCCATTTGAGAGTTAATTTCGGCGATTTTTCTATTGCAAGCTCTCGGCGAGTTTCTAGCGGAAAGCACTTTCGCGAGAACTCTCCAGACCCTGTCCATTTGAGAGTGATGCACGAATGAAAGTGGAAAGTAATCGAAATGTCATCACACTAAAGGAAGGCTGCAGCAGCTGTGATTATCCTAATTAATAATAAGAGACAAACAAAATCAGCCAAAAAAAAGTGCTGGGTTAAGTCCGGGATTCAAAGGAGAAATCTTTTGGGTACCGGGAAAAATCTAATAAGAGAATTGCAAATTGAAGACGCGTAACAATTTAGAAATTTTTGTAGGGTAACAAGTTCGGAAATAGAGTTTTTAATTAAAATGGTCGGACCGGTTGTCGTCAAAAAAAAAACTACAAAAATGAGAGAAGCAATATCTTGATTTTTGTGACATCTTGCTTTGGCGAGTTCTCGAGAGCTACTAGCGAAATTCAAACGCCGTTCGTATCTGGCGAGATACTCTCCGAGAGTTCAGTGGGGGTGCGTGTCGACTAGAGAGTAGAATCCCTTTTGATAGTTCGTAGAAACTAGCTCGCGAGTTTCTGCGAGCGACTCTCAGAGACGTGTCCATTTGCAAGTAGCTTCTATCGAGAAATCTCGAGAGGTTCTCGTCGGCATTTACTCTCATGTGGACCGGAACCTTAATGAAAGTGAAATTACTTGGATTGACTATACTTTGCTTAAGGTTTCAGTATGACATTGAAGCCAATGATCATCGAAAGATTACAAAGAATATAAAGTTTTTAGTATTATGTTTTTTTGCAGGCTCTCGGTCAGTGGGTTGGAGTGAAAAAAAAATATATTTTTATGTCACTCCAACCCACTGAACGAGAAACCTGCAAAAAAAAACATAATAATAAAAATCATCAAATGGTCACTAAACATCAACATATGATTACAAAGAAATTAAGCTAAAATAAGTACCAAACCAAATACTAAATTTCTTTCATAATTGAATTGCAGGTAGCTTTTAATTTATTATTAGAAATTTAAGATAATTTTTTGTTAACAAAACATCGTATTTTTTAAAAATGTCGTTGCCGCCATTTTGTTTTTCAAATTTCGCGTTCCCCCACGAACTTGCCGCTATACTGCTAGGAGTACATGTACGCGAGGTTGGGAAACACTACCATAGAATATTTAATTTTAATTCACAACTTTCGCATTAAAAAACTTTTAAATGGAAACTCCGAGTCTATATAAGGTTATAATAATTTTTTTTACATAAATTATGCATGTATTTAAATTGTTTAAAGCATCATGTAAGATATATAATCCTTTAGAGAATTTTCGTTGAAATTCCACAAACAAATCAAATTAGGTACACTAAAATTACGATGCTTCAATCATATTTTAGCGTGGCGACATGAAGTAGGATCTGCGGTAGGTAGAGAAGCTTTTAATGATATACCATGAGTTTCATTAAAAACGTTCATTGAACTGAATCATAGATAAAACGTTTGAAAATCGTGTTTCAAAATTTATGTCTTCTTAGAAAAGCCGACAGAAAACACTCTCGTTTGAATGAAATGAGAAAATGTCCACCCTGTCATCGCTGCTCGTTCTCGTCGTCATCATCGTTTGTCTGTTTTTGCAAATTATCAGATTCTAGTAGCAGCAAAAGTGCTAATGGGTACCTCATTATGGAGGCCCTAAATAGCTCCACAAACATTTGACGTGTTGCCCATTAAACGAATCTGTCCGCTGCCGTGATAAAATATCGAAAGTGCTAGTCCCGGGCGGATTTAAACCGTCGTTGATTTTATCCATAAATAAAAAAAACAGGAGATTATTGTCATTATTTGTAGGAGGGCTGAATAGCACTCGTAGGGAAAAGTGCGGCATCAAATGTACAAAGTCAAGTATTTGTGTTGTTTATCAGGTGCGCCACATTTCCCAACTTTACTCAACCTTTAACCCATCCATCCTGGAGTCCTCCTATGCTGGCGGATGTTTATGGGTGACTCTCGTTGAACTCGTTCTCGGCAGTTCTGTGATACTAAATAAATTGTAGCTCGTTTATTAACCAATACAATGACATATGTCATCCGTAATCCCGTAGCATTTATATATCCTCCTTCCCGAATTGCTTGCTATGAGGAAAAAAAATATAAAAAACAAGGAGAGAACAAAATCTAACGAAAATCTTTAAATCTGTTAATTTACAGGCGGCGTCAGGGGTGCCAACCCTTCGGCAGCTATTGCCGCTCGTGATCCTGTGGGTCCTGGCGGTGGGGGTGTTGGTGGCCATGGCATCAATGGCACAATTGGTCGTTCTGGATATGGTTCGGGAGCATCGCAACGGCATAGTCTGGCTGTTGATCTTGGAAACGGCAGAACCCTCGAAAACAATGGCAACAGCCGTCAGAATCAGGATCAGAATTCAAGGGATAATAAAACAATTGCGCTCCGGAGGACTAGTATGAAGGGATGCGACGGCAAGGACAGTTCAATGTAAGTAACTTTTGCCAATCATTTTCTTACATTTTGTCTATTTTACACATAGAAATTGGCAAACAGAGAAATATTAAACGCGATTCAATGCAAAAAATTGGATGGATCAGCACATGATTTTATTATGTGCAAAAAAAAACTAAGTTTTACAAAATTTCTTCCGAAAGTCCTGAAATAAGTAATTGAATTTCTTTGTATACAAACATTACCACATTTTTTTTAGTAAACAAATTAATCGAGAATAATCTAATGGGGACGAAAATCTACATTAAAGAGGCGGTCAAGTAGTTAAGGGATGTCTAGAAAATACGTAAATCTTTCTAGGGATGTCTAGGAAATACGTTTATTTTCCTGTTGATTGGAAAGTTTTGTGAAAATTTCGCAAATTGATTTTTTAATCCAACCAAAAACCACTGAACCATTGAAATTTTAGTGAACCAAAACCAAACCATTAACTTAACCACCAAAAAAAGGTTTTTTTCTGGAACCGAGCCAAAACCAAACCAGTTTTTAAAACAAATCCTGTAACTAAACTGAAATTCAGATTTTTTTTAGTAATTCGGTTCGGTTCATTTTTGGAATTTTATGATTATAAAATTCTTATTATTTTCGGTTCTCGACCAGATTTAGAGCTTAGGACTTTTTTACGTTAATCTAGTACGAAAAAAACATTCTACATGCCCCTTAATTCAAAAAATGTAACTTATATGATCTGGAAACGCAAAAACTAGTCTCTTGTAGGACCCAAAAACCACTAATCTATTAAAATAGCCTAAAATACGTGAAATTAATACCAAAACCACTAATCTATTAAAATTTCAGTGAACCAAGACCAATGCCAAATTTTAAAATATTGGGAACCAAAACGAGAACCAAATTTTTGAATTTTAGACACCAAAACAAGAGTTAAATTTTGAAAATTTTGGGAACCAAAAAAAAGAATCAAAATTTTTAATTATGGATACCAAAACAAGAACTAAATTTTGAAATTTTAGGAACCAAATTTAAAAACCAGATATTTTAATTAACCCTTGAACCAAATCTTGACCAAACTCAGAAAACTTTTGGTTGCATTTATGATGATTTGTTTCAAATAATTTTGTGGGTAAGCAATAAAATGACAAACTTTTACAAAAAAGACAAAAATGACAAACAAAATAAATTTTTGTTGTTAGATTTTAAACATTTTAATGAGCAATACTTTCTTAGAGGATGAAACGAATAAGAAAGGAAAATAAAAACGCGTGTTTTGGTATGGAGGGCGGCTTTTCGTTATTCTTGTGTTATTATTTTTTATTTGCCTTAAATGTGAACTCTCTTTTTGCTTCATTTGGGGGTAGTTCTGTATTGCGTGTGCGCCTTTACCAAGTGAGAGAAAAAGCCCTTGGGCGATCGATAAGCTAAAATGAATGAAAACTACAGCTTGAGGATTCTAGTATTCGGTCCTATAAAATTTCAACTTAATTGAAAAAAAGATATTTAGACAAAAGGCTACGAAAATTTTTCTTGTAATTTAAATTAGTATATTTGAATAAAGCAAAAAATAAAAAAGTTCAATAAAATTGGAACGATTTTTCGTTAAAAAAACGTTTTAAATTAAGGGAACCCTCAGCTCTAATATTTGAAAATTTTGGAAAAAAAATTTCATGAAGAAAGCAATTTTTTTTTTAAATTTCGTACAAAAAATTGTTTTAAAAAATGTCTGATCAAAGGACATTGTGCAGGACATTGTTCCCATACTCAAAAATGCAGGACATTGCTCCCATACTCAAAGTGCGAGTTTCACATTCATATAATCACGTTTGAAAGGTCCCCTTTTTTACTTTCCTCTGCTATAGAGGGAAAGTATTATATTCATGATATTCATGACGGAGACGGACTTGGGAACGGGGCAGATAGAAACTTTCTGATCATTACGAAATCCGTTTCTGGTAAAATTTTGAGGATGTCCTTAAATAACTCGAGGACGGGTTGAGATAGTAATTTGAAAATTTTTGTAAATGGGTTTTACGAAAATCGTAATTTTCTATCAATTTTTGGAAAAGTAACGTTGGCTATAAAGAGTACCTCCCAATTTTTTTTTTTTTTTTAAAGTAAAGTTTTTTGAAAAGTTTTCGAAAACTATGCGCTTTTGGAAAAAAATAACTACAACAAAATTTAAAAGAAATAAAATTTTCCATATTTTTTGCTATAACAGTTTTTACGTATCACTTTTTACGTATCACTAAATGAAAAAACTGCGTTTTTTGAAAAGTTCTCGGAAACTATGGGTTATTGAGAAAAAAAACATACAACCAAAATAAAAAAAAATAAAACTTCCTGATTTTTTTCCTTTAACGGTTTTTTGTATCTTTAACGTTTCTCGAGATATTTGAAAAAAGTACCAGGAAAACCCAGCCATGCTCGGCCACCTCAAAGTCGTCCTTTTGCTGAAATTTTTGGAGAAGTGAGACCTATCGATCTATATAGATATATATAGTGTGCTAGAAAAACACACGCAATATGTTAGAAAAACACACAGGCTAATCCACCTAACGGTAAGACGATTCCTTTCTTACATAATTAAACTTTATATGATGAATATAATTGGGTATAATGTTGATTTTTTTTATATACAAACATCAGGTTTGTATTGGGGAAGTCAGATTCGTAGTGCAAAAATTGAAAGCCCTCAGCCCCCTTAGTAATACTGTAAAGTTTTATAAAGATCGGACAACCCAATTCGATGATACCAGGCGGGGGGTATCGAGGGGAATTTTCTCAGAGGTGAGACCTATCTAGATCGATTCCTTGTCCCCGAAAATCCCTAAGTTTCGTGAAAATCGTTAGGCGGGTTTTCGAAATCGTTGTGCAGACAGACAGACATTCCTCGTATTATATTATAGGATATTATTTTTTATATGTTTTTGCCGAAACTAAATATTGCAGAGGAAAGTTTTGTGTTGATTAAAACTGATATTATTAGTTTCTTCCCATGAAAATTTGTTTTTTTTGCAAAAAAAGTAAGTGCATATTGATTAAAAAAATCAACACAGGCCTTATCAGTCTTCGTGTTGCCCAAAACTTTCCAACACTTGGATGTTTCAACGTAATTGTGTGTCTGCCTGTTCGCGTAAAGCTCGAGAACCGCTAAACTGATTTGAATGAAATTTTTAGAGGAACTTCCTGGCATCAAGGAGAGAGTTTTAGGCTATGCGTTAATTGAGGGTTCGCCATCCCGTCCCTGCTAACTTCTGAACTGTTAAAACATTAACCACCAATAGCAAAATACGTCGGAATTACCGAACGAAACTTTTGGTTGTACTTTAGATATTTATAATGATTTTATTTAAATTTTTTAATACTGTTACCTGCCTATCAAATTCATTATCTAACTAAACTTATATGATTTTCTTCAACTCAAAATTTCCTTCTGATTGTTGAATCTCCCGACATAATAGTAAAAAGATACCCTGGTGCGGTGTAACGAATTATTCGCATACCTCTGACCAATCCATAGTGTAAGGATGAATAGTAAAGTTTATTATCACCATCCGTCCGGATCTCTCACCGCCATCCTTCAGGATCTCATATCTCGTTCACTGCCATTGGGATCCCGAATCATTTCGGTTGTTTACTATGGTTATCCCCTTGCTGGCGTACGTTCGTCTGCAACCTTTTTGCAGTTATCCCATGTGGTGGCACAAATACTACTTTTCAATGTTACGCTAAGAGCACTTGAGAGCAAAATGTGAATCATGTGCGAAGAAGTCGATCTCTCGCAACCAACACATAAAACTCTACCGACCTTATGACGAGCTTTTTATACACTTTTCGGGCATTTGTTCGACTCCCTGCTGGCTGGCGTGACGACGATAGCGAGCATCTTTCAAGTTTTTCTTTTCATACAATCTTCTCGAGAATAATCAGCGCAACACACTATCGAAACATCGACCATTCGGTTAACATCTCTTGGCGCATAAACCCCTAGCGATTCCAGAAAATCCAATGAATCCACAGAGAACATGCTCTCCTGTTCGCTCGAATCGGGGAAGTAAATAGGACTTAGGATTCCCTGTGACTTACTCGCGTTTCGCACTCAGCAAAGTGGTTTTGTCGGAGATAGTCGTGCTGTACGTCCTCAGTTTGGGTGTTCGTTTTCGGCCGTTGCTGTGCTGTATGAGCTGTGAATCTCAGGGTGGTTGAAATCTGTCGAGGGTCCGTTGGTGCTATTTCAGTCGCCAGGACAATAACTTCTGATCCTTGATGTGTATAAAAATTCCCTTTAAACGCTTTTTTCGTATTTTTTTCGGGCGAGTTGCGATTAAGTGTTGAGTTCGCATAACAACGGGCGGTGTGTGTGAACGGTACCCAAAGATAAACGGATAGGACGAAGGATATCGGAGTAGAAGCAATTTTAAATATTCATCTGCTCTGCATTATGCTTCTAATTTCTATTTCTGTTGCAAAGGACTCTCCGCTTTCGAGTGGTAGCGGCAATCAGAATTTGGACTGAACAAATGAATCCTATATCGGCTGTGTTGTTAAAAAACACCCCTGCGGGAATATGCTAGGATAATACGAGTGGAAAATATTCGCTCGTATTTTGAATGTGGAGGATAGGGAAGCTGCTCTGAAAGGACTCTTGGAAAATCTAGGGAAACTGCGGGAAAAATGCAAATTTATCAAACGTTTGCCGTTGAGTCGAGTACACGAATGTACATACGTGAAATTAATATTTAATTTTGTTAAATTGCATACATTTAGGTGACGCTTTATTTAAATTTTCGTGGGTGTTTCTCAAGTGAGTCCTGCTTGTTAATTGCATAAAAATGGGCGTAATGTGAAAGACCTATAATAAAGTTTTGTATACGCTTTACACAAGGAAGTGGCGGTATACCAAAGTGTTGAAAGAGAATCGAAATTGTACATGTGTGTTGGTGGTAAGATGAAATATTTCGAGAAAAAAGGATACATTGCTCCTTGAGCTTGTCGAGAATCCTGACCCCGAAGAGTCGAAACCATATTTGCCATTCCTCAGGTAGAATCCTGTGATATACTGAAGACTTTTTGATAGCGAATTTTTCTTTACGATAATCGGGAATTTTTTATACCTTTTTTTTACCTTTTTTTTAACGCAAAATTCGTGAAAGAATCGTGACCGCTTTTTGGTACGATGAAAGAAACTTTTCTAAAGTGAAAAAGCAAGCGTATATCGATTTTAGTTGGCCGTGAGTGAGTTCATTGGTGGCGTTTGTACGATTCGCTCGTTTCGTTTTAAGAAAAAAGAAAATTTGGTGTATCCTTTCACCCCTGATTTTATACTATTTCGTCCCGTCTTGCCGGGAAGGAGGATAAAAAGGTTACTCTATGCTTTGCTAGTCACGTAAATGTGTATTCGTGCTTTGTATGCCATCGTAGGCTATTCGCTGTTGTTTATCCAGGCAGAAAGTATTAGTATTGCATAATAGTGTGGGTGATTGCATACATTCAGGCGAAACAGTGCGTTTTTTTCGGGGTGTGAGTGGAATGCTCCATTTTAGCCAGTTCTTTTGCCGTGCGTACGCGAAAAAGGACATTTGTCATTGTGGATTATTTTTGTTCGTTTCTTGTTGTATCGTTTGGCGGTATACTACTGTAAGGATTCCACATCAGATCCTTGAGCAATTTTCGGATCGGGCGGGCTATTAACTAAAGGCACAGGCAGTAGCAAAGTACCAGTCAAAACTTTATTGCGAAAAAAAGGAAAGAAAAAAAAAACTGGATCGAAAGGGAAGCCTGGGATGAATTAAGGTTTGTCTCTTTACAAGGATTTCATTTATTTTTTTTTTCTTCCTATTCTTATTGTTTTCGTCTCGTTATTATTTCCATCAGTTATTGTTTAGCATTTTTGCATTTTATGTTTTTTATTCATTTTTGTAACATTTTTGTCTGTCCTATAGTGAAAATCCCTGCAATTCTTTTGTGCCTTTTTGGCGTATACCGCGACCTAAACTTGATGTAAGTAAGAAAGAATGCTCCTTGTATACCTTTATATTCGTATGTTAGAAATACATTTTCATTTTTCTTTATTTCAGCATTCAACCATTTTCCATTTAAAATGTGGGAATCTTGTGAAACTGTTTTTAGTCATGCAATATGGGAGCGGGGGAGTCTCTAATGTTATTCCTTTTTATGTATAACGGTTATTCGAATTAATGTGACTTTGTTAGTCCTTTTCAATTATTTTCCGCTATTTATTCACTTTGAATCGACGCTCATTTCGTGCTCAAGAAGCTTTCGTTCTGGCCCATTTTCCATGGTTAATGTCAAGTGTGTGTGGCAGTTTTAAGTTTGTCATCCCAATAACCTTTTTCGTTTGTGGGGCATTTTTCAACCTCCTACATTTGTCAATGGAAGTTCGATTGGTTAAATTTGTGGGGTGTGTGTGTGTGATTTCAAGAGTTCCTTGTATTATGGGAAATGGTTTATGTTTTGTAGGTTTTATGCTTCGAACAATGCAATATTAGTCATAAAAGCTATTTTGATCGTAAAACCTTAGCTTGTTAGGTACTTAATAATTGCTGGTAGTAATTTTTGTTTATCAAGTAATTATGGCACCTAACTTTCATTTGCCTTTTATATTGATTTGCAATATTTTATTGCCTTAAATGTGTTTACCAGGTAATTCATTTTAGTTTCTAAGGAGTCGTTTATATCTCACACTTTATTCAACGAATTCTGTTCTGTAACAGAAATGTTTACCAATGCATCGTTTATAATACACAAGATTATGAAATTCATGCATTATGCTTCAAAATTTTATTCCTGAAATATATAACCGCACTATAACCCGCAGAAGTTCAAGGAGAACATAAACTGACGTCTCCTTTTGTCCTTCCGACTATCCTAAGCTGTGCTCGGGCATTAAAGGGTCTTCCCCCAAGCTCTGGCTGGAACTATAAAAAAAAGTCTCTACTGGAAATTTTTTACAACAAATTGCTAGAATAATTTTTAAATTTAAGAACTTTTTCTAGCGATTTTCACCAGAATTTCTGCGCGCACTTTATTCACAACTGGAGGCTGCGGCCCAGACTATTTCGTGGTGAAAACATAACAAAAGCTATAATTGCCAATCTGGCAATCATTGGAGACCCGTATGGTGATATTCGTATCAAAATTCGAACAGTTATACCAAAATTCCACTTTGAAGTCAAACTTTCCAATAAGATTTTTTAAAATTTATTCCAATCGGATTTTGATGTATGGAAGTTTTATGTAGAATCATATCCTAAATAACTTTTGATCTTGGACTTTTTTGATAAGATGCACCGTTTTTTGAGATATTCACAAAAAACGATTTCGTTCGTATGGGGGGTACCCCCCCTAATGGTCCATTTTTGCCCATTAACGAACTTAGCCTCGCATTTTACGAAAAACGGATCCACGCAAAATTTCAAGTCTCTAGCTCAATCCGTGCGCCCGCAATCCGCGCCACAGACAGACGGACAGACGGACAGACGGACAGACAGACAGACAGACGGACAGACAGACGGACAGACAGACAGACAGACGGACGGACATGCAAAGTTCAATTTTTTTTATCATTCTAAACACACTGGTGTAATTAATTTTTTTTTGCAATGACGGGATCTTGGCGTTACAAACGGTAAGGCAAAGTTAATATACCCTTTGGTTTCACCATACGGGTATAAAAATTTGGGGTTTTCGATAAACTCGAAAAAAATTACATATTCGTGTGGGGGAGGTAGAACAATTGAATTTTGATGTGTGGAAGAGTTATGTAAAATCATACTCTAAACACATTTTGTCTTTAGAATGTTTCCAATACGATGTGGCGTTTATGAGAAAATCACAAAAAAAACTGTTCAATTTGTATGGCAAGGGGTAGAAGGGGTAGAAGGGTTAGAAGGGGTAGAATGGGTAAAAGGGATAGAAGGGGTAGAAGTGGTAGTTCCTTAAAAAATGTATAGTCAATTTTTCATTTCAACATATCATTAACTTAACTGTAAAATTTCATTAAAATCCTTTTCACGTGATGCTGTAACAAACAGGGAAATTGATAAAAATTGAACAAAGTTTGTAGGTGGGCATGACTCCTTAAATCACAACCAAAATTTAGAATTTTCAGAATAATCTGTCTTGGTTTTGACCACAGACAACTTTTACTAAGAATTAGACCATTTTGGTTAAGTAGGGCTCACTGATTAAAAATAAAATATTTTCAGAATCTGTAAAAGAAAATCGCCAAAAACCGGACAAAGTGAGGGTGGGCGTCAAAAAGCTGAAAATTTGCGTGACGTATTTTACGGACAGCCCCTAATTCTCAGAATTTCTCAGACTTGGCTAACAATTTTTAAGAATACTCTGTGCTTTGTTGCCCTTTAACCGTTTTCGAAAGTTTAATAGGTGTTAAAAGGATTTTTTTGAAACAATTTTAATAAAATCTTGTTGTTGCTTTTATTCAAATTGTTTCGTTCTCGCACCTATAAAATATCGGGTCTTTCAATAAGGACATAACAATTTTGTATTTCAATAAAACACAAAATAATTGAGATATCGGGCTGAAATTTATTTCAGGGGTAGTGGACATGTTACATTTAAGTATGAAATTCGATGTCGTTCATATGGCCACCGCGAGCACGTTTGCACTGATTGATTCTTTGGAGCCAATTTTCCACACACGTTGGCAATTTCGCGTTCGATATTGTTCCTGAGATCCTCTAACGTTATTGGTTTGTTGGCATAAACCAGGCATCTCCAGGCCTTGGCTCTTGCGGCTCCTCGTACATATTATTGAGCTAGACACATTTTACTTTGCCCACATTAATGTTTTTGTCAATACTATCTTACATTAGCATTCAGAAAAACGAACCTGAACGAAAGGCCGCCGAACGTGATCGAACATCTCTTTCCACCACCAGTAAGCTAGAATCGATATGCAGTTTGATTTGTAGTTAGTTTGTTTCAGACTTTCGATGTAAGAGGATGTCATTCGTCTGCTTAATATTTATTAGATTTGTAAAGAAGTTTTGTATGCCGAGTAACAAATGCTTCGAGTTCAGGTTGTGGTGGTTTCGACGTGGTGGTGGTTGTACAGAGACAGTTATCTTGGAAATCACATGAGCGAGGTGGCCATTCGACCGGACCATTTCTCGAGATTACACGATTGTGACCACCGACTCAGAATTTCGGTAGTAAGTTTTAATAATTTCCAAACGTTGCTCGTTCGTGAACTTCACCATGATAAAAATGTAAACCTTGACTGACGTTTTAGCATTACCAGATCATAAAAAAAGTTTTAGGGTGCGTTTTTATTAAAATACAAAATTGTTATGTCCTTATTGAGAGACCCTTTATTACCTACAATCCAGAATGGACAGTCATATTGAATGGTTTTCCAAATTAAACCCAACATTGTTTGATTCACTTTTTCCCATTATCACTTTGTTTTAAATGTAATAATGTTACAGGTGTGAAAAGACAAAAAACCACACGCACACACACTTACATAACAATAGTAAATGGTCCCAAATTTACATCAATTCCAGGTAATTTTGTTCATCATTTTGAAAATGAATAATGTACTTTCTCATTACGAAACCTAACGTTTATGTTGTACAAACGTTCTATTTTCTTATTTCTTATTAATGTTTTTCTATTTTGTACCTGTATCTGATAATAATAGCCATTAGGAAAATAGTTGGAAATTTGTCGGGTGTTGCTTTGATAATTGGTGGCGCCATTATAAAGGCCAGAATATGGCGTGTCATACAACAATTAACTTTTAAGAAAACCTTTCCGTGTAATATACCTTCGTTTCGTATTTGATTTTTCTATTTGGAGAAATCCGCTGTTAGTCAAAAAAAAAAGAAGAATTTCTTTTAAGTTGTCATTGTTGAATATTTGTAAATTAATGTTGCCATTTTTGACAAATTGACATCCAAGATAAATGTACTTGACAATACGGGAAATTTAAGAAACGATAAATTTCAGCCACCAACCGGAGGTAATAACCACTTCTGTAACATTCTACCGTGTGTAATTTTTTTGGCCAGGTGCTGGTTAACTATTTGCTAAGCTACGTCATTGCAGACAAAAGAACCTCCGAAATCAGTAAAACGCATTGAAGATGCTAAGAGATCGAGGAATTTTATGTGGTCAATAAATCCAATAACCCCAAAGGCACAAAAAAATTAGACTCGGATTCTCTGGTTCATTCATTCGATTCCAGGTTTCAGACTTTGATTATCGATCATTTTTATACTTTTTGTTCCCTCCAGTCCTACAGTCTCTTAAAATTTTTGAGATGTGAGAGCGAATTTTTATACTCTATATGAGAATCATACAGGAGTACATTAGATTTAGTATACCGTTTGTAACGTATCGAACCATTCGTCGGACATGAACATGAACCACATCAGGATGTTTGGTGTGACAAACGATTTTGATTTCCGTCTGTCCGTTCGTCTGTTTGTCCGTCCATTTGTTTGTCCGTCCGTTTGTTTGTCCGTCCGTATGTTTGTCCATCTGTTTGTCCGTTCGTCTGTCCGTCTCTCTAATTGCCCGTCTGTCCGTCTGTCTGTCTGCCCGTAAACACTATAACTTTCGAAAGTATTGAGATAGAGACTTGAAATTTTGTACAGCGTTTCTCATAAATGGGAAGGCTACGGTCATGAACGAGCAAAATCGGACCACTCCCATATAAACGAAACAGTTTTTTGTAATTTTATCGACAACGGTGCGTCCTATTGAAAAACTTATGAAGACAAAATGTATTTAGAATGCGATTTTACATAACCATTTCATACATCAAAATTCAATTGCACAACTGTTTCTCTCCTCCCCCATACAGACAAAACAGTTTTTTGCTCTTTTCTAGAAAACGGTTAGTCTTATCGAATAAATCGAATCCACTTAACCCACTCTCTTCTCTCTCCCCCACAAAAATCGAATACTCTTTTCCTATTTTCTTGAAAACGGTGCATCATATCGAAAAATTCATAGGGCAGAATGTGTTTAGAACACAATTTTACATAACCATTCCATACATTAAAATCCAATTGGATCACTGATTCCCCCTCTCCCACACAAACCTGTGTTTTTTATAAGTAAATATTTTGTCTATCCTCATGTAGAGTATTAGGCAAATTGTTGTTTTTCTTATATTTTTTTTTATGAAAATGTCTCGAAATTGAAGTTGGTTTTATGTCGGTCTATCAAATATCTGCCAACAGGCGTCTGATTTTTCTTCCTTTGGGATAGAATTATGGGATTTCATCCGTGATGATACGAAGCCATCACTCATCCATCATCGCCGAGATGCATCTCGTCAGCGACATGTGGCAGGGTTTATTTACAATAAATCGAAGGAGCAGACAATGACTTATGAATGAATGCCAAGAGCATCAGAAAAGTGTCAGGATGCTTCTTATCTGGGATTTTCAACTCCCGACTGTCGCCAAGAGAGAAGTCGGGGTTATTTGGAATCTAGCGTTGGTTCCACAACGTCTTTATGGGACTAAGTCTGCATGCTGTAAATGTTGCATATCTGGCTGCCTTCTGTCTTTTGTTTACATTCAAGTGCTCAAGATACTTGATAGATTCATGAGTAATATTTGAGATAGGAGTATCATCGCTTGAAGTGTATTCAGGTTAAAAAGGGCTACCATCAGGACTAAAAATGTGATGAACAAGGGTCGATCTGATCCTATCCTCAAACGAATTACATTCAATGAACGCATTCAGTTTTCAATTCTAGATTATGCGACCGCAGCTGCTGTAACGTTATAGACTAGGAATCATTTGAGAGTTGTATTGTTCTCGAACTCTATTATTTACAGGATAAATCTTGAGAAGTGGGGATTTTAATGATGTTCATGGAAAATGAAGTCTTTTCACGGCATTTGTTATGAGGCAATTTTACCCTAGCTCAAACAAAGCGTATTTAAAATTCATCGTAATGGAAAATTCTACTCGCAAATCAATTTTTTTATAAAGACTTTTATAGAAAGTACTAACTGAACTAACTTGGAAATTTTTTGGGTGTACAAATAAGTTTCCGCCATTTTTTATCAAAAATTGCGCATTTTTTGTGAAAGAATGGTTCATTATGTTCTATTCGAAGTATTGTCCATCGCTTGCCACGACTTTTTCCCATCTTTCTGGCAGCATACGGATACCGCGTGGGAAGAATACTTCATCTTTTGAGGCTATCCCCGAATCAACCCAATTTTTGGCTTCTTCGTAAGAACGGAAGTGCTTCTCAGCCAGACCATGTGTCATCGATCTGAACAACTGGTAGTCGGAAGGGGCAATGTCTGGAGAATACGGTGGGTGGGGTAGGACGTCCCATTTTAGTGTTTTCAGGTAGGTTTTGACCGCTGACGCAACATGTGGACGAGCATTATTATGCAGGAGAATAACTTTGTCGTATCTGGAGTAGTAGAGGGTGCGCTTTTCCTTGAATGCTCGACTCAATCTTATCAATTGTGTTCAGTAGACAGCCCCGGTAATGGTTTCGTTCGGTTTGAGCAACTCATGATACACGACACCAACCTGTTCCCGCAAATGACGCTTATTCGGCTCAAAACTCGACATTTTCGCACATAAAAGAATAAATTATACTGATAAAAATTCACTAATATTTCAAGGTTAGGTATATTGCCAACAGATGTCAAACCTTACGATATTGACGTTTTACATCTGACAATTTTAACCATAACTTAGTGGTGAGCCAACTTTTGTCAAACGGCGGAAACTTATTTGTATACCGTATAATATGTGTTGATCTTTTGTGTCAAGGAAGGTTTTTTTAAGTCAAGAGACCCAGTTTAACACCAAGTAATTTTTGATTGGATGTACATCATATTATTGGAAATCTTTTTTTTTATAATCGAACTGTTATTTCTATGAAGAATTCTGACGTTCTCCGGTAAAACAGCAAAATAAAATGAATCATAGAACCATATCGTTTTTGTAGAGCTTGGTATTTATATATTCGTTTCAGTCACTAGAACAAGTAGAAAGCCTTTATACTTGCTTCAATGACTGAAAGGAAATTACTCACACAGATGCAAAGGTTTCACACTACGCAAAATTCCAAGTATTCACAGTGTTTGCTTTCAGTCTACTTGACCAATGTACACCCCGCTTTACGTTTCCAAGTCTTTTCCGAGAAAGTGAGTTTTTGTGTCCCTTTGTCTTCAAAGTACAGCACAAATGGCACCGCAGGCAAACGTTAAAAACAATAAATAACATTATCCAAAATCTTACTGTAAAATGTGCCGCAGGAGATTTGAAAAAAATACACTGGAGGCTCAAATTCTTCCAGAAACTGAATCGCAGGGAAAAAATTTTATGTTTTAAGACTAAATCGAATAATCCAAGAAAAATATTTAGCTTCCCGAACGCGAGGATACCATGCTTCAATCCAGGACTCTTTTGGCCAATCCGGTTACCCTATCTAAGTCGGACTTTGCATAAAATGGAAACTTGCCTAATTGACAGTCTTTGACCGCAATCATATTTTTGTAAATGCAAGAAACCGAAACAAAACGCACATGTTAGTTTTTTCAAGAACGTTTCACTTTAAATATAATAAAAAGAACAATCCTTTAAACTGTATTTCATATTCAAAAACCTTACCTTCTACTTTTTTAATTTGATCAGCGGAAAAAATTCTTTGTTCAAAGTCATTAATAAAGGTCAGAATCTGAAATTCCAATAAATCCTTTATTATACCCGTATGGTGAAACCAAAGGGTATATTAACTTTGCCTTACCGTTTGTAACGCCAAGATCCCGTCATCGCACACAAAAATGAATTACACCAGTGTGTTTAGAATGATAAAAAAAGTTGAATTTAGCATGTCCGTCCGTCCGTCTGTCTGTCTGTCTGTCCGTCTGTCTGTCTGTCCGTCTGTGGCGCGGATTGCGGGCGCACGGATTGAGCTAGAGACTTGAAATTTTGCGCAGATTCGTTTTTCGTAAAATGTGAGGCTAAGTTCGTTAGTGGGCAAAAATGGACCATTAGGGGGGGTACCCCCCATACGAACGAAAACGTTTTTTGCGAATATCTCAAAAACGGTACATCTTATCAAAAAAGTGGAAGAACAAAAGTTATTTAGGATATGATTTTACATAAAACTCCCATACATCAAAATCTGATTGGAATAAATTTTAAAAAATCTTATTGGAAAGTTTGACTTCAAAGGGGAATTTTGGTACAACTGTTCGAATTTTGATACGAATATCACCATACGGGTCTCCAATGATTGCCAGATTGGCAATTATAGCTTTTGTTATGTTTGAAATTATTGTTTTCCCTTTTATGTAAAAGTGTTATCTTCAAATAACCTAAACTTTTGCTTACAAATTTTTTAACTCAAAATCCAAATTTGTTTTGTGGAAATTTCAACCAAAAATCTTGTAACAACAGATTGAACACAAGAATGTCAAAACTGGGAGGGTGGAATTTATGAATATTCATTTGGAAATTCTCTATTCCACTCACATAAATTTTTGCTACACGTAAAGTTAGACGAAAATGTAATTTAAAGTCAATGTTGGGGGAAAAAAAGTTAAAAAAGGTTGAGATACATAAATAACTTTAGGCAAAATATATTTATTTTACAGGGAGAAACATTTTTAACTCAAAACAATATGGGGATTCATGAAATCGCTGAAATGCCTTGTAAACCGCATAAACTATGCAATTCTGCTATTTCGTATAAATGAAGTGTCAAAATTTGTGTGAAAAATATTTTACATTACACTCGTAAGTTGACGTGACGAATTTGGTGTGAAAACAATCTCGTAAACTTTCGCAAACGTTCGAGAAATTGTGAAATTCATCTGCAACAATAAATGTTTATACCCGTATGGTGAAACCAAAGGATATATTAAATTTGCCTTACCTTTTGTAACGCCAAGATCCCGTCATCACACATAAAAATGAATTACACCAGTGTGTTTAGAATGATAAAAAAAAATAAAAAAAAAATAAAAAATTTTTTTTAGAAAAAAAGGTTTTATTAAAAAAGAATGCACTAAAAAGAAAAAAATAATTTTCTGGACGCTGTGTATCACAAATATAAAAGCTTTTTAAAAGCGAGATAAATTTTTATTTTATTGTTTTATGCTTTATCTCGCTTTTTAAAAGCTTTTATATTTGTGATACACAGCGTCCAGAAAAATATTTTTTTCTTTTTAGTGCATTCCTTTTTAATAAAAGCTTTTTTTTAAAAATTTATTTTTTATTTTTTTTATTTTGTTCTTTTTAGTCTTCGAATATATCGCACATGGTCCCGTAGACTGTAGTATCTCAAAAAAATGTGTTTTTGAGTAATTATTCCATTATGTAAAGGAAAATTGACTGAATCAAATGAAAAACAAATTTAAATGTAAACGTAGTCCTAAAATGTATTTATTTTTGGTTTTTTAAATTCCCATTTTTTAAAATTTAAATTGATTTTGTGGAAAACAAACCTAACTCTATCTTTTATTATTGCAAAAAAAAAAAAAATGAAGCAAATGATCTGTAAATTATTATCAAAGAGTAATAAATTGAAATATTACTGTACAGACAACAGAAAAAAACAATTATTTATAAACAATTATTTTGAAATGAAAACTTTGAATGCGTTTTTCTCGAAATGGCCGATTTTGAGATACTACAGTCTACGGGACCATGTGCGATATATCCTTTCATTTGAGATGTCCTTACAGGCTTTTTAACTTGAGAATCGTATTCAGCGACCCCAAAAACCCCCAGAATAGATTTTTTTTTCCGGAAAATTTGGAGAAAGGGATAATCCCGTTATCCTTACAGGACCTTCCGTTATCCTTACAGACTTTTTAATGGCAGATTCGGATTTAGCGACCTCAAAAACCGCCAGAATAGATTTTTTTCCGGAAAATTTGGAGAAAAGGATAATCACGTTATCCTTACAGGACCTTCCGTTATCCTTACAAGGACGAAGTAGTGAAAATATTGTATTGTCATCGGACTTATATAAGTGTGCAAAATTTCAAGTCAATCGGACAAGTGGAAGTGGGTCAAAATTGGGTTGCAAGATTTGATCTGTCTGTCAGATCAGACAGACAGACAGACAGACAGACAGACACGAAGGCAAGCTAAATAAAAGCTTTTAAAAAAATTGAATTTTGCATGCCCATCCGTCTGTCTGTCCGTCTGTGGCGCAGATTGCGGGCGCACGGATTGAGCTAGAGATTTGAAATTTTACGCAGATTCGTTTTTCGTGAAATGCGAGGCTAAGTTCGTTAATGGGCAAAAATGGACCATTAGGGGGGGTACCCCCCATACGAACGAAAACGTTTTTTGTGAATATCTCAAAAACGGTGCATCTTATCAAAAAAGTGCAAGAACAAAAGTTATTTAGGATATGATTCTACATAAAACTCCCATACATCAAAATCCGATTGAAATAAATTTTTAAAAATCTTATTGAAAAGTTTGACTTCAAAGTGGAATTTTGATACAACTGTTCGCCGTATCATCATACGTATCATCATACGGGTTTTCAATAATTGCCAGATTAGCAATTATAGCTTTTGTTATGTTTTCAAAGTAGTTTTAGTTTCTCACTGACTCTCGGCATTTTTTTTTTGGCTGTCGGGAAAATGTAGCCGTTGAAAGATGCGTTCATGAAACACTACGCATAAAAATATGCAAATACGTAACGGGTGATTTTATCTCGTTGTATGAATACCGTTAATATGTGTAGTGTAAGTAAAAATTTCCGTGTATTAATAAAAAAAAATGTAGATAGTTATGGGTTATCCAATTTGTGTTTCTGAAAGTAAAGTTATAACATACCTAAAATTCAAATTTTGAAGCAATTTGTATTTCATTATGTTGATTTGACCTTTACGTTTGGAATGTCATATTATTCAAATGTCATCCACGAGACTTCTTGCAAGACTCAATCGCTTTGAGGTAATTCTTGATGATTTTTTCGCACATTCGGGGTTGTGACTCGATCAAAACATCGGTCAAGTTTTGGGCGAGTTGATTTTTAAATGTTCTAAAGTTTAAGGTTTGTTTGTACAAACGGGGTATATCGCGTAACTCCACAAGAAAAAAGTCCAACGGTGCGGCGTCAAATCGCACGATTTTGGAGGCCAATTGGTATTACAATTTTTGGAAACTACGCGAGAGCTTTTCGCGCTCCATAACGTGTTTACGGTTATTAAGCCTAAATCAGACTAACGATTACGATTACGATTAAGCTGGCTCGACCAATGAGATCAAAGGTTTCTATCTATCGTTAAAAGCTTTGATCTTATTGGTCGAGAAGCTTCAATCGTAATCGCAATCGTAATCGTAATCGTAATCGTAATCGTAATCGTAATCGTAATCGTAATCGTAATCGTAATCGTAATCGTAATCGTAATCGTAATCGTAATCGTAATCGTAATCGTAATCGCAATCGCAATCGTAATCGCAATCGCAATCGCAATCGTTAGTCTGAATTGGGCTTTAACATCAATTCGGTTTTCTACTTCACGATTTGCGCCCAACTGTTATAGCTTTTCTTGTGTTTACTTAGGGGCCATTTACATTTGCGATTTCCGCTGGATTCGCTTTTTTATTAGAAGTTATTCCATGAAATAAATTCATTTAGTCGGCAAAAGTTCATAGAATTTGAATTTATTTCGGAAAATTTTTAGGAAAAAACTTTCTTTCAGAAAAAAACTTTTGGATTTTTTTTTGTAAACGAATAAATTTTGCCGAATACTGTTAAATGTGAACGTCCCCTTAGACAAATTAATTTCCTAGAACTTATTCAACAGGTATATAATTTTTCATTAGTAAACATGCGTTGAAGAGTTACCCTTGTTTATCATGCAAAATCTTTTTATTTCGTTTGTGAAAAGTGTAATCCACTTTAATTACGTTCAAAAATTTCAACCATGTCGAAATGTCAGTCAAATTCAGGAATTCATGTAGACGAATTAAAAAAACAGAATTTATATCCAGCAAAAAACTGGCTTCAGCACCCACATTTGGGTATCGTTCGACAATTCTTTTACCCACCAACAAAACAAAATAAACCTCACACCGAATCCAAACATTACCCGCAAAAAAAAAACAAGAACCGTCTAAGGAATTTTCCAAGACATCATCCAAAATACTTGTGGGTAAAATAAAGTCTGGGATAGTGGTTAGAAGTCATTAGAAGTCAGTGGACTGACTCACCCGTTGCCGGCTTTGCGTGACTCTTGGGATTATGTGGCAGGCACTTTTTTAAAAGTCCGAACATGGTAGACAACCATGAGATCTTTGCTGGCGACTTGTCGACTCCAAACGACTGCCGTTCTTCGGGATTAGAAAGGGATTGCCCTCAATAGTAGTATTTATAATAGCAGTATCGGGTTAGTCTCTCAATTGTATGCGCTGTCGGTGGACTTGAAATTATAATTTATAGTCTGGAAAATTAAATGAGGTCAACATCAACCGTCAACATCGTAAAAGAGTCCTATGACTCTCACTTTTCATGCTTATCTATTGTAGAACTACTATATAAGAAAAATTACGAGAAGCCTTTGAAGGGCTGGTAATCCAGCCAACTATAGTCGACTTTTATAACACTGTAAACTAGAGACTAAGTTTTAATTGGGACTCTACAAAAAGGAAAGATACAAAGAAAGTTGAAAATGTTGAAAAATAGATTAAATAAAGCCGCACTGTGCTGTACATACCACTCGTATTTATTAACATAAGTTATTGAATTAAACCGAACAAAATGAAAATGTAATTTCCCTTTTGCGGTGTAATCAGTCAAAAGCAAATTAAGAGATAGTTACACCGCCCTCCGCCATTAACCCTCATTCAACCACTTGAGAATTATTCAATTAAAATCTCCAAATGAAATTACACGAAATTGCCCTAAACGTGGCTGCGGATCTGATGGTAGTTGAAAATTGAGGGCTTCTGGATGCCAATATCGGTCGGCTGGTGGCGCATTGAATCAAAATGTGAAGCAGCCATCATCATCATCATCATCGTAGTCATCATCAAAGAGTACCACGGATATGAATTTCGTGATCAGCAGTTGAATGTATGAGAATTAATTAAAGTTCAGTTAAGAACTGATGGCGAATTCAAATTCTTTGCGCCTATCGTGATTAATCGGAAATGTTCCACTCTAAAATCGAATTCTAACGAATTTCCACGTAGATAAGTTGCTCGGCGACTGTGATGTCGTTTTTATTTCAGTTGAAAGGGAAAATACTTTGCAGTGAGAAAAAAAAGTCCCTTATCGATTTTCAATGATACATCTTTGAACATTCAAAAGGAATTTTCTCGAACCAACAACCCCTCGTTTAAAATGATTTCGCTTAGGGCGCTGTCAAATGTAAAGCAGAAACATATTTACTTGATTGGATGTGAAGTACTTCAATAAGGGCTGCAGGGTGCCTTTTTGCCTAGGATCTTAGAAATAAATCATATACGTTGACTGTTTATTGAAAAGGGAAAACGGAAAACAGAAAATATTGTAAAGCAAATAGATCCTTTTTCTTTATACCAACGAAACGTTGGTGAAGTTCATTCAAAAAAATGCTTTGACTTGGATACAACAGATTGATTTATCTTTTGGAATATTTAAAAAAAAGTTTTTGATATCGATTTTTTTTTTAATATTTGATAAGATAGTTTTTATTAATAATTCAAATGTTTGACTTTCTTTTTCTAATAAGCGGCTAATTCTAAAAAACGATCCGTTCGATTTGGAGTTTCAGGGATTTAAACGCTTTTATTTAGCTTGGGTTTTTGCTTGTTTGTTTGTCTGTCATGGTCAAATCTTGTAATCTAATTTTGACCCCCTTCGACTCATCTGATTGACTTGAAATATACATAGGGTAAAGTCGGATGAAATGGAACACCTTTTTTATTTTTGAAATATCTCGGGAAATAAAAGAGCTTTTTAAACGAAACAAAAATAAAATCATTCTTTATTAGAAACGTAAAAATAAAATCAGAACTCTGGCATAAAAAAAAGGTTAATTCAATATTTTTTTTTAATTTAAAAAAAAATATCAAAAGTTCCATTTGTCCTCCATGGTCGGGTGAAATGGAACTTACCATAAGGTGAAATGGAACACTACTTTTTATTAAAATTTTTATTGCCGCATTTATTGCAAGTCATTGCAAATGACGCGCAGGACTCGTGCGACCACAAATTACAGATGACACATTGAAGGCAGTCGTCTTTTTTTTTTGCGTTTTCATGTACTCCTCCCCACATCCTACATAATTGTTTTTCCGAAATCTTCAGGTCCATCAGACTCGCTCATATAAATTATTTCGTCCCTTTCTTCTTCCGAGTCTTCATATTTTTGGGAAACTGTCTTCCGGGGCTAAGGTTTTTTAGATTTTTTTTTTGTTTTATAGGCTCCAATATTTATATGTTCCAATACACCTCCGTTTGGCTGTTCCATCTCACCCTTTTGGTTGCATTTGACATTACTGTAAATCAGAAACTAACATGTCTCGACTTGCTGCTTTTATCAATAAATTTACGTAGTGTGAATCTAACTGTGCATTTTGATGTACCCACACAATCACTCCGCCAAATACTTACCAAAAAAATTAAATCTAAAAAATCCACAAAAAAAGTTTTACGACAAAAACGATATTTTTTTTGGTTTTTTGCTTATAAAAAATAAACAAACGTATGCAGCGTGACGATACCTTAACGCGTCGAGGTTTTCTGATATACTAAACAAACTGTTGCCGACAGCAATAGCAATTATGTTTGACAAGTGCGAAATAGTGGGGGTGTTCCATTTCACCCTCTGTTCCATTTCACCCGACTTTACCCTACGTAACTCCGGTGAGAATGCAAAAGTTTCACTACTTCGTTTTTGTAAGGATAATGGTAGATCCTGTCAGGATATTACTCAAAGTTTCCGGAAACAAATTTCACTTGGGTGCTATTGGTGTAGCTGAATCCGATTCTGACGTTAAGAAGTCTGTAAGGATGACGAAAGGTTCTGTAAAGATAACGTGATTATCTTTTTCCTAAAAATTTCCGGAAAAAATCTCACCTGCAGGTTAAGGCTCCCTCCATTACCATGACTTCGGCAACTGCAAAAAAATAGAGACACATTTATGTGAAGATATGTTGAGGAGAAAGGGAGATAAGAATCAACTGCAAAAATTTGTCGGCAACTGCAAGAATAATTTCCCCTGTTTTTTTATGGCGATTTTATGGCGATTTCTACTACAATCACACATTGTCCCTGTAAGTGAATAGTAAGCACGGACACATTCAAACTGTTATTATAGCGTGATGTCATTTTTCTCCTTCGCATGCATAGTCAAAAGCTTTGTTACCATGCCAATTTGAACATTATATTCATAGCATAAGGTTTGATATGATTGCTATAAAATTGTAAAACTGGAAGGGATAGCGTTTAACTTGTATTCAGTCATTCCTTTTTAGATCTACATAAGTCTATCTTGCTCTAGTTTTCTGCATTTTTTTGCAGTTACAGAAGTCATGATAATGGAGGAAAGCCTTTATTGGGGCCGCTGAGTCTGATTCTGGAGCCAAAAGTCTAAAGGTGTTCATAGACTAAAAGTATAAAAAAAAATTTTTTAAAAGCTTTTATTAAAAAAAATGTGCCAAAAAAAAAGAATTTTTTGGTCGGTGTATATCAGAAATATTAGTTTCTAATGGTATAAAATTATTGCGTAAAATGGCTTATTTAATACGTTAACTGCCATGTGAGACAGACGTGGTCTCATATTAAAATGGCCTCCTTAGACACATGTGGTGCCACAGCACTTTACTTTAGTACAAGCTACGTGTACTATAAGCTTTACATATATTTATATATATTTACTTTCTTATAAGCTATGCACAGAACTGTATAAAACTTATGGAAAAAATAATAGACGCCATGAGAAATCTTTTTTGATATTTGACTAATGAATTTGGTGAGTCCAATGTGGAACCAGAAGCGGTATATTGCGGCAAATCTCGGGAATTTATAAAAATAATATCATTTGAAGGCAACGCATAAAAAAAGTTAACCGATTTTTTCGCTTCCATGGTGGCAGTCAGCGTTTTTAGCTCGTTTTTTCGCACCAAATATGCAGCTCCCGTGGCAAAAAATTGGATTGCCCTGGATACGTGTTTTTAACTTTAGCCCGTGTGTAAAAAAAGAGTAAATACTTAACGTTTTTGGTGCAAATAATCCAATTTTTGTGAACAAGAGTGAGCAAATTCTGTACTTTCGAAGCAGATGTTTATTGTCAAATGTTAAGCAAGCGTATTTCTCGTTTTTTATTCATTCAAACTTGAAAATTTCACCAAAAAAGTGGAGTAAAAGGATTTGCTCATTTCTATGTATACGGCATAAATTTTTGTAAAAGGTTTTAGAAAAATGCAATGATCGAATCGCAAAAAACGCTGTTTTAGTTTTTGGTCCCTTAAAAAACGCAATTTAATTTTCGGTCGAAACCAAAAGAGAAAATTAAAGCAATTTCAGGCCCTATCACAGAATCCGATACGAATGGTTCGGATCGTAAACTCAATGTTGTTGTTAGTGTTTTATACCAACAACAACATTGAGTTTACGATCCGAACCATTCGTATCGGATTCTGTGATAGGGCCTTTCGTCTTTGTGTCGAAAATTGAATTAATAAAGAAAACCCTTGACGACAGCCTTATTAAAACACCATTTTTGTTTTACTTTTGAAAACATTTTAACCGTTTAAATTATTTTACATTTTCCTCTGTTTTTAAATGTTCAACTTCAGGTCATAAAAACATCAAAATATGTTTTCAGGTTTTGGAAAATGTTAAGTGCTGGTTCAATTTTTTAAAACAAGAAAAATAAGTTAAATACCCTTTCAAACATATAACAAAAGAGAGAACTGGAAATTTGACTTGATGTTGGTCCAGTCCAGAATATTGTTTTTTACTTGTATGTACATTAATATAAAAACCAAAAATTTACGACTGCTGATAAATGTTTTGGCTCAGGAAATATGCTTTCAACATTATTACTGAAATGAAACTAATCTAAACCATTACAAACATTGCGTCAGTTTGTCTTTAAATTGAAAACCGAAAAATGAAAAGCCCCAGTGTGCAAATCATTCGCCAAGAAAACCCTTTTCCACAGTACGAATATGTGAATAACGTTGGGTGCCGAAATTGTTTTCATTGCCTCATTTTGCCTTACATTAAAAGTTTTTGAAAAGTTTGCCAAAAGCAAAACATGAGGACGAGTGGAAAATGTGGAAAATTCCTCTAAATTTCAGAAAATTGGCCAGCATCCAAAGCACGTTTACCCATAGATTTTTATGTGTATATAAAACATCTTCTACGAACCCTAAATTTATACCCGTGTTACACAAAAGGGGAGCTAGAGTTTTGTTGAGTAAAGGATTTTCCAACTTTAACATAAATTCCGTTAGACACTACCCAAAAAATTTCCCCGCGATTTTTCTTTGGTTTCCACAGTTGTTTTAGGTGGAACACGTTTTCTTTCTTTGCCATAGCGTAATACAATCAGAAGTAGCAACTTTATTGTGTAAGGGTGGAGAAGCCTTTTTTCGAAATTAATCTTCCTTTTTCTCTGGGATCTTTGAGCTGGTTTTGATTTCAATCAATTCAACTTACAGTCAAGGATCTTTCTTCACCCCTGAATACTAAAAAGGACTGAAGAAGAAAAACCATGGTTGCCGCGTTGTTGGATTGCGGTATTAAAAAAAATGCTCATGTCTGCATTTGTCACTTGATTGGCATATGCAACACTGCACACGCACTGAATGCACATGAGCCCTTAGCTTTAAATACCCTAACGCTTTAAATACAATAGCTAAACAACAGGACGATAGAAGCAGTTGAGAACAAGGATTTTATAAATTTCGGCAAAGCACATTACTTTCTTCTGCCCCGTATCACCCCTCCATATTTTTCTTGGAATTCTGGCTTACAATAGAAATGTTATATTATAGTTTTCTTGAAGACTCAAACAAACAAAAAAAAGTATGGAAATACTACGAAACCAGTAATAATACGAAACCAGTAAATAAAAACTCGTTTTTCATTTTCAAAGAAAAGTTAAAAGTAATTAAGAGAAGAATTTTCCTAAAAAAATTGGTATTTTTACTAACCACTTTTCTGAAAATGTTTACCTTTCAATTTTAGACCCTCTATAAAGAATTTCCTTTTTCCGGGTTTATGGGATATTTATATTAAAAGCTTATTTGTAAGCTGACCAAAGCGGAAAATCTATTATTGTGTTTTTTCTGAAGGTTTTGAAAGAACAAAAGTTGTAAATAACAATTTTCTGAAAGCAAAACATGTTTTGTGGTCAGAAATGACTCAAGAAATGCTCAGAAATTAAAAAAAAACCGCATGGCAAAATGTTTGCGTGGTAAAGTCAACCTAATATATACGCATATAACTTTGTTATTTTTGACTTATATAGGCTTTCCAGAAGAGAAAATTACGACTTTTGTCGTAGAAAAGGTTGTCCATTTAAAGGAATTGCCCACCTATGGGAGATGTCCGCAAAAGAAGCTTTCGCTGCATGAATTTTCCCAAACAAAGAAAGTAACCGAAAATCCGTATTTAAATATTTTATAAAAACTAAAAATTAAAGCAAAAGAAAATAAAAGAAATTACCTAGAAAATATGGTAAATACCTACCAAAAAAAATTTTTTAGGCGATATGTAACAGAAATAAAAGCGAAATAAAAGCATTAAATAAAATAAGAATTTATCATAACGCCAAAAAATATTTTTTAGCAAATACATTTTAATAAAAGTGTTTTTTTATATTTTTGATTATTCTATGAACACTAAAATAGCGATAATATGTAATTTCTTGAATGCAATTGAAAAAAATTAAATTCAAATAAAAACAAACTACATTCTAAGCCAAAAAAAAGAACGAAATTAAACACCAACATTTTTTAGAGCACCTCCCTTACAACTTGGTCAAATATAAATCCAGTATTATTCAACTCTAAATCCAGTCATTTGAATCAAAGTATAAAACGTTTATGTAATTGAAAACCTTTCCTTCGAATATCCTTCACCTTCTTCAAGTTACTAATTACCATCGACCAAACGTTCATACGACAAAGGATGAAATTTAAGGTAAAAACACGTTTTCGTTCACCGTATACGTATACACAAAAGTTTGAGATTTTCAGAAATTTAACTAAATGGCAACTCGTGCTAAATAGTTTGCACTTGTGGAAATTTCAAGGATCAAATTTCTAGAATGTCAACAATTGCTCGCCATGAAATCATGACAAATGTCCTGGAAAGTTTTCATTTCTGTGAATTGTTGAAAAAACTCCTTGACTAGGACTAGCAACTCACCCTTATTTGTTCCCTTCTCTTCCCGTTCCGCACAACATAAATTCATATTGTTCATTAATATTTAATCCTTTGGTAACAAGAATTTCTATTCCCTTGGTATATCGTTTTTGTATTTTACCTTCTCTTCTCGTGTCACTCTTTTCCTGCAATTCTCTGTTCTAAAACTTTTCTCCATGGACTCCTTTTTCGAATAGCAGTATTCTAGGGGAACAGAATTGAAAAGCATTATCGTCGACGCCCAAATGTATGCATAACGCATCATGTACGAGCGTTGAATTCATCATTTTCGGGTGAACGATTTATAAATTCATAATCTGTTCATAATTTGATTTACAAGTACCGAAATCAACAAGAATAGAAGCGTAGAACTTTGAAGAGTTGTCAAGTGGGCATTTTAACATTTCGAAAAAACCGTCAGCCATTAGTCAGGTCCTAATGGACAAATAACAATAATGAATGAAAAACAAATTTCAAACTTCTATTGAAACGGATCAAGTTTCTAGATAAAAGTTTGTCGCTTATTCTCTTTGTTTTAATCGTATCCTTGGGAAATGTATCATATTTGGTAAAATTTCATCAACAGATTCGTATAGAATTTCAACAGACATGTGAAAATAAACTTATCCAAGGGTTTGGGAAGTTTTGTTTTATAAATAAAAAATGGCTACTAAAAAAATGGCTACTAATAGCTACTAAAAAAACCAAAAGAAGATATCATAACGTTCAAAACAATTCGTTAATCTAATTCTTAAGGATTGAGAGTTTTTTCAGACTTCTGTCACACGAAGAAATTGCTCACGGAGAAAAAGCTAATCTGGCAAGCCAGGGAGTCGACCGATCGAGGAAAGAACGAACGTGTGATTGAGGGAGAGTAATAAGGTTCTATTTTAAATATATAGTGTTTAATTTAGTTTTTCTGGGTCCGAAGAGATCATCCCCTGCCATTCCTGATACTTCGAATGAAGCAAAATCTCAATCCATTCAAAAATCTGAGGGTTTGGTCATTTTCCGCCATTCCTTGTGGAGGTTTGACCCCCGAATCAAAAACAGGTCCTTGTGTCGCATTTGCCATTCGATGTACGTGGATTGCGCATAAGTAATTTCGGGTGTAAAAAAACACCCAAATAAAGGGGAATGAAAAACATTTTTTCAGCAAATATCATATTCCAAGTATGTTTATTTGAAAATTTATGAAAAATTCAATCTTTATAAAATACATAATCTCTTGTTTATTGCCAGAATTAAGATGAAACGCCTTCCATCTCATTTAGAATATCACCCCAGGGGTGAAACATTAATTAAGGGTAGCAAAATCAATTGACTAGCATTAACTAGATACGTTCACTGATAAAACTTTACTATAGTAACAATCCAAAAAACTGAACTCATTTCCTCCTGTGCATCATTTAACTTAAGACTTTTTCCTTTATTTTCACGGTTGTCATCATTTATTGCTAGGATTGTATTACTGTCCCATATACCAATCAGAGCTCGTGTGTAATTATCGCAACATCTCCTGCCTTCTGATTCTTTCCGTTTGTCTTAGAGAAATAAAACTTAAGGAAAAACACTTCCGACAAGGAGAACTGGCAAAGAAAAGCAACTCAACGTTTGATAACGCTTTGCAATCTGAAATCTTAGAGTTTATCCTCCATGCACGATTCTTAAGGGTGGAGGAAATGTTTTGCGTTTTTTTTTTATTGAAGGAAGACATGTGCCACAGCAATTTCTGTACAGGGCGATATGTGCTGAGATGATGAAGTATCACAACCACAAGAATTAAATGGAATCCCAAGAAACCGGAAAAATCTGAAAGGGGATGGATTATGGCTGTGGGGTGGATGCGCATGATGAAATGGCAAACATTTAATCCCTTTGAGAGAAACAATCCAACAACACAATGCCTGCCTGGTGATGGCATTTGTATGGAGTATCTAAAAGATACAATCTACAAAGTGTTTGAAATAAAAATGAACATTTAAGAAAGCGTTGCTCATAACCATCAACCATAAGTAAATGAAATATTTAAAAAAAAAAACAAATGTGTGCAAAAAAAAAACTTGGAAATATCTGGGAAAATGCCGAGGTTCAACGGGAGGCAGGGATATTATGAAGTGTCTCTGAATTATGATATTCATGACAAGCTCCACTTAAATTATGTGTCAGATACACTTATGTCTTGAATTTCTAGTATAGTTTGGTATCTGATTTTAACTAAATCTATGCTAGCACTTTCTAAGATAAGCTTTTTATCAAATGTAAGTTATTTCTAAAACTACCCCATAATCAATTGGTGCCAACTACTTGGAATCAACAGTTGTTGATCTAATTATACACAAGTACATTATAAAGGTGAAAAGCAAATGTCAATCATTGTGACAGTCTTCGAAAAGATATTATAGTTATGTTAATATGATTGTTAAACATTTTGATTGTTAAACATTGTATATCAAAAGTTTTCGGGTCCCGACTTAATGCTATAAAGTTCTCTGTATTTTTGTATTTTAAAAATTTGGAATTATATACGAAAAATCGTATACTAAAAACTGTTAAAGTAAAAATCGTTAAAGCAGAATATACAGGATATTTTATTTCTTTTGAATTTAGCAATATGCATTTTTCCAAAAAAAAACTAGAAATTTTCCTTAATTTTTTGATAAATGTTGAGAATCAAAAAAAATCAGTTTTTTGACAATCTCTCGAAAACTATGCACTTTCATGAAAAAATGTATATATGTAATCAAATTCATAGGAAATAATATTTTCTATAATGGGCTCTCTCCATTGCTAGGATATTTTAGTTGCGATAAAAATGTGTTACAAATAGAAAGAGACAGATAGCTGTAATTGTCAATGGGATAGACAGAATACGGGCACGAGTCTTTATAGAAAGTTTTATAGGATAAAATCATAGGAATTTAAACTGTATTCCATGTCCAAAACATTCTATTTGCATCTCCGAATCACATATCTCAAATTTCCTACCTGTAAATATGGTTATTATTATTATTATAGTCTGTATACCAAAACATGTAATAAATATAAATACCTTCGTTGTTATTCATTGTATTGTAAGTTTTGAAACTGCATTTGTCAAAATCAGACAGATTTTGACTACTTTTGTAGTTTATTTTATAGAGAGCGTACGTCAGTTCAAATACATCTACCAAAGCGACACCTGGAGACGAACGCTTCCTATAAAATAAACTACAAAAGCGACATCTGGCGACGTACGCTTTTTTTTTGTTCTCTCTCTTTCTTACCAAGCCTTTGTTATATAAGTGTGTCCCTACATTTTATCGCAACTAAAATATCCTGGCAATGGGGAGAGTCCTTAATTCTGCCTTTAACGGTTTATAAAGGTAGAACCTGAATCGTACGTCGATGCGTCCGTCATGCGTCCGTCCGGTTGACAGTTTTATGCGGTAATAGTTGGGTACGGCAACGAATCTGGAGTTAATTCATTGTTTTGCACTTCTTCTATTAGTTTATCGTCGAAACAATTACTTTCAATTTGTTCTATACTTAAATTGCTTAAATCGTAAACAAACTTTTTTGCGAAATGACATTTCCGTGCGTTGCCGCATGTAAAAGTAGAAATTTGACCTACTCTATGCGGCTGCCGCATCGGAAAACGTATTATTAGGGGAGTACTCATAGCAGCCAGTTGATTCTACTCGAATTGTCAACGTGACGGACGCATGACGGACGCATCGACGTACGATTCAGGTTCTAGATTTAGACATTCATCCATCAGCCAGAGTGCGTAGAGCTCGTAATAATGAGAATATTGCTGCAGTAGCATCATCGGACCGTATTTCTTTAAAAATGCGGAAGGAGTGCGTGTTACTGTCAATGGGGCTCGCTACAGAGCAATGATAAATGAATTTTTGTTGCCAAAATTTCAAGATATTGGTGTAGCTGACTTGTGGTTTCAACAGGATGGCGCTACATGTCATACAGCTAACGATACAATCGCTTTATTGAGGGAAACGTTCGATGAAAACGTCATTTCAAGAAATGGTCCTGTTAATTGGCCACCAAGATCTTGTGATCTGACACCATTGGATTACTTTCTGTGGGGATATGTGAAATCTCTTCTTTACGTCGATAAACCAGGAACGATTACAGCTTTGGAAGCAAACATAACTCGTGCTATTCGCGGAATACCGACCGATATGCTTGAAAGAGCTGGACCCACAGAATGGACCATTTAACAATTAGTCGTGGGTAACATTTGAAGGAAATTATTTTTAAACATTAAATGGCATGAACCAAACTAACAACTTAAACAAAGATTTTCCTCAATATATTAATTATTATGTGTTTTATTTAAAATAAAACAATAGGAAGCTCTTGTTGGATCACCCTTTAGTTAAAGCAAGAATAATAGAAACTTTTATTTACTTTCATTCGTTTGGACCACATTTTTAAATCTTAGGAACAGGGACTTTAATTTTTCGAAATTCCGCGATTTGTAAAAAACCCGAGAAATTAGAAACAAAAAAAATATCATTTATCGTTTGCTAAATTAATGTTCGCGAACGAAAGGTTTTATTATTATTTGTAATAGATTCGAAATGTTTTTTCAATATTTTTTTTTATATTTTCAAGACCGAATCAGGACACAACTCGTCATAATTTTTTCTTACCTCTTTTGTGTGTTCTTAAGCGGATTCTAGGTCGACAGATACGATTTTTTTTTAAAACGGGTATAAATAGAGATTATGCAAAATAAATATTTTCCACAATGAAATTAAGACTATATACCTGTCTCATCTTTAAAAGCATAATTTTGAATCAACCTTAATGGTTGTTTGTTTTGTGTTCTGAAAACTGTTAGGAGGAAGATGATAATAATGTTTATTATTATGGCTCTTCAAGCTTAAATTCAAATTATTTTAGGTGTCATAAAATGCAAATCGAGTTTTCTGGTGCGGCCGAAATGGTGACTTTAGAAAAAGAACAAACACCGCCCAAAAATGTCTACAGAATCAGTTAACAAAACGCGATGCTATGCGATACGATGCCATTTACATGATTAAAGGTATAAACTCTTTTGCGAAATTTCCGAGTCTTCCCCACAACCCCCAAAAGTCCACCAACTCTGGCCACATTCCCACAAAACAAGTGGCATCTACTTGTATATCCCATTACCATCACAATTTCGAGAACAGGCTCCATAAATTCGGTCGTGGGGCGCAACCCCCATCTAGCTCATGTCACTGGAGTCGGTGTTCTTGTTGATCCGTGGAATAAATAAATAAATTTGACCCTTCTCCTTCATTCGATCCCAAAAGGATTCTCTTCCTGTTCCTCCACCGCCGCCACTTCTGAATCACATTTTCATTTTTTTCCAGTGTATATACGCTCCACAAAATTCCCTCGATTGCCTTCAAAGTGGTCCGTTTCGAGTTGCAAATGGACAAAAAGGACCAATGGAGAAGAGTGGCAAGCTGGCTTTAGTTAGGAATAGGATCTGAATTGATATGTCGGAAGGATATTTTATACCAGTGCTGGCCTATTTATGTGGGTCTCAGTGGTTTCATGGTTTTCCTCATTTATTTCTATGTTTAGTGCTAGAATAACGTTTTAATGTTTTATTTATGAAAGCATAGAACATGTGGTGACACCTGGACTTTATAAGGCGAGACGATTTCATATGAATTACAGGATATTCCAATGATTTTTTTATCTTATCCAAACTAGAAAGATTCGCGTGTTTGTTTGTTTGTGTTTGAAGATGTGTGAAAATCCATTAAAAAAAAGTCATCTTGTGAGCGATTAATATGGTTTGATAAAAAAAAGGAAAATTAATTGGATTTAGTGGTCAGAATGGGTTTTTTATATATGGTAACGGTAAATTCACCGTAAACGTATGTCCATGACATGTTTTGAGTTATTTCGTTAAAAGCGTTCTCTTAATAAGTTTCTTTGACGAGGGTTAAGCGCTTCATATAAAAATGCCTCTTTGAGTGGAATTCTGTTTAAAATATCAAAAACCCATTAAGATTTTTACTGTCGTACCACTTGACTGGTTTGTATGTTACCTGAAGTCATTATTAAACTTTTAATTATGTTTCGCGTAAGTTTTTATGAAAACAGTTTTATTTGTAAACTGTTTTGTCTTTTTAATGTGGTTTTTGTGTTCGTTTATTTTTGACTAGCTCTTCGGCTCATCGTTAACGGGTTTATATTTCTATTAATGCGATATTTTAAAACCAAGCAACTACTACCGCAGTTCTCCTTCTTGCCATCCCATTCCAACACGTTATCAAAAAAGCTTGTGAAGCTGTAACTGTAACCCTACAACAGTCACTCCGATTGGAAAATAATGTATGGAAAAGTTGAACAAAATTGTATTCTAAACACTGTTTTTAGTTTTTACTATTTCGACAGAATGCACCGTTTTCGAGAAAATCGTAAGAAAATGGTTCGTTTGGTTGAAGCTCTTGTCGTTCTGTCTTTCATTCAAACGAACCGTTTTTTACGATTTTCTCGAAAACGGTACATTCTGTCGAAAGAGTAAAAATGAAAAAGTGTTTAAAATACAATTTTGCTAAACTTTGGATCATGAAAATAAAAAAAATATCAGTTGTGATTAACACAACATTTTCCTCCCAATATTGAGTTTTTTTTTTTTCAAATATCTCCAGAACCGACTGATAAAGGCAAAGCTAAAACAAAACAAATGTTCATTTCATTTGAATCACAGTCGAAAACCATTTGCATTGTCAATGCAAAAATCCACATCTCCAGAACCGTTATACGGCGGTCACACGACGCTATTTTGCCAGCGCTAGTGGCTGTTAGCAGCCGTTTCAGCAGCACCGTGTGAATTCTAGTGCGTTGCTACTACCAGCAGCAGCGTGATGATTTTAGCAGCGCTAGTGAAGTAGAGACCGTTCTACTTTGCCAGCGCTACTAGGCATCACGTGATCCTGTCACATAGTTTCTGAGCTGTTAAAAGTCTGATAAGTGGTAAAGTTTGTTTATTGTAAGTTGTTTTTGAACGTTTATTTATTTAAATTTGTGTGTTAAGTTTATTATTTTAAAAAATCTCCCAGATTCAAATGTCAAACCACTGTTTTGCTACTTGCCAGCGCTTCTAACCAACAGCAGCCAGCGGCTGGCAAAACAGCGTCGTGTGCCCGCGGCATTAGAGATACGTAAAAGCCGTTAAAGCAAAAAATTTAGAAAATTCTGTGTCCTTTAAATTTTGACATAATTCATTTTTTCCCAAAATCGCATAATTTTTCCTGGTGTGACAAAAGATTTTGATTACCGCTTGCCAGTCCGCCTGTCCGTTCAAGAACACCATAACTTTCGAAAGGATTAAGCTAGAAACTTGAAATTTTGAATAGGTACGTTTCTTGTAAATGGCTAGGTTAAATTCTTGAACGGGCAAAACTGGGCCATTCCTTCTCCCCTCGCAAAAAAAAAAAAAAATAACAAACAAACAAAATATAAAAAAAATAATATAAACAAACGAAATAGTTTTTTTGCAATTTTCTCGAAAACGGTGAATCATATTGAAAAATTTATAAAGGTAGAATGTGTTTAGAATAAGATTTTACATAACTCATCCATACATAAAAATCAAATCGGACCACTGCTTTCATAGTCTCCCATTTTTCCTGTTTTTTCGAAAACTGTGAGTCGTATTAAAAATGTATGAAGGTAAAATCTGTTTAGAAAATGATTTTACATAACCTTTCCATACATCAAAATCAAATCGGACTACTCCCCCGCTCCTATACAAATATATTTTTTTAATAAACATTTTGTCCGTATTTGACGATTGGCCCCTGGCAATTTTAGCTTTTGATATCATTATCAAATCAGTAACAAGGATTTCAACAGTCAGCAGTCAGTAACAAGGATTTCAATATAAAAAATATTTAATAGAAAAATTTATATATTAGAAATTTGATCCGTACCTTGAACAGCTTTGTGTATTTTTTTTCGGGCAAAACGTTGGTATTTTCATAACACAGATTCTTTATCTTACAAATTATTGTTTTTTTTCTGATTGAATATAGATTTGTTGACACACGAGATTTGGGATCATCCGTAGCTTAAATGTATTTTTATGTCTGAAAATCCAGCTTTTCATTGGATTTTGGTTGACGAAAAATGAATTCCAACACTCAAAATTAATTTAATATCAGAATTTTAAAAAAATAAACACTTCTGTGGTTCTAATATAAATCCTCTTAAATTCTGGTGACCGAGCGTTTTCCTTGTGTTTGGCAAGCATAAATTTAAATGACCAAAAAGATTTGGACTGTTGGGCGGGGCGTTTGAGCATGGAGGGAACTCTGAAGCTAAACAGTTTATATTAAAACGTAACCGAATTTCGTCCTTGTTAAAACGTATCTAGAAAATATTCATGTTTGTTTGGGTAACAATTTGCTTGTGGCTATATTTGAGTTTAGTCTGGAAGCTGTTTGTAAATTTGTAGCTAATGGTGTGGTTAACCAAATTGGATGGAGGCTAGAATTGTTCACTGTTCGTTTATTCAAGAAGAAGAAGAGCAAGCACACAATCAAGACGAAGATAAGACAGGAGAAGTCTTTAGAAAAAATTTAAATGAAAAAATGAATCTAATCGAAATTTCGAACTAATTTGGAGTTTTCAGGATAATAGGGTTGATGGGTTTTCAGAACTTTCGTCAACTTACCAGAAACTTGGGAAGGTTTTTAAAAGCAAAGTTTTTCAACCTTTTTGGATAAAAATGTAGGTACAGTGAAACTTCTCTAAAGCATCAATTTATGTACTTATAACTCCTGAAAATTCCTTAAAGGTGGAATTCTTTCTCGGCCTGAGGGCTTTGGTTTAAAAGAATTTTCAAAATATTGAAAGTTTTACAATATAACTTGAATATTAAAAACAAATTGTTATATATTTTCCAATATTTCAAAAAATTGAAGAATTTCTATTTAAATAGAAAAATTGATCATTGTGGAATTTTATAGTAACGATTCCCAAAAAAGAGCGTATTAGGAAGTTTTTCAATTTTGTGGTACATATTCCCTATTTTTAACGCATCGTGACTATACAATTCCACTACGCTCCAGTGTTCCCCATGCCAATTTTCTCCATGTGTATTTGCCATCTAGAAGCTCATTTCTGGTTGTGAAGGTGCAAAACCTTCATTAGACGCAATTTTGCTAGCGGCAATCAAATTATTTTCAGTAAAAACTGTGCAAAATTCATTCATGATTCGCAATTAATTCTAAATTGTATGTTTAAACAACACGTAAAAAATAGTGTGCCCTGCCGTAAAAAAGAAGAAGAAAATAAGACCAAAAAGTCATCTAACATAATAGATAGTCTACTCTTTCCACTCTTTTTGCAACAAAAACCCTTTTTGCAACAAAAACCTACTTTCAGGCGTTTTAGAAAAAAGAAATAGATTGTATAGAAGAAACTGGAACACCTTAAATTGAAAAACTTTTAATTTGATAAAAAAACTCGGGATTATTTGGCTATAAAATATTAGTGTAACAATATATATGGTTTTTTTGGCTTTTAAAAATGAAAGTTATTCATAATATGCTGAAAAAAAAATTTGCTTTCGTGTCTGCTTTAGGGAATTATATTACACAACCGAAAATCACAAGAACAATTATTTGTTTTTGTTTGACTGCAGAACAAAAGCGGTCAGAATTCATTTCACATCCGCGAATAGCATTGTTGCTTCCGAAAGCTTTCTTCATCGTAAAAATCGCACTGCCGAATTTGCCCCATTGCCAAATGTGCCCAATTTATTATAATCGAAAAATTGGCAATAGAAAATATCCCCGCAGTAAAAGTGGAAAGTTGAAGACCGAAAAAAATGGTTGGGTTGTGATTTGAGTTTTAGTGCGAACGTACACGGTTCATCTCGTCGCGGCAACTTTTGGTCCTCAAAATGCCTTTCCGACGTACACGCTTCTTCACTTTTTAGCGTGGTATTACACACGGCAACTGTCGGGCTTACTTAAGCCGATTTTTGGGAGAAACGACTGAGGAGGGAAAAGTTGCCACTCGAAATCATGGCTTATCGACAATCTGCATACATGCAAATCGTGTGAACCGGTTTGGGAAAAGTAGTAGGCAGAAATCATTTTCGTTCTGACCGTCAGCAGGTAAAGATCTTGGGAAGTATATGAGCAACAGCAATTTCAATGGTTTGAGTCCACACACACCCATGTAAACTTGTGTAGCATATGCAAACAGGATTGGCTTATTTAAGCCACAAGTGTAAGCACATTGGCTTATTAAGCCCAAAAGTTGCCGGCTTAAATAAGCCCGAAAGTTGCCGTGTGTAATACCACGCTTAGTAGGAAAAACTTGTTTACAACAAGCGATCGCTCATGTGTGTGTGGTTCTCATATATGTGAGCTGGAACTCATTCCCTTTCTAGCTAGCACCGAGGCAACATCAATTGCCACAATAGAAACTGCCAACAATAGCAGAATAAGGACTGGTAATTTGTTATGGCATTTACCCTTTCCTACCTAACTGAAAAATAAAACTATCTGGAACTGGTATTTCACTATTTGCATTCAATTTTTGTTTATTTGGGATATGTTTACGAGTCGGTAGCTAAGCACCGACTGACTCAATGAAATTACGCACACATGCATGCTGACGTGCTACACGAGCGACTTTGTTTGTGTGCGTAAAAGAAGACGAGAAGAACACTTTTCGAGTGGCGACTTTTCCCCTCTTGCCACACTCGTTTCTTTCCAACAATTTGGTGAAGTTGCGGAATGCTGATGACCGAAAGTTGCTCCGTGTACGCGCTCGCTTAGGAAACCAAGTTTTTTTGCAATGAACTAATTTTCTCGGCACTGCAAATTTTAAGGTGTATGGGATGTAGTGTCACCCGAAAGTTGGACTGTTCTTTCTCAATTGAGGTTTAATAGTTTTTTTTCTTCTTCTGATGAGTACTTTGCAACATTTGTAAGGTTTTTATTTAACGCCGTTAGCAGGAGAGGACGTAATACCAATCTAGACAAAACTTTTAACCCTTAATATTAGAAGGGGCCGTCATCCGAGTTTTCATCATCATCAACGGCGCAACAACACCGTGGGTCCGATCTAGTCTTCACAGTAATAAAAAATTACAACAGTAACCATTGGCAAAACTTTTGCCAACACTAAGTGTTGTAAAATTACACAACTGTTGTGATTTTACATATTGGTTGTAAAATTCCATCTTTTGATGTAAAAGACTTTACAGCTCTAACATATGTAATTTCACACAAATTGAATGTAAAAATCAATACAAATTACACAATAAATGTGTAAAATTACCACATTGCTAGTAGGAAAATTACAATTGTCATAGTGTGAAATTTACCACTACTTTTATGGAATTTTTTATCGCGCTATTGTCGTGTTGTCGTTTATTCATTTTTCAGTGCCGGATTTTATTGCCTGAAAACATGCTTAAATAAAGAATAAAAAGACAAAATTTCAGGAAAAAATAAACAAAAATATTTTTATATTCCAGGTACAATTGTATCAAAGTTTCACATATTGATTTTATCTAATTGCTAATTAGTTTATGGATATAAAACGAAACAACATATTCGGTTTATAATAATATCAAATCACGTTACAACTTAGCTTCTATAATAAACATAATATCGACACACTTTTATTTTTAGGGTTACACATTTTTTGTGTATGACTTTTTTATATATTTTATTTATTTAAATGGTCAATAAGTCTTATGACCTTGGCCATGGATGTCAGTCCCTTTTTTTACCTCTGCAATTGTCATTGGACATTTCAAACATGTATCTTTGGAAAAATTCAAATGACTGCGACACCTCTTTGGGATATTCGATGCTTAAAACATAGTATACAATGAAGGTTTGGGTGAATGCCTCCTTAAAATCGGATGACTCTGAATTGACTATATTTTTATCAGCCATCACGTAATACACTGGTCCATGTTCAGTTTCTGTGGAATAAATAATTTTTGTAAAATACATGTTTCAAGTATTTGGATATCCAAACTCACCAACTTCTGCAAGCCATGGAAAGGGTCTCGGAGGCTGTATATTTGATAAAGTTGACTAAATTAATGCCGATTATGCTCTTCGGTATTTAAACACGACTTTTGGCACATTAAACATATAAACATTAGGAATTTCATTTTTTTTTTTGACTCACTTTTAACTTAACCTGTCTTTTCGACGCACGCCGCCAACAAAATGACCCGCCTCTCTAGTCTAGTACAGTTATTGCTTTATAATCGTGTTGCCACAGTGGTGAAATTACATCGACGAATGGAATATCACATAGAACTTGTGTGATTTTACATATTGAATTTAATTTTACACTCTTTTAACCTAAACGCGATAAATTACATAAAAAATGTGTAAAATTTTCATCATTTTTGCGATTACCACTTTGAGAGCTGTGATTTTACACACTCATTGTGTTTTTACGCAATATTAATGTAAAAAATCACTACACTAAGTGTAGTATTTTGACGTCGATTTTTTACAGTGTTGTCTATAACAAGGATTTTCAGACGAGCCGGACTTAATTTGTCCCTCCAACTGAGGCAGGGCTTGCGCTTGTGTCTGCCTACAGAAATTTTGCTTAAAAAAAATTTAGCCCTCCCGCGTTCGTCCTGATTTGCGCACATTCGCCAAGAATGTAAAAGTCGTATATTATAAAATTCTGTGATATTTAAAAAAAACTAATCCATAATTCAAATTCTTCCTCCCCACGTATTTTTATTATAAAAACCATTTTTATTCACGCTTTACTGTGTTTTTGAAGTTACTTGCTAATAGGACATCATCCCTATAGCATCCTTTACCAAAGTCCATGAATTTTACTGTCTGTCTGGATGGTTGATTGTTCATTCAGCTTCTTTGTTAGAACGAACTTAAACGACAATAGACTCGTACAGGAATGGAATCTATGATTCAGAAAACTCTTGCAATGACATCCTGCTGAGGCTTCGATCCTTTGTAGTCTTGCAACAACGTATAGCGCCGGCGACAAACACAACCACAAATTAAAAAGTTTGCATTGCTATTACTCTGTTTTCCCTTCATTCTGATGGATTCTCGTAATTTCTATTAATTTTAACGATACCTTTTTGTTATGTGTATGTGTGTCTGTGTGTTGTCATTAGCAAAAGGATACTGATTTTTTTTTATTGTTTATTTCTCTTTGCAGATATGAAGTACTGAATGTGGCTGGTTCAAAACAGAGCAAAAGTTGCGGTGACTTGTTGGACATGGAGACACAATCGCCCGATGCTCAGGAATCGATTGCTCTGAAGAAAGCACTGGAATGGGAGCTCAGCCTGGACTCGAGGGATCTGCGGTCCCATGCATGGTATCATGGGCCCATTCCACGACAACGGGCGGAGGAAATAGTCCTGAAGGAGGGTGACTTCCTTATACGGGACTGTACCTCTCAGCCTGGAAATTATGTGCTCACGTGCAAGAGCAAATCAACGGTGCTACATTTCGTTATAAATAAGGTAAGCGTAAACACCTTCACCTAATTTTAATGGAAGCATCCGACACATTTGTCGGGTCATTGATCGCTTGGGTCCTTGTACGTTAGACCTTGAAGGTTGTGTTTTGTGCTGCCCGGAATGACGCCACCGATGGTGTTTGTGAATGGAGTTTAGTGAGAAACTGAATCCAGATTTTGGGGCAAATTCTCTTGCCTTCGTTTCAAGAAGGGTCGTCGTCCTTTTTAGCGTGGGAATTTCATAGGATTCGACCGACACATATACGGCATATAACGTGATATCATCATCATATGTGGAGTTTCTCATTTTCCGCAACTGTTGTTATTCGACAGTATATCCAAAATCGGGAGTTCGAGGATAAGAATTCTTTTCCACTGAAATTCTTCGCTTCCAACTAGAACGTGGCGTACCCTCAGAACTCGCAGAATTTTTATTTGTCTCGGGCTTTTTGGAGTTAGGTAGAGAGTTTATCGATCGGATGCTGTCCTGCGACGGTTGACGTGCGGTTGAAGATGAAGCTTCATATAACTTGTGGATTTATCTTTTCCGTCGGCCGTCTTTGCTTTAAGAAGAATCGAGTTGGTTTGAATGAATAATGGGGTAAACAGGAAAGGAATTTTCTCAATTGCACTTCCTTTTCAAAGAAGACCCCAAGGAAAGATTGCGATTTTTGTGTATATTGGGGTGGGTATGTTGTTTTTTCTTTCTTTCTAGAACATTTTTCTATTTCTTCGGAAGTTTACTTTTAGGTTCCCCCGGGATTTTAGAATGAAAAGGACCCCTTCAATTGCAGTCTTTTTATTTCCTACTCTATATACCAATGGTTCGAAATTGTCTGCGATGTCCGTTGAGATTAAACTCCCAAACCCACATAGAAACATCTAAAGAAATTCTTTGGTGTCGTATTTCTTGGGGGTAGTTTAAAATAGTGAAGACGAGTAGATTAAGCGATTTGCTGAAAGTACTTTCACGATTGAATACCACGAGAACATGTGAATCGTGAAATTGCACATATTCCAATAAAAGTGGATATGTGGAAATTGAGTTTGTAGGGGAATCGGGGAATTCAATAAGTTTCCTAGAGTCGATGTGGATTTTCAATTAAAATAAGGAAACTTTTATTCCGGTGAGGTTCACTTCAATTATACATGGGACTTGATGATTAATGAACTCAAAAGATTTTCTAGATTTAAGATCTTAATTATTCTTTAATCGCTTGTTTACTCGTACGATGATTTCCATAATCAAACTAAATTCGTTACATGAACCTACAAGTGATTTGTATTATTATAATGTATTATTCGTTAATCTTAATTACATTCTCAATGGTTTAAAATCTGTGGACTAAATTTAAAATTTTGATATTGTCTACTGTGTCGATTATTTCTCTTGAGTATTTTTTTTGCAAATAGAATTTTTTATGTGGAAATAAAATCGGGCATCATTCAACCGTATTTCATATGTTGGAATTTGAAATTTGAAATTTGAATTTAGAGATTAAGATTTAGGATTTGTTGGCTATTGATTATTGTTGCACTTGTTATTTACTGACTGTACAGATTTATATAAGGCTAGTCTTTTTTTTTGTACCATGTTGAATGAATAAAAAAAAAAAAAATTAAAAAAAAAAAATGTTTAAAAAAAAATAAATAAAAAAAAATAAATAAAAAAAAACAGCCAAAATTAAAGAATATAACTTAAAACATATTTGGTTGCAGCAAGACGGGATGACATAGCGTTAGATGGTGTAATTGTCTGTGTATACATTCACTTACAACTTGAAAACCATACTAAACCGATTTCTGTTTGCACAATAATCAAAATTTCCGTCTCTTCTTACCCCGTTCCTGGTACGTCGCGTCGTTAGCAGTGGTAGCAAATTTGAGCCTGTTTTCCTTGTCCGCTTCCCGTAGAAAAAATTTCGCCTGTTGGGATCGAGTGACTCACCTTCCCTATAATCTTCGCAGAACCTAATCTAAGGAGCGGCAAATTTAATGAGCGGCCAAGTACCAGGCAGTAAATTTTGGGGCGGTGGGCGTCACATTTTTTATGACAAATAAAACACAAAGAATGGAACAACTTTCGCTTGGAACAACGTAGTTTTAATTTAATGTTTTACCCTAAAAAGGTGTAAAGTTTCGGCTGCGACTCATTTCTCTTCAAGAATATTAATGCCTGTGGCGCATTTTTTTACTCCGTCTCACATTTTATTACACGATTTTAGTTTAAATACGAAACGACACTGTTTTTTTTTTTTGATTCCGAACAAAAAAAAATTATTGTGAACGCACTTTAAAAAAGCAAGCTTGAAAATTAGCATAGATGCCAAAAAATCATGGTCTTGCGTAAATAGCCAGATTCACGGTCAAAATTTTTCCTACAGAATTTTGGTACTTTCCCACAAAACTTTGTTTACTAGAGACAATTTTTACTTTACGGAGACCGACTCGAAAAAGGGGGCAGATAGACATTTTCTAATCAGTACGAAATCCGTTTCAGGCAAAATTATGAAGATGTCCGTGCATCTGTCTGTCTGTCTGTCCGTCCATTCGCCTGTCTGTCGGTCGGAGGGCCTGTCGATCTGCCAGTCTGTCGGTGTGCCGTTTGTCTGTCTGGCTGTCCGTCTGTCCGTTTTACATATCTTAAATAACTCGAGAACGTGTTGAGCTAATGACTTGGATTTTTTTTGTAAATTAATTTTACGCAAATCGTAGTTTTAAATCAACTTTTGGAAAAGTAACTTTAGCTATAACGGGTACTTCCCATACCATTTTTTCGTAAAAAAGACGGTTTTTTTGAAAATCTCTGCTTTTGAGAAAAAATGAATATAACAAAATTCCAAATTTTCTACATTTTTTGATCTAACGGATTTTACGTATCTTTAATGGTACTCAGGAGGAGCGGGAGTCTCGGTAACTGACTTTTTTGGAGCCCCAAACTTTTTTGGTGCACTAGCAATCCCCGTAAATAAACTCAAAATACCACCAACCGACTAACCTGAAATTTTTACGCCCTACATAGTTTCAGGAGTTTCGGCTGGGTAAGCAAAAGAATGAAAAAGAATATTCTTTTCCATTCTTTATCACTCGCGAATTTTTAATTAATGTTGGGAAGAAATGGCTTGCATTCTTTCGCGAAGAGAATGAAATCAAGTCTATGTCATGCAATTCATACCTTCACGAATGAATGAATTCTAAAAATTTTCCAAATAATGTTCACTTGAGAATGAATGAATATTCTCCTCACCCTGAAAAAAAATTCTTCAGGGGCTGTTCATCACATACGTCACACACTTAGGTGGAGGTCTGCGGTAGTGAGACGTCGATATTAAAGTGAAGAATGTTTTATAATATGAATTTTTCATGAAAATTGAAAAGTATCCGAACTACTAAAAACTAATTTTCCCAAATTCTTCAAAGCTAACGTTAAATTATTTTTATTTAATTTTTCAGATTCTCATTCAACCAGAAACAGTTTACGAGCGAGTTCAATATCAATTCGAAGAAGATGCCTACGACACAGTTCCAGATCTCATCACATTTTACGTTGGATCAGGTATAAATTTTGTGTTTAAAACAAAAAAATAAACTTTTCAACAATAACCCGCTTTAGGAAAGCCAATTTCTGCTGCGTCTGGGGCTCGGATTCAATATCCCTGCAACCGAACATATCCTCTATCATTTTACGGGAATAAATACGGGAATCATGCGCAAATTATTGGAGGAATTCGCGGAGCCAGTCCGTTGAATTCGCCATCATTGGCGAATGCTGGCATTCGCTTTAATCCTTACACCCAGCAGGGCAACTACAACAATAGCTACCGTAGTCCAATGTCCTCGCCGCCCCGCACAAAACGAGAGACCCCTCCGCGATTACCTTCTAAGAAACAACGGTCACAGTCTTTGACTCCGGTTCAGGCTACCATCTCGGCGAATTTGCCGAACACTGAGAAGTATTGCAGCGCGGATGGCGTGATCCAGAATACTGCGGAAGGAAACAGTTTGCCGGGTCATATAGGTGAGGTTCGGCGATTAGTTTCGGGGGAGAAGTACTGCAGCGCCGATGGAGTCATCCAGCCGCAACAAAACGGGACTGCCGAGATCATGACCCGATCTACGGAGGAGAAGGCAACCAGTGCAGATGGGGTCATCAAACATAACGGTACCACACACCAGGTAATGTCCCGGTCAACTGGGGATGCCGCAGCGAACCTGAAACTCACCTCCCACTCTCTGCCTCGAATCTCATCCGGAAATCTCCGATTGGCTACGTCGCGAACTCCAAGTTTGAATCGCGATACTAGCGATAACTCGCTGAGTCCTTGCTTGGAGCAAAATCACTTTGTGGAGGCTGACGAGAAGACGCCCAGCCCACCGCCGAAACCAATAAGGACCGCCTCAAATGCAAAGCGTGAAATGATCAAAGATCTTCCGCTGGACCAGCATCCCCTCAATAGGTTAGCATCATATCATGCCAGCGGATCGGATTCCGGGAACGGTTCCGGCGACTCAGCGCAAAGCTCAGCTGCTGGTGATGGTCTGGAAATGTCGAACCAACATCGAGGTGTTGTTATCAAGAATCCTAGATTCATGACCAATTCGGCCTCATCGATGACCCTAAAGAGCTTTAGTGACTTTGATGTGGCGGCTGCTGAACAAATGATGGCCACCATGGATATTCCCATCATTGAACAGGTGTGTGGCTTTAAAAAAATTGTAACTCGTAACTTTGAAGGGATGCAAAAGAAATTCTGTAAAATCAGTTAAAATTTTTTTTTTGCTGCTATAGATTTTAGTTATTGCTTCTAGTCGACGGCAGCCCAACGATTTTTTTTTAATTTTCAACCAAATTTTGAATAGTTTTTTTTTTGGGTTGCAGATATCAAAATTCGATCTCGAAAATTTCCAAACGCTTCTCCTTCCAACTGTCGAAAATAAGCCTCTAGACAACAGCGCTCTTAACACTTTCCGGATGATGTTGGCTGAGTCTGGACCACGAATTATTGCACAACATTTAACTCGAATTGACATTAAGCTGACTTTGGGAGATTTGAATGGAACACCTCCGGAAAATCCTCTCGACTGTTGTGGTCTGGAATTGATCACTTTACCCCATGGAGAGGTCTTTAGGGGCGATCTATTGGAGCGAACACAATGCCTTAAACTATTGGTCGCCGTTACAATTTTGACGTGCCAGAGTGACTTGGAAAGGGCTGACACCCTCAACAAATGGATTCAGGTGGCAGTGGACACGAAAACTGCTCTAGGGAATCTTTTTGGATTTTGTGCCATAATGCTGGGATTATGTATGCCACAGGTGAGTTGGAAAAATATTTCAGGGAAAATACTCTGAGGGATTTGCGTACAAAAGGATCGCCTGAGCCGAACATCCCACATTTTAAATAATTTTTTTGAATTCCAAACTGGATTTAAATGTAAAACCTTGTGGATAAAATTGGTTGTTCAAATTTACATGAAGGTTGATTTGCATTTTGTTAAAAAGGCCATTAGTTTCAGCCACCGGAATTTTTTCCTTGATTTATGGCAACAATCAATTTGTTTTCAGTGACGAAAACTAAATTCTGTACCTATTGCGCTTCTCTTCTAATGTTTTCTCTTGTATTATTTTCAGATACAAAAATTGGAGCCGACGTGGCACGTCTTGAGACAAAAATACACTGATAGTGCGTTTAATTTCGAAGCCAAGCTTCGTCCGACCTTGAAAAGTATGAACGATTGCTCAAATCCTCAGGCACCCAACACAACAGTTCCTCACTTACTTCCATACATCCTGCTTAAGGATCGGGGCATCGATGACATCTTGAATGGTTTTTCGACAATTTCATCTCCCCTGGCTACATCCTGCGTAAATTCTTGGGAGTCAAATTCAGAGGATTTTGGACTTTCCATTTTGTTTGCACATTTGGATTCGGCCCGAAGTTTCACGAAAAATCTCAATCTCTACAGAAGGAATGCCCAAATAGTCCTAGACGATGCCAATCCTAGATTTGATGAGCTGCTGGCAGATGCTTTCAAGTAAGAGAAGAGAATTCTTTGTGTATGGCATGTATTTGCCACTAGAGGAGTACATTTCTCAGTGACAAATACGTGCCATACACCAAGAATGCTAGTAATGGTGTGACGAACAATTTAATGAATTTCGATTTTTTTTTGTTTCTTTTAGGACTGAATTTCATATGAAATTCCTTTGGGGTAGCAAGGGTGCCTCGGCAAGTGCAGAAGATCGACATGCTAAGCTCGAGCAGGTCTTGGCTTTGATGGCGGAAAAGTTTTGCGGCGGTGATCAAATCGGATGTGCAGCTTAAGGACAAAACTATTCCAATATGAATCAAACTAGTCAAAATTTAGGGTCTTAAGATTTTATTATTATTTTCGATTAATTTTATTAATAATATTATTCTCATTATGAATTTTATGATATGTGATTTTATTTTTGTTGTGTTACAATTCAAAGTTTCGTTTAAATTTATTGTTTAAAATATATTTTGCCGTTTAATTGCGCCACATTTTGTTTTATTTCATTGAACTTTTATTATTTCTTTTTTTTCGCATATTTTAAACAAGTATTTTTGGGTGATAAATTTCTATATTTAGCCGTAAGATCAGTAAAAGTAAATTTTATATTCGATCGAATAAAATTATCGTTGGCCTCGGAAGTGAAGCGTTCTTTCAGTACGAAGTAAGACTGATTTGTACATTTTTTTGTAATGCCGATTTATTAATTATAGATTTTCAGTAATTCTACTACCTCGTTATTATTCGAAATTTATTTATTGTTAACCGAAAGCTGGAATTTTTATAGCAATTTGTGGTAGTACTGTAAGAATGACGAAATTTAAATGGTTTTCAATTGAACTAGAATTTAAGTCCTTCCTTGGGAGGGAACAGAAATATTTCCAAAGTTCGATTCGCCACAATGGTGATGCCTAAACATTACAAAAAAAATAAATTAAAGTTACTGATTTTGGAGGAACAGACATTCACACGTTACTGTTTTATATAAAATCGTCAAAAGATAAATGCGCCGCGGATGAATTTTATTGATTTTAAGGTACATTGCGGACAGATAACAAAGAATATGGGCTCAAATCCAGTAGATTTTTCAAATTTCTAAGTGTAATTTACGATGAATTTAATTACGCGTAAATAATCTTTGTATCTAACCTCCGATATGAAGCGTATAAATGAGGCTATCAGAGCAAGAGTGGACTAACCCACATGTCGAAATCGTGAGTTTTTTTGTGTTTGAATCACTATTGCGAGTGAGTTTTTAGATAAAAATGTTTGGATGCACAAAAGAACATTTCAACATTGAGTAATAAAGTCCACAGAATGTTTTTTTTTCCAAAAATGTACAGTCAATAATAGTACAAAAGTGGAAAAGCTTGAAAAACTCGATTATGTGGCTTGGTCCACTTTTGCTCTCAACGCCTCAAATAATATTCAATGTAATTAATTGGAAATCCGCCGGGTATAGCACATCAAATGCAAGCAATTTTTTTTTATATTGAAATAAATGATTAAGTTCGTCGTGTTAAATTTTTGTTCCATACATACTTATATAAGAAAGAGAATTCTGAACTTTATTTTATGTTTTTTAAAATTAAAAATAGAATTGATCAGTCTTCATCCTCGTCGCCAATTTGAATAATGTCTTCGATTCGAAGGGATATGTAAAAAGGTTTTTTTTTCGAATTATCTTTTTTCATTTCATCATCTTCGGCACTACAGCTCTCGAAGAGCCTGGGCCTCCTCAATTGAGGTTTCATAACAATTTCTTCGCGAACCATTCATAATAATTTCTTCGCGAATTACGAACCATGGATGAATTGCAACATTTATTATATTTTTGAATGTTCAAAATATAGTTTATTTCTAATTGAGGTATGAATAAGATTCCAATTTGAAAAGGTGCTCTCAATTTTTGCAGGTAGAGCCGCAATTTTTAAGAACTTGAATACTAGATTTGAAAGCAATAGCGTATAAAACTCTCCTGTTTTACAAAACAGAATCGACGTTTTAATTCCCTTGCATAGCCCGAAACTTCAGAACCAGGCGCAGTTAGATTTAGTTAAATTTGGAGCTAATTTAATTTAGATTGTAGTTAAATTTGGAGCTAATCTCACCATCTACGTCCAATTTCTTAAACAGAAAATGGTGTGTCTTAAGTAAATGTACACTCTCGAAAAAATCCAGGGACGAATTAACTCCGCCTCAAAACATAGCTAAAAGTAAGCACCTCGCAGTGTTATTCAGAGAAAATGTAACGCCGTAGCGCGGAGTTATTTTTACATTTTTATTTTACGGAGCTAAATATTCATTTTAACACCGTTTTGACCTCAATTTTGAATTAACTCCGAAAAGGAGTCAAAAATTCACTCCAACTCCTTTTAGGAGTTATTTTCATTGTAAAGGGTGTTCACGTTTAGACGAGGCTTACCAATTGGCTTCAACGGCCTATTGGGAACGCAAATGGTTTACAATCCGAGAGGGTCCCGTGGTCGAGTCCCAGCAGAGACATGCAAGAAAAGTTGTTAACAGTCAATATTAACTTTGAAAACACGAAAAAAACTCAAAACATCTCAAATGCTTGCAAAAAAAGAAAATTTGCGAGGTTTTTTTGGGCCATCTAATAAGTTGGTTTAACACCGAAAAATTGTTAAAAATTAACACCCATAAGGAATTGTTGTGAACTCCCTAGCCCGGAGCTCGATTTACTCTATTTCCGTGCGTAATCGACTCCATTTTTTCGAGAGTGTATGCAAAGTCAGCGCCATTTCCAAATGAGAATCATATTATTTTTTTTTAATTTTCTGGCACCAAATTTAGCTAAAATGTAACTGCGTCTTGTTCTGAAGTTTCGGGTTTTGACATAAAGAGCGATGCACGATTTTGCCCCCCTAAACTAACTTTTGAACCCGTGTAGTTTTCACTTTGGTTGAGTACTTTTTAGAAAGGGCACAGTGTCTAGTTTCATCCATATATGGCTTCAAGATCCACCGAATTGCAGGGGGATGGTGAGGGGTTAACGAACTTTCTTGTGATTTTTCACATGATTTCTGTCTTGATTTCTGTGAAAAATCACAAGAAAGTTCGTTAACCCCTAAATAACATAAATAACATGTAATTAATAAAAATCAGTTAATTATGTGTGTGTAATTTACCAACACTGGTCTTAATGCTGAAAAATTTCCTAAACCCGATTTTTATTCTAAAATTCAGAAGGCCGCCAGTGTGTATTTGTTTCAATTTTAGGGTATATTTCACGACCAGACAAAAAGAAAAATATTCCAATTTGGAAATACAGTAGAGATTCGGTAATTCGAATCAAAAGAAGCCAGACCTAATTCGAACCACGGAGATATTCGAATTACTGGATACTTTTTTATGGTGGACATTTTGTTTAATAAAACAGTGTTAATGGCAGAAAAAATATTTTCAAGTTAAAATTAAGTAACAATGTTTCTGCATTCAAAAAGTATATATATTTAAAGAAACTTTGGCTTCAAAAACGGAAATTTTGCTGGTAAATGCCTTAGCGCAATATTACACACGGCAACTTTCGGGCTTACTTAAGCCGATTTTTGGGAGAAACGACTGAGGAGGGAAAAGTTGCCACTCGAAATCATGGCTTATCGACAATCTGCATACATGCAAATCCTGTGAACCGGTTTGGGAAAAGTAGTAGGCAGAAATCATTTTCGTTTTGACCGTCAGCAGGTAAAGATCTTGGGAAGTATATGAGCAACAGCAATTTCAATGGTTTGAGTTCACACACACCCATGTAAACTTGTGTAGCATATGCAAACAGGATTGGCTTATTTAAACCACAAATGTAAGCACTTTGGCTTATTAAGCCCAAAAGTTGCCGGCTTAAATAAGCCCGAAAGTTGCCGTGTGTAATATCGCGCTTAGTTATTGTACTCAAGCCATTTCCATGCCCGACAAGAAAAGTTCGAATTACAGAGACCACGATATCAACCACAATTCGAATTACAAGATACCCAATATAAAAAAAATGGTTGTTCAAATTAGCGTGGTATTCGAATTACCGAGTGTTTGAATTACCGAGTGTTCGAATTACCGAGTGTTCGAATTACCGAGTCTCTACTGTAATTGGATATAGAAGAGATAAATTTCTTTCATTTGATGTGACATCAAGAATACCTCTTCGTTGCTAAGAATGCGTAGGCAAAAACCGCATAGAATTTGTTTTGAATATTGATTTCAATTTCAATTTAAAAAGTGGCAAGCTTTAATAAAGTTGAGCGCTTTAGCATTTTATATATAAAAAAAAATCGCAAAAAATCATTATTCTTTTTTATCTGGACTAAACAATTTCAAGAAAATTACTAAATAAATTTTGTCATCTTTCCAGTATCTACCGAAACCCGTTTTTCATATAAAAAATATACAATGTGACAATATTTTTGTAAAATAACAGAATATGATTTTTTTTAATAAATTTTAATTAGTTGTAGAGTGTATTTAATATTAAATAAAAAGTTTGTCAGATGCATAATAAAAATAATTATATCTAGTTTGGATTAAAATAAGCAGAAGTATTAAAACTGTTACAAAAAGAGTGAACAACGCAATAAAAGCATAAATACGACACGAATTGTGACTAAAAATTTCGAATTTTGTCGAGAATTTGAAAGTTTTATAATAACTGATCTGGATACTTTAAAAAAATAGTTAAAATATTTGAAATAGTGCTATGACAATTTGGAAAATCAGATAAAATATCGTAAAAAATATAGTAACTGCCACAAAAGCTTCGACTATTAATAAAAGCGTCAGTTTGAAACAACAACCAATAAACAAAATAAATTGAATAAGATATTAAAATTAATTATAATTAAATAAGGAAGACACCATAATCATATATAAATAATAATAATAATAATAATAAAAACTATTAAAGCAGTTCCTTTGAATACAAAATTGCGTTATTCATTTTTGTAAGGATACTAACCAAAATATACAAGTCAAAAATTTTCAACATTTCAACAGAAGTTAACGAAAATTTTCAAGACATTTAAATTTAAAATGTTCAGCAAAAAAGGATATCATACACATGCACCTATATTCAATATTAATGTAGAGTTAAAATCATTAAGTTGCATTTGAATAAAAAGAAATTAAATCAAAATCATATAGAAACAATTAGAGATAAAAACGGTAAAAACGAAACAAAAAACAAACTCTTTTTGATAACTAAAATTAAAATAAAATTAGTGGCAATTTTATATGGTAGGTAAAAACATTTTTAATACAATTTTCATTTTTATAAAAAGATACTAGAAAATGAAATTTATACTTAAATATAGCGTTTAAAAAACATAAGAAAATTCATAACGCCATAAATGCTCTATATTTAGAAAAAAATATTGAAATTATCTTAATGTGCGCTCAATTGAAAAACGAAAATATTAAACAGCAAAATTTAACTGCCGACTAAAAATTGCATTAATAACATAAAACATCGCAACATTTTTTATTATTATAGGTCTTATGATTAAGCTTATGAAAATCATTCGAATATCAATCAAAACTCACTATTATTAACATGAGACACAAAATTCCGTAATTTATGAAACCAATCAGAAAATTATTCAACACCTTGAACAATAGGGTAACTGGGAAAACCACAGGCCCTTAACACATTGCGTGCCAAGCTGATTTTTATCAAAGTGGATCTTCAAACCTTTATTTTTATTCCTTTCAGTATTTTCACAGCTATTTCCGAAAACCAACTATACACATACATTTGCCAGAGGCTACTGGTTAATAATAGTTGCGTTTTTTTAATGTTCTAGAACACAGAACATTAAAAAAACGATCCAGAGTAAGTGGGAAATTTCATCGAATTCGAATGGCAACTAACTTCACGGTGGTTACATCAGTAGGCCGTTACTCCTATATTTTCTTGATATAATTACGATTCGCTATCTCCCATGATTAAAACTATTTCGCTGTCAAACAGAACCAACGAACCACCAACACAAAATCCTCAATTAAGAATAAAATGTCAGATTTATTATGTTGAAGTTAGCAGCATTTCATTACCGTATAAAATTTCCCTTTGTTCCAAGCGCTGAAAAGGTGGTGCAGGATTTTGTATGGAAAGCTTGTTCTAAACGGCTTCAGAACATTAAAAAAAACGCAACTAATATGCCACTACATTTCCATGCAATATTATCCAGAAGTGAAATTTTTTATTTTTTTAGTTCTTATTTATCTGTAGCCGTCATACACATATGTATGTATGACGTGGCACGAAATGTGTTAAAGCAGGAATTCCTGCAGATCAGATTTATACTAACAGGTGTCCTAATTTTTGGTCTCCTGAAATAATTTTTAGGGGCCCACAAATATTTTTCACGTCAGGTTCAAAATTTAAAGTCACGTCATTCGACATTAAAAGAGCCGAAAGGTGTGTGAAATAAATTTCCAAGAAATTGCATTGAAAATTTCTTAAAACAGCTTTTGTTTCCAGCATAATATAAAATGTGGTTTTCAATCAAAGACACAAAAAAAAAGTAGAAATAAAAATAACCCGTTGAGTAATTAAATGAGTTGAATAATTGAGCCCACCTTCCATTGCCAATGAAAGCTCATAAAAAAGCGCGAAATTTACGTAAACCTTTATAATAACAAACAGCCCAACCGAATTTTAAAAAAGGGAATTTTCAAACAAAAAAATATTAATAATAAACGTTTTAATAGTAGTTTTTACAACAACATAAGACATTATATACCTTCAGCGGAAAAAAATGAAATTGATATGATGAAAACTAAGTTTGAATTGCAATTTGCATAAAATCCGCAAATAAACCAGAAATGAAAAATATATATATATATAAAATAAAAGGAAAGAAACATTAAGAGAAAAAAATTTATTTATTAAAAATGAAATTAATAATATATACATATATACCTATACATATATAAATTGAAAAGTAATTTTTATCTTTAAAAACAAAAAAAAACCATATTGAATATCTTAAAACAATAATGTAATTTAATGTTGTCATTTGATATTTATTTGAGATGATTATTTATTGATTAACACATATGAATATTATACGATGAATAAATGAAAAGTATAATGAAAGTATATTAAACTAAAAACAAATATTATATAAGTGTAGTTTTCTTTGTTGTTTCCAAACTCCATATATTGTTATTTTATGTTTTATGGGGTCTTTCAATAAGGACATAACAATTTTGTATTTAAATAAAACACAGAATAATTGAGATATCGGGCTGAAATTTATTCCAGGTGTAGTGGACATGTTACATTTAAGTATGAAATTCGATATCGTTCATATGGCCACGTTTGCACTGATTGATTCTTTGGAGCCCAGTTTCCACCACTCTTCCACACATATCGGCCGGAACGTTGGCAATTTCGCGTTCGATATTGTTGCTGAGCTCCTCTAACGTTGTTGGCTTGTTGGCATAAACTAACGACTTAACATAACCCCATAAAAATAAATCCAACGGCATTACATCGCATGAGCGAGGTGGCCATTCGACCGGACCACTCGTCGAGATTACACGATTACCGAACTTCTCCTTCAATAGATCAATTGTTTGACCAGCTGTGTGGGATTGCTCGGTCGTGAACTTCACCATGATAAAAATGTAAACCTTGACTGACGTTTTAGCATTGCCAGATCATAAAAAAAGTTTTAGGGTGCGTTTTTGTTAACATACAAAATTGTTATGTTTAAAAAAATTGAAAGACCCTTTAGTTATGGTTCTTATTGAAAGACCCTTTAGTTATGGTTCTTTTATTTTTCAAAATCGGTTAACTTTTCAAGAATTGAATTTTTCAATTTTTCCAAGCTTCTACTGGTGAAGTAAAAAAATACACTGAGTTTAGGAAAAACTCCTCAGGTTTATTGTATGATTAAACATTAAAATGTATTAATCATCGTACTCACAACACCATGGATACTTCGGTAACACTTCCTGTGGCCATCTAGGAAATTGAAGGGTTTGGATCAAGAAGGAGGTAAGTCCAGTTTTTGGTTTTTTGGGAAATTAAAAAAAAAAAACGTTTTAAAAATTCAATTTTCAACTTTCATCAAAAATTTTTTTTACCACTTATGGTATATGCCTTTACACATGTTTTGGCACCATAATCATACAATAGTACCAATTCCGTTGAACGGGAGAAATTTTCAAATTGTGGGCTTACCTCCTTCTTGCCCCAAACTAAAATTTAAAACTGTTTTGCCATAATATTTTTGCATGAATAAATTATTTAAACTACAAAATTGAGTTGCAAGAAGGTGTTTTAATAGTTCTTTTCAGCATTAGAATACAGGTAAACGTTGTTTCACAATTACGCCGGTTGGTGCCGGCGTGGGATTCCCCGTTTCGGCCGACACCAGACGACAGTAGGCGCCGCGATTCTAATAGCAGACACACGTGTTCATTTTACGCCGATTTTTTACGGCGGTGTCTCTCGGAACGGAACCCCGGCGTAAAACGACGTTTACCTGTACTTTTTTTATATAATGTTAAATTCTTCTCCTTCAGTTTCCTCGTATTCATCGGGTGTTATGTCCGACTTCAGTTGGTTATAAAACCACATTTCATTTTGAGCCAGAATCATAACGTCTTTGAATTTGGAATCCTTTAGTGGGATTGCATCATCATATGCCGGTTCAAGTTGATTTATTGGATTTTTAGAGTTATACATCCAGGACTTACCTCCTTATTGCCCCAATGTACCGGTGGCGGTAGCTCCGTATCCTGAATAACGGAGAAACTAACCGTCGTAGCAAAGTCCTTGTTGCATCAATCGATGGAGTGATTTTTTTCAAACTAGATAGTGGATTTAACTCAAAATGGCCAAAAATGGACTTACCCCCTTCTTGGTCCAAACCGTTCAATTGCTAGAGAGGGACTGATGGGCAAACGGAGGGTTAAACTTTTTAATGGCAAATATTTGTCTGCGAGATCCTTTATTCAACACAAAAAACTGCATCCCATTGGGTCGAACAGTTAAAAAGAGGTGGTCAGTTTTAAAATATATGATCATGCATCGCTCCTCCCTCATATCAACGAATCAGTCTTTTGGGTTTTTCTCAAAAACGGTGCGTATTTTAATATTTAGAATAATTATTTTACATAATTCTTCCGGACTCAAGAATTTAATCTAACCACTTCTTCCTCACATGCAATTAAAACATTTTTTGTATTTATTTCCCTTGAAAATGACTCGTTCTGTCGAAAAACTCTTAAAAACAAGTGTTAGAATTGCGTTTTCACAGTTTTTTGTAGATTGGATGCATTTCGGACACTTTTAGGAAAACCGAATTAGATTGCATGCCCACAATTGGAATTTCCATTAAAACGCTGAATGCCTGTCACGATTACCTAATGGTAGGTTAGGATAGGTTCTATGGCGGCCTGCTAGATTGCAGGGCCTCGCATAGACCGCTAGGGTCCATAGCGCTACCACAATGGATGCCTAAGTCCTACTTTTCGTTATGGTTATGTCCTTGTGAGTTCAAAGACTCCCGTAGCCAGCGCGAAGTTAAAGAGTTTTTTCAGGTCCAAATTGGAAGCTACCTCTAGGCTTTCAAGCGAGTGCCCGCCCAGGTGCTGGAACCTTGCTCTTACCAACGCAGGACATTCACATATTAATGATAATTGTAGCTTTTCCTACGAATAATTTCAAATTCGGTAATGATGAGCACACAAGTTATTCGAGTGTGCTCCAAACATTTGAATGGGACCAAAATGGTCGATTTGTCGATACTATACTCCACAAATCTTGCAATTCATCCATGGTTCGGAAACAGTGTAAAATTGTGGGTGCGGACAGTAGGAAATAGAAGTTGTTACGAAGTATGTATCAATTGAGTTTTTAATCACTGATTTAATTACCGCCGCCAATTTTTAAATATGTGTTAGCATATCTACAGGCCCTATCACAGAATCCGATACGAATGATTCGGATCGTAAACTCAAAGTTGCTGTTAGTGTTTTATACCAACAACAACATTGAGTTTATGATCCGAACCATTCGTATCGGATTCTGTGATAGGGCCTTACATTTCCTTTATTAGAAAGAAATTCAAGGCTTGAGAAAAAGAAAAAAATGTTTAAAGTGTGTTTTAACTTAGTTTTATTTGTTATACAATATTTGTGTTGGAAAATACTTCATTTAAATTTCTTTAACACATATAGAGAAAAAATAATAATAATTAAACGTACCTATCAATACATTTATACCAATATCTAATAACTTTTTTTTCAATTTTTAATCCATTTAAATTACTTTTTCCAGTGCTAAAACAAAGTTTAAATTAACTTACTTGGGAGGTTAAGTTTAAAAGAAAAAAGAATAAATGATAGAAAGAGAAGGAAAACAAACTATCAAAATTTAAGAATTAAAATAATTTAATTGATAGCAGAATTTAAATTATATACCAGTTAGAATAGAAATAAACAAATATAAAGAAACAAATAATAATTCAATCACATTTTAAGATAAATATCCTAGAAAATATTCATAATTTTTTTTTGTATATTTTTCGTGTGTATTGCTGTTAAAAAGAAGACACTTCTCCTTGGTCGAAAGTTTAAGATATGCCGCTATAGAAAATGCCGTATCGATGATAGAGGATGCGGTTGGAATTCGTGTATAGTTTTTCTAGACAACGAGTGAGAAGAGAGAATTAAGAGTGAACTTTAATGATTACATTTGATTGTTTTTTGTCGTTCTTTTTAACTGCGGTATAAAATCAACATCGACCTAACACTAGAATAGCATAAGAATATCCGTTTGTGTGTACATCTTTAATGATATTAAAAAATAATAAAGTAATTGAACTATTCCCGCCCAATGCTCGCTGCCAGTGCGACTGGTGCTGTAATGTGGTGCCGGTGACTATCCTACATCTGCGGTAGTTGATCGATCGGGGTCACAAACTTAAAGTCCTCGGGGAACAGTTTAGCCGCGTGTGGATACATCAGCTTGTACGACTGTCGGATTGTAACGTCAGCGACGCCAGCGATATCGCCAATCTCCTTTTGACTTCGCTTCTGTTCGGATGCCTGCAAAAGTTAACAAATCAATTGAATACGATTAGCTATGAGTGATTTGCATAATAGCGTTGTTTAATCTTACTTGTGACGCCATATAGATGGCAGCGGCTGCCACTGAAATTGGTGAACGACCAGGCACTATATCCATTTCGACAGCCTTCTTGGCGATGTGTGTTGCTGCACGCTGAACCATATTTGGAAGATCTGAAGTTGATTTCAACAAAATTGCGGTTATTTTCTTCATACTTTATGCGATATTACATAATTTGATTCTGTAGTGAACTAAACTACGCGTATATTCTTATAACTAATAAATTGATTAAAGAGTTTAGGAAAAATGTGTGCAGAGAAAACATTTGTTTTCTAATGGGAGAATATGATGCAAAACGAACAAATTTGAAATCTTAATACATCATTTTTAGCCCTGTCTGGATAATAGACATTTTATAGATACATAAGTGTATTTTTTAAACCTTTATTAAGATTCAAACTTGATTTTGCTGATTCCGAGACAAACTACAAACGATATTAAGGCCTCGTTTTCATCTTCGGTTAAAAGTCCGCTCTTATTTTATCGTGGATCTCTTAAATTTAAACATTTCCCGAGCACCCCCGAATCCATTTGAGTGGTTTTAAAAAGTTCACTTCTTTCTGTTTAAAACTCTTCTGATTTAAAACAAAAAAAAACTACTGGTATGAAAATTTGTTGGATACTTAACTGGGATAGTTTTTTTAAATTAATTCTTGCAACTTATTAAAAACTGACAATTTTTTGTGGTGCTATGTTTGAGATGAGTAAATAAGAAAATCTTAAAACCTTGCCATTTACCGTTAGACTTTATTTCCATTCTCGAGAAATTCTGATAAATATTTTTATTAGTTGGAAAATGATGGAGAAAGGCTGAGAGATTATCAAGCCGTTATCATAAGTTCCCCAAAAAAGATAAGGCAGACTAATGGAACTTGTGAATTTGTGTTCTAGGATGCAAATAGAACTCGGAAATTTATAAAAATAATAGCATTTCAAGGCAATTCATACAAATTTTGTACTGGCCTCTGGGACCCGATTTTTTTGCCTTTATGGTGGCAGTCAACGTGTTAACAGTTAACTTGGAAATACAAAAATTCTAATCCTGGATTGTTTTTCGTACTGAATGCTATTTTCTTTATAATTGCTGTCACCACTTTCACCACCACCACCACTTTGATATTTGAATATCTCGAAACTTGCGGTTTAAGCTAGAACCTGAATCGTACGTCGATGCGTTCGTCATGCGTCCGTCCGGTAGACAGTTTTATGCGGTGACAGTTGGGTACGGCAACGAATCACTTCTTCTTCACTTTTTTTGCACTTCTTCTATTTGTTGGTCGTCGAAACAATTACTTTCGATTTGTTCCATACTTAAATTGCTTAAATCGTAAACAAACTTTTTTGCGAAATTACATTTCCGTGCGTTGCCGCATGTAAAAGTAGAAAGTCGACCTACTCTATGCGGTTGCCGCATCGGAAAACGTATTATTAGGGGAGTACTCATAGCAGCCCGTTGATTTTACTCGAACTGTCAACGTGACGGACGCATGACGGACGCATCGACGTACGATTCAGGTTCTAGCTTTATTCGTCAATATTTTTGAATAATATTTGCTTCTCTTGAAAGGAATTATCTATTCATTTGTACCGCAGAACAAATGAATATTTTGAAATTTTAATTCAATTGAAACAAAGGGATATAAAATTGTAAAGGAAGGGTCAGTCAAGTTTCGGCCCGAAGTGTCGTTGGCCTCATCAGAACAACTGCTACACTTCTGCTGTTGACCTGACGCCCAGACACAGACTTCCTTTGTTTCAATTGAATTAAAGTTTTTAAATACTCAATTGTTCGCCAGTTGAAATCTGGTACAAATGAATGGAAAATTCGTTTCGAGAGAATTCATAAATATTGATCAATAAACCCTAAGTTTCGAGATTTTCTTTTTAGGTAAAACTACTTTTATTCCAGTTTTTTCATCTACTATAAATGTCCCGATTATCGGTATTATTCACGGGCAAAATATAACTTCATGGGCGCTAGACTAGACTATTTGTTGGCAAAATCAAATGTATATTTCAGTGTGGCCAAATTCCAATTTCGATATTTCACTAAAAATTGATTTGGGTCCCTCAGTTGACGGCGCCCAGGGCAAATGTCCCGTCTCTGCCTCTAGCGGAGACTAACACAGAAGCCAGATAGATGTCGCTAACATTTTTATACTCTAAGTCCGGTATTACACTTGGCTTATTTAAGCCGGCAACTTTTGGGGTTAATAAGCCAATGTGCTTACATTTGTGGCTTAAATAAGCCAATCCTGTTTGCATATGCTACACAAGTTTACATGGGTGTGTGTGGACTCAACATCAGTCGTGCTTCATTGAAATTGCTGCTGCTCATATACTTCCCAAGATCTTTACCTGCTGACAGTCAGAACGAAAATGATTTCTGCCTACTACTTTTCCCAAACCGGTTCACACGCTTTGCATGTATGCAGATTGTCGATAAGCCATGATTTCGGGTGGCAACTTTTCCCTCCTCAGTCGTTTCTCCCGAAAATCGGCTTAAGTAAGCCCGAAAGTTGCCGTGTGTAATACCGCGCTAAATGATATATCATATAGAAGTAGATTAGATTAATTTACCGTTTGTAACGCCTCGAACCAATCATCGGACACAAAAAATGAACTACACCAGGGTGTTAGGGATGACAAAAGATTTGGATTTACGTCCGTCCGTCTGTGTGTTCGTGAACATAATAACTTTCGAAAGGATTGAGCTAGAGGCTTGATTTTTTTACGTTTCTCGTAAATGACTCGGCTAAGTACTTGAACAAGCAAGATTGGACCATTTCTTCCCCCCTTCCTTATACAAACGAAACAGTTTTTGCAATTTTCTCGAAACCGGAGCACTGCTTCCCCCTCTCCTATACAAATAGTTTTTTCCTGTTTTCTCGAAAACGGTCAGTCGTATTGAAAAATTTATAAAGGTTAAATGTATTTTAAATATGATTTTACATAACCGTTCCATACATCAAAATCCAATCGGACCACTCCTTCTCTCCTCACCTATGCAAATGGTTTTTTTAAATGAACATTTTGTCTGTCATAATATAGAGTATTTGACGATTGGCCCCTGGCAAATGTAGCTTTTCTCATGTCGCATGACGGAAACACATTTGTTAAGGAAATTGGGAAAAATGAATTCACTTGCGCTAAGATGCTTCAATTCAATAAAAATTTATATGAATTCTGGCAGATACTCCACATTTTAGAGGCCTATCTTGCTTTCTAATTACATATTCAACCTAAATAAGAAGTTTTATTAAAAGTAATCTTATGTATTGTAAATTTTCCTTTACGATTAAGGATTTCTTCAATGTCATTGATAGACAATCAAACAGTTTTAGTAGTCAACTGTATGGCCTTAATAATAATAATATAAAACAGTTCTAATTCCATGAGACACGAATCAACATAGGTTTTCCTTTGATTTTTAGTATTTTTTACATTTTTCAATTGTTATAAGCCCATTCAAAACATTTTTGCTTTGAGTTGTTGACCGTCCAGTGAGGTATATAATCGAAATTGGCCAACCTACTTGTATGTCACCACAACAAACATATCTACCAGTGTTTGCTGGTCAGCGGTCATGTCAGATAAAGATAGCATTTAACTTCCAAAGTGGTAAACGATCAAACAAAAGCGAGTCATACAGTACAACCCCACAATTCATCTCTACTTTTGTACGTACGCTTCCGATTAATTAAAGTCGCTTTAACGGTTAAGCGATTCACACGATACGAGACAGTTCTCAAAGATTCTAATTAAAACACCCCAAAAATCCTTATGAAAACTGTTTTTATGAATTAAATTCTCACCCAAATTGGCGCAGAATCTGGACATGAAATCTGCTGTTGTGATGAGATCGACTGATGTCTCCAACGCCTTCAGTGTCAATTTGAAGCAACGACCGATTTCCTTCTTGCTGATCTTGCTTACAGCACAAATTTCCTTGAATGTACGCGGAACACCCTCCTGACGACACGCGATATACAAGCAGGCAGAAGCCTTGGCATCATTTGACCTACCTTTAAGATTCTTGCCATCGTGCACCTGAAACCGAACGCAAATTGCGGATTATTCCGGAAACGGTCGTACAACGTGGCTGTTATTTACCTGTTTGAAGAGATTATTGGCGCGATCGACGATTGTTTTGGGCAAATTGATTCTGTCCGCCATTGTGGAGATCTCTTTGAACGCGGAGATCAAAGCCCTGTCCGAGCTGCTCATAGTGCGGCGATTCTGGTATTTGGGTGTTCCGAAGGAGTCGAAAGAAGCGGCCCCCGTTCCTGGCCCAATCATAGTGGACAAATCACCCCCGCTGAGTAGCGGATTCTCCGGCCCACCGACACGAGAAGGATCTACGCCACTTTTCTCGTTGCTGAAGGTTCGCCACTCGGATCCAACATCGATAACACGGTCCCCCACTACAAGGCCACACTCGGAGCAAATCATATCGCCTGCCCTGTAGTCCTCGATGAGCGGGGCGTCGGGGTGGGCGTAACAGCAGACTTTGTTCGTTACATCTCTGTTGGAGAAGCAACGAAAATCAATTTTGGACATTACTTATTCATGGAGTTGGGAAATGCAACATCGGGGCCATAGTCAGGCCAGCAAATGGATTTCGCAACTCTACGACGCAGCGCGCCCCACTGTTGTTGTTTTTTTATATTTTTATCTGTGGGAGCTTCGCTTCGTCCTGCCTGGAAATTCTTAATGTTTGAAAGCACTTACCTGGAAGAGCTGGCCATTTCAATATTAATTTCGCCCAGCAATTGAAAATTATGAAATTTATTTCTCAGTAGCGACAAAAACACTTTTGCAATGGATGCGCGAAGGACGGTTTCTGGGCGAACGGGTGGAACAAGCGAGAGGGTGAATGGGAATTAGGTTTTTTAGGGGCAAGTGCGAACGGAGGAAACGCGTGTCAAAGTGACAACAACAACTCTACTGTCAAATCGAAAGCCTTCCAAGCATTTCCATTTGCTTCCAGGCGGAAATTTTCGAAAACTTTATTTAATGGTCATAATTTTACTGTGTTTGAATATTTTACAAATAAATACACCGTTTACTTTAAGAAAAATTGTATATATAACAAACTATCAATAAAACAGCAGGGAATTCTAAAATTACCGAAGATAAGGTCGTGTGGTGAGAAAGCAACTTTCATGAAGTTCTATTTACACGATTAAGAAAAAGTTAAGGTGACTTTTACCTTTGGAAAGTAAATGCTTATTTCTAAACAAAAAACATAACAAAAGCTATAATTGCCAATCTGGCAATTATTGAAAATCCGTATGGTGATTTAATTGAACGGCGTATCAAAATTTCATTTGAATTCAAATTTTCCAATAAGGTTTTTTTAAAACTTGTTCCAATCGGATTTTGATGTATGGGAGTTTTATGTAGAATCATATTCTAAATAACTTTTGTTCTTGCACTTTTTTGATAAAATGCACAGTTTTTGAGATATTCGCGAAAAACATTTTCGTTCCTATGGGGGGTACCCCCCCTAATAGTCCATTTTTGCCCATTAACGAACTTACTGTTGTTCTCATATAAAAAGTGAAAAGGATTTGCATGAAAATAACAAGAACTAGATGATTTTGCACTTAAATTATCATTACCTTTGACAATGAATAGAATTTTTAAATGTTTCTTTGCCGTTCTTGAGGTAGAAATTTCATTTAAAGGGCCCATAGACGGCCAACTTTGTTGCCAACCTGGTCGCCAACCTGGTTGGTAGTTTTTACCACAGACGAGATGGAATGTTGGCAACCAAGTTGTCAACATCATTTTTAACAAGATCTCGTCGACTTTAGGTGATTTCTCTAATTTTTTTATTGTTTATAGTTTACTATATGATTATAGGACAACTATAGGGTATATTTTGACTAGTGAAAAATGAGTAAGGATTTGTTATTGGTATTGGTTTTAAACGAGTTGTGCGAAGATGAACAACTCAATGCAACTGAGATTGGCAACCAGGTTGTAAACTTGCCTACAGACACCCCAACATGAACGCCAACATGCTAAGTTTTCAATTTTTTTTGATTTTACACCAACCTCGTCGACAACATGAAAAACCAACCGCCAACTTGGTCACAGACGTACAACATCGACTCCAACATTGCATGTTGGCGACCAGGTTGGCAACAAAGTTGGCCGTCTATGGGCCCTTTTAGACTTTCGATTTAATTTAGAACGATTTCTGGTTTAGTCACTCTACGATTTGCCACTCTGTAGATTACAGGCTCTCTAGTGCAAGTTCTACATTCCCACAAACTTTCAACTATTACTAGTGAACTGTCAAAGTGACATCGGCAAACTGCAGTATCAACAGTAGTTAAACAAAAGCAATAAATTTGGAGCGGCGAATTTCAGGACATAAAAATGGTAAATTCTTTTGATTTTATTAAATAGAATAATCAATGTACCTTGCAACATTTCACAGCTTCCACTGTCCTTGTTGAAAACGGCACAGAGCCACCCTATGGTAAATTCTTCTGGCATTCGTTTAAAATCGTTTTCACAGAATTTTTGTATTTTTTTAGTTGGTCGAATTAAAAAACGGTGAAACTTATAACGGTCACTTGGTTAGCTGCGATACGTGGATGAATATCAATCTTCGCGATGTTATTTGCACTTCAAAGGTAAATTAAGTGATTGTTTCAAGAGAATTTCACAATCAAAAATTTTAGGACGGCGACAGATTTTGGCGGATGCCAGAGTGCTATATTCGCGGAAGCACGATTAAATACCTACGAATCCCGGATGAAGTTATCGATATGGTGAAGGAAGATGCCCAGGTGAAGAGTCGGAACAGGACAGATATGAAGGGTCGAGTAAGTGGTCCAGGAGGTGGCGGTGGAGGCGGCGGAATGGGTGGCGGAGGCGCTGGTGGTGGACAGAATCAGCGCGGAAGATCTGGTGGCCGGAATACTTTTGCCAATCGCGGAGGTGGTCGCCCCCTGGCACAAGGAGCTAATAAGAATAAGAAATAGGTTCTACTAAAATTATGTTAAACTGTAATGAATTGAATTCGTAATAGTGGTGAAATTATAAAAATTTTAAGAGAAATGTATGAAGACTGCATTGCCATTGACCGTGTTTTTTTTTTTCTTAACTCGAATTCTGGGGTTAAGTTCGCTTGACAGCTGAATCGTGTGTAATTTTTGCGGTATGTTTTTACTGTTCAATTTAAGTAGAAATAAATAAAAAAAATCTTTTGTAAATACTCAGAAGGTTTAGCATTCAAATTGTGTTATCGTAAGTTAATATTTTTTTTTATTTTGTAGAGTTTCGAGGGGTTCAAAACGTATCTGAAGTTGTGTTCTTGCCATGATCTGAAGCTTTTTCCTTTTTGGATATGAAACGCTGTTATTACTGTTTAAACAAATTCATTTCATCTACTTTTTAAATTAAAGGATCAATTCTACTGGCAAATTTTATTCGTGAGAAGGTTTGAAAACCGTTTCTATAAATTAAATCTTCTGGGATTCAGTGTTTTTACCGGACATGATGAAAACTGTTATATCGAGGATACCGCAGTGAAAACCTTTCTATTACATTGTTTATTACGACATGCTGGCTATAACTACAATATTTTCAGGTTCCGGCTGCGGTATTTTTCTATCAAAACCAACCTGATTAAACGACCAAAGTTTTCGGTCCTTTATTGCCTAAGTTATAAAAAAGGCTAGCATGCTCGGAAGTCTAGCTACCAAAGTTTGGCTAATATGACCGTGCACTGGGTGTAATGAAAGCAGAAAATTTACAAAATTTTCTGGACAAATCCTTAGCCAAAACAAAAAATGGTTGGATCAATTAGAAAATAAAAAATGATGTTCTAAGTAAGGTAGAAGCCATTACAAAGAAGTATGAATGGAAGTATGAGAAGGATCTTCTAGAATTAGGAATTAACGCTGGACAAATCCAAGCTTTGGGCATATTTACGGTTCTTGAACAAAATTCAAACCAACAGAATATTAAAGTCTCATAACAAATGGATCTGAGCAAATAATAGAAATCAAGAAAGGACTAATTCAGACCTTAACTTTTTATTTCCGAATCAGACTTCATTTTCATTCACTTTCTTTTTAACATTTATTATGCACTACATACACACTTGGTTTACTTAAACCCGATCTGGTCTGATTTGCCGGCATACCTTTTGCGGGAACTTAACCCTTTGACGACCATACATTTTCGGCCGAAGGGATTTTGATTTTTTTTTCATTTTCATGATCTGTGACCTGATAATAGTTATGCCGCAAAAAATGGTGGCCCTAGACCCCTCCCTTGCCACTCATTTTTTTATCTCGAAAATTAAAATTGAACGACAACATTCTTATATATAATTCATGTACGTATTTATTTTTGAATTTGAACAAACTGAATTTAATTAGTTGTGCATGTGGTAGACGTCGAAGCAATCGCAAGTACAGATATCGTCGGCTAAGAGTGAAATCGTTCTAAGTCCATTATCATTTTAATTTTCATTTAGCATCATAGGGGCACAGGGGAACCGGCATAGAATTCCCGCCACATACATTTATATTGCCCCATCTATCCTCTACAAAAAACCTTTTAATACCTTTGCTCTATCTCTTAACTGGACGATTTTAAAGCCTAAACCACAATTACGCGTGCGTGCGTGCGGCATTATTTTATTCTGGCATCTAGTAGCTGTCACCGCGTCTAAAAGTAGAGACTGAGCCTACTCTACGCGGCACGGCCGCGGCAACGCGTCTGAGCAACGCGCAATTATACATTTACTCGTATAAATTCGAAGTTTTTACTTTCACCGCGTGGGTGCCGCACGAACGCACGCGTAATTGTGGTTTAGACTTTAGTGCTGAAAGCTCTTGGGCAAGCATACTTGCCTGTGGTCGTCAAAGCGTTACGGTCCTTCAACATAAGGCATTTAAAATTATTAATAATTTGGCGCTTTTGACATCCTCAGCTTCGTTGTATACTGAGAGACTTTTGCCTATTGACAAGATAAAACTGCTTGAGTGAGGATTACTTATGTATAAAATTGCTAAAAACATTAAAAAGCTCCTTCATTTTAGTCAAACTTTCCGATGTCCAATTTCCATGAAACCCGGCGTAACAATGACTTATCTACTGCAGGCATTCCACCTTGTAGCATCCTATATCTCTGCGTTAATTTTTATAGCTCGCTGCCAGTGAACGTAAGAGTGATCGACTCTGTTGCAGCTTTCAAATTAAACCTACGTAACTATTTTATGATCAACCATTGACCATATTGATTTATTGTTTGTGATACGAGCTATAGCTCATTTATTCAATTTATGAATTTATTAATTTTAGTACACTTCTTCTTATAATTATTATTCGTCTTAGTAATAATTATTATTCATCTTAGTAATTTTGTAATGGTATTACGAGACAGGGATATATCAATATAATTTAATGAAAAAAAAAACATTAAATTCATTATGTTGCCAATAAGATATTAATAAAACTTATTATTTCAAAAGTGAATGGTAACTCAAATTTTATTCTTTTGATGTTTTCCTGTGGAAAAAATAGTTGAAATCGATCGAGATGAGGAAAAAGTCGATTTGTCTCAAAGCGACTGAACCGATTTTTATGATCCATACAGGGGCGTGTGACGCTGAAATCCTTGGGGTTCGCAGAATTTTCTGTAGATACTTTATATCAAATTTATTTTCAAAGTTTAACCTATATATATAAAATCGTTTAACCTGATTGACTGACTCAACCCCTGAAGCTAGAAACTTGAAACTTTCACAGTATGTCCCAACTATCACGTAGCCGCTTAGTATGGCGGGGTTTTCCGAAATTTTACCACTATGGGGGTAAACGAGGGGCAAAGAGGGTTTGGGTGTTTTTAAACACTCCTGCTCACTAGGAAGCTGAAAAGCTTCACTCGGGGGTTTTCGGGGTCGCTAATCACGACTCCGGTGTTAGATATTCAAAATTCGAAACGAAAGGTCCTGTAAGGATAACGCAAATGTCCTTTTTACCATTTTTCCTCGAAAAAAACGGGCAATAAGGGGGTTTCGGAGTCGCTGATCACGAATCTGGTGTTAGAATTTTAAAATTTGGGACGGGAAGTTTTTAAGTTATTTCTTTGCTTTTTATTCGCAAGAAAATTTTTGCAAAAAACTTTTACCCGAAAACGGCGGGTATGCAAGCTAGTAAGCTATATTTTCGTTCCTCTTAAAGGAAACTCTTACGATAAGCCCATCCTGTACTACAAATTTATGAAAAAAATTGGCTTTAAAACAATCAAAAGTATTTTTGCAATTTTCCAAACTAGTTTTTATTTGATTTTATACCTTTAAAAATCACCATAAACTCTTGGTGATTCAATCTATCCCTATAATCCTGCTTTTCAACCAAAGTAAAGAAAATCACGATTTAAAATTTCGTGCAGCTGAAAAAATCAATTAAGTGGGAAATAAAAACAAAAAAAATTCTCTATAAATTTGCCTTTCACCATAAGGTGATGTCCTTACCCTTCTCGAGATATCTTCAAATAGGTGCAGCGATATGTGCTGCGCCGATGGCAATTTACAGCTATTAATCGTAGATCGTAAAAAATAGCAGAACTAAGTGCGACTCTTCCTTGAGATCTCTATAGACTTCAATTTAAACGAATATCGGACGTTGAACCGTAACTCTACTAAAAAATATGTAATAGTAAATCTTTAGAAAGTATTTTTATGTTTTGTAGAAAAATCACAGGATAAGCAAGTGAAAGTAGATATACATTTTCTGGATTAAATGATTAAGAAGTTTTCAACATCATTCAAGGTTGGTTTTTATTATTTTGTTTGCATCAATTCCCTGCAAAAAATTTTTTTGACAAATTTCTTTATAGCTTTTCGCATTACATATCGTTAATCGAATCTCGAGTGTTTCGGAATTGTACTATCGTGTTTATTTAAAAAAGGATTTCCGATTTAATTTCTATTCGATTTCGTTGCCGAATTCAGTGAATTTGTACCGAAAACTGCTACCAATGTCGCGAGTGAAAAAATTGTGCAATGCTCAAACCCAGCATGGAGACTATCGGAGTGTCGATGAAGAGAACATTGTCGTCTTACGCTTCTGTACGTCACCCCAACCGACTGGGTCGGATGGTGGTGGTGGTGGTGGAGGATCTACCGAGGAGGATGTTCAATGTGTTTGGTTCGAGGAGTTCGATCCACAGCCGGAAAACTCATCAGAACAGGTAGGTGGGCGCCTATGTGCAAAATTTTATTACAAATTCTGAAAACATGCAAACGAGTTGATTTGATTTTCACCTTTGTTAACTAACTTTTTACATTTTATACTTTCTTTACTCAATTTGTTTTACATGTTAGATGAGTAGACAGACGAGCGACTAGAAAAAGTAAGATGAAAGGGTATTACCATGAAAAAGGATTCAACCCAATCAATTACAAAAAGTTCTCTTGATTTTAATTCAAGTTAAAATTCATATTCAAGTCAAACGATAAAGTCTGAATAAAATTGTGATGTAACTCATAACATTTTTTTAAAAATATTGATGGGGGTTCAAAAATTCATTTTTTAAATCGTTTTTTTTTCACTGGGTTTTTACAAATCAATTTTGTAGAGTTAAAAACAAAAGAGGGCAAACAGGTAAAGGAAGAATTGAAGCACTTTCCTCATTATTTCTCATATTTATTCGCAATCCATAAAAAGGCATTGAGATCTTATTTTTATACCCGTATGGTGAAACCAAAGGGTATATTAACTTTGCCTTACCGTTTGTAACGCCAAGATCCCGTCATCGCACAAAAAAATGAATTACATCAGTGTGTTTAGAATGATAAAAATAATTAATTTTTGCATGTCCGTCCGTCTGTCTGTCCGTCTGTCTGTCTGTCCGTCTGTCTGTGGCGCGGATTGCGGGCGCACGGATTGAGCTAGAGACTTGAAATTTTGCGTGGATCCGTTTTTCGTAAAATGCGAGGCTAAGTTCGTTAATGGGCAAAAATGGACCACTAGGGGGGGTATCCCCATACGAACGAAATCGTTTTTTGTGAATATCTCAAAAACGGTGCATCTTATCAAAAAAGTCCAAGAACAAAAGTTATTTAGGATATGATTCTACATAAAACTCCCATACATCAAAATCCGATTGGAATAAATTTTAAAAAATATTGGAAAGTTTGACTTCAAAGTGGAATTTTGGTACAACTGTTCGAATTTTGATACGAATATCACCATACGGGTCTCCAATGATTGCCAGATTGGCAATTATAGTTTTTGTTATGTTTTTTTTAATAAAAGGGAGGGCGTCAACAGGAAGAATTATATAGAGGTTTTGTTTTGTGGAGGTTCTACTGTGCTACTACAAAAAAAATTTAAAAACTTTTAACACAAAGTATACGCCGCAGGGGATTTTTTGAAATGAATGCGTCGTACTTAGACAAAAATTTTTCCTCGAAAAAGCGCACTTTGGGCATAAAAATTTGCGTACAAATATGCATCACGTATAATTTCGGCACTAAAGTTTTTTTTTAGAACAAAAGAAAAATGTTTCGGCATTTTTTTTTAGAACAAAAGAAAAATGTTTCGGCATTTTTTTTTTCGAGTTTTCGTGTGGGCAATATGGATGACTTACAGCGAAAATCTTTGGTCGGTGGAAGAAAAGTTTGGTTGGTCGAGAGGAAATTTGACTATGTCAAGTATACAGAAATTAGCTCTTTTTATCTCAGTGTCCCAAAAAAACTCGATTGTCTCGTAATTTTAAAGAATGTTTTGATTATATTTAGCATCTTTATTATGATTGTGGTCGTTATACTAGATACTTAAACATTTGCCACATTTAATGTTACCGCAATTGTAAAATCCTTACTCGATATCAACTGCACAAAACGACTTTAAAAAAAGTTTCCAAATCCAGATAAACATTAAACATTGTAATCCATTTGCGAATTAATTACCAGTTTGTCGTAGTGTAACAATAGCTAAACAACATATTGTTCAACGACAGAACAGAAGAAATCCATTACATAAAATGCAAATTCAAATGCAACTTCATCATCGTCGCATCACTCAACATTCTTCTACATGCAACAATGTTTACGGATGCATTAAATTTCGTCGCATTGTTTAACAAGAAAAAGGCACAGAAAGATAAAATACTGTAACAAATCATCCTACAGATAAAACATATTCATACAAAAATAAAAATGAATTCTTCCGATCATTCGCATTTATTGAAAGGTAAGGAAAGAAATGCAAAAAGAAAACCTCAGATTTAAATTATTCAGAATTTAATCCCTTTTTCTATGATGTACCTGCCGCCAGAAAATGGAAAAATTTAAAACGTAAAAAAAGGAAAAAAAATCTTCCTTTTCGTCAGAGTGAATGCACATTATCGCGAAATTCTACGATTTCAAGAAAAGTTAATTTCTTTCCCTTAATCGCAAATAAAAATCTACCCCAAATCAAATCTCCATTTATCGTCATCAACTCACCGTCAGATTGCTTCATTCCCTTAACCGCTTTTAAGAGCTGTCTTGCCAGGAATTGAATCCACCTGCCCTTTTTTTAATATCGTTATAGCAATTGCAAAATGTCAGGAAATGATAACGTGACTTCCTTCGAAATATGAGTAGGAAAAAAAAATGTGTAAAGTACATAGGATTCTTGTGCTTCGTACTTTATACACTTTGCCGACTGTCTCTTGGTATTTTTTTATGCTAAATATATGTTGAAGTGTATCAATATCCATTTAATTTTCCAACATACTATGCCATTTCCCTTTTCTTTGTACCTGCCTAGGAGCACTCATTTTTCTGCGATTTCCTATTCATGTATCCTCGACATTTAATTTGATTTTATTGCGGTAATAGAGAACCTTATTTCAAACGCTCTTTGTCTAAGTAATAATTTCCGGAACTAAAATGTTTTTTATGGCTTTTTTATATTCTTTGAAGTCACTATATAGATATATGCAAACAATGCTAAAGTGCAAGTCGTCTTTTAATTTAATATGTACGGGGTGGATAAAATTCATTATCTTAACCGAAATGAATTTTACTTGCTTTTAAAATGTTTGTAATAATCATATTTGTTGAAGAAATTTAATTGTGAACAGGAAATCAAAGTATAAAGCTTTAAGAGCTAAAATAAATTATGTTAACCAATTCCATGAATTTAAAAGCATTTAAAAACTTGCTGAACAGCAAGAAAAATCTGCCATATTCGAAATTAGCGAAATCAACATCGAGTACATAAAAAATGTCTGTTTAGGTCGACCAGTGTTTTCTTAACCACACCCGTCAATCAAAAAATATTTTTTTCAGTGTGTCTATTTGTTTCCAGTGATACTGACAGACTTTACAGTCTCGTGTAAAGGCCGGGTTACGATCTAGTAGACCTTGATATATAAAAATTTTCGCCAACGGCGTATTTTTCTACAAATTTTCTGCCTATGGCGGCTCTTTCTGAAAAGAATTTTCCCTGGGGCACATTTTTCTTATTTCACATCAAAAAATCGGAATTTAAATTTTCTCAGAAATGTGCAATTATTCGAAATAAAAAAGGAATTTCTCAATATTTCTTTTTGATTTTTATTTCGGTCAGCTTATCATACTCATCATACTAATATATAAAAATGAGTTGGTGTCTGTCTATCTGTCTGTCTGTCTGTTCCTCTTTCACGCAAAAAACGGCTGAACCGATTGACTTGAAATTTGGCATGAGTGTCTGTGGTAGTTCTGATTCCCACATAGGCATACGGAAAAGTAGCTCGAAGGGTGGGGGTAAAGTGATTTCGAAATTTAGTTTTTGCGCTATGTTACTCTTTCGCGGGGAAACTACTGAACCCATTGGCCTGAAATTTGGCATAGATGTTCGTCGGGGGTCCAGCCCCAACATAGACTCATTAAAAAGTTTTTAAGTTCTTTCCGGTTTTCTTCGTATTCTAAAACTTAGACAAAAAACTTAACCCGGCAACGACGGGTAGGTAAGCTAGTATTTAGATAAAAAGTATTTATACCGGCCCCTCCGTGTAAGACGGTTGGAACTTGACGCAAAATATTATTTCATAACACATGCATCGAAAATATGCCTTTCGATGCCTCCGTAGCGGGTCGAAAGTTGCGTTTCGCTTCGCTCGTGCAGCTAACTTCACACTCTTGAAATCGTTGACTTTCGCCCCTTGTTGCGTAATATACTATTCAATGTTGAATTTTTAGATTACTGAAACATAAAACCCGTGAACTGTTTTGAGATGTTTAGAGTTTACAATTAAAAAGTGCAGGTTTTTATTTCTAAATTCGCAAAAAAATTAAAAGTCTTCGCATTACAAAGTTGTATTGAATTTACAAAAATGTTAGAAGTTTTAGACCTTCAGAGAGATACAAATGCCTTGCACGGAAGTGTCAAAATCTATTACTTATGATCTCTAAAAAAATGTAGGGGACCCAAAATTGATAGTTTGGGATCGCTACACCCCTAACCCGTTTAAAAAACATGATTAGTATTAAGCAGTGCCAACCTAGCCATTCAAAATATCTAACCACTTCTAGAACATATATTTTAAATAAGAATGTATGTATGTAAACAAATATATTTATATTATAAGCCTTTTTCAAAAGGCTGCGAGAACCTGATTTAACCCCTGGAGCACAATGAACGCAATCAAGCCGCAACTAAGGACTCTTCGAACTGTCACGCAACGCAGTTCAGGAGCGGTTAAGCACAATAGAAGCGTCGTCTGTTGCGTTGGGAGACAGAAAAATTAAAAGTGAACTAAAGTAGAAAAATATATAAAAAATGGATAATTTTGAAGCGATAATTTGCTTTGTTGGTCTTTATCTTTGTTATTTGTATGTTATTTCACTAAAGCTATCAATTTTTCCTCGAACGACATTTTTCCAACCTCACTTTATGAACTGTCAACGCAGACTTGTTTCGTTAAAGTTCAAAGTTTGTCAACTTTTGCGTCGATTTATTTCACAGAAATGCTCACTCAAAAGCATTTCTGTGAAATAAACTCTTAAGTGACATTTGGATGCGTGATGGTTGCGGCTTGGTTGCGTTCATTGTGCCCCATGGGTAAGACTCCAAAGGGGTGCGTCCACGGAAAAGTTTGGGAGCCACTAAGCTAGCGCTACATGAAATTCGCCGCAGGCAAAAATTTTCACATATTCAAAATCAAATATAACTTGCAATGTTGAAACGTTGAAATACAATCGACTTCCATAGTTGAACAGGCGTGTAAAAGTCGATTGGCTTCCTTTTGTTCAACTATGCGCTGTTCAATTGGGGAAGGTAAAGTTTAATTGCGGTAGGTAATTTTTATATTAAGTATAACAGCTATTATAGCGTTAAAACACTTATGATTAGCTAATGTACAAAGATGTAAATGTCTTCCTACTGTAATTGAAACTTCAGTTGTAAAACGTTGTAAAGCATTGTCAATTCCCACCTCCAACTGGAGGTGAACTTCGTTCGCCAGTGTACGGGAAAAATTCACTTGGCCAAAAAAATTGACTCCATTAGTAACAACTTAATCGAAACTAAATTTGTCATTGGTAGCAATATTAAAGTCTACTACCAAAAATTGCTAATTTTAAGACTACGTAGACTCGACTTTACGTTGATTGGTATGGCCCTTTGTGTTCATACAATACCTTATTATTTAATAACATTATTTTTCTGACATATCCTCTTCATTAATTTACAAAATGAAAATACATAATTGTCATCGCTGTAATTACTTTTTTATGTATTACGTTTTAAGTAGGTACGTTTAACATTCACCATCATTACGAATTTTAATTATTAATTAACTTTATTGCGAAAGAGGAAAATTGAATTTTCCAAAGGCATAACTTTTCTCACCGTTAGGGTGGAATGGGTTTCTTTTTTAATAATTCAATTCAATGCGACGCGACTGATAAACGCAAAAGATTTCTTTTGTTTATGTTTTTAGAAAAACATACTTGAGGACTTTACCCGAAATTTATTTATTCAATTAATCTAGTCTCGTTTTTCCTCTCCAAGTTTATCGTGCAAACATTAACCCCTAACCTTTTTAAGCAGCGCAAACCATGAACCTCAAGCAATTGTAATAAAATCGTGGAAATTTTGGCAAACGGAATTCACCCTTAAAACTCATATGCGTGGTCTAATTTAATTAAAAATAATTACGAACCTACTATACGAATATAAACGGATTATAATTTAAAAATGAATGTAATATGGACTGTTGAGTTGACTGAAAGAAAGTACGTTCAACCCAACCTCCGTCCCCTTTCGGTGAGGTTTTTCATCGTTTCAATTTGAAGATGAAAAAGAAGTCAAGCCAGCAATTTATTTCGTTTCGTGTAGAATTCTGTGAAAGTTTTGCGTGTGAAGTTCGTCGTAATTATTTGCCACGGCAATCTTGTTCAAAAGCTGTTCACCGAAAGATTAAATTTTGGGAAAATTAAAAACGAAATCCACACACATGTGTTTAAGGATATATGCAGAAATATGAAAATCAAAGTGGAAAATGTGTAATCTTGCCACGAAACTCACGCACTCCGATTCATATATTTATACCACATAACACTGTAAACTAATTACGGCTCTTTTCTTTTTGGTGAAATTACGACGTCAATATGACTTTTTTAATTAGACAGATTAAACAATTCGCTACAAAGTAAGTACGATATTAAATTTTGTTTGAAGTTTTTCCTTCGAAAAAATAAAAACGCCGTGTGGTTTTAGCCAGTAAATAAAAGGCATATATTTGATACCAAGTAATAAGAAAATGAATCAAATGAGCTTTTTAAAAAAAAAAATAAAATAAAATAATAACTCTCAAAGAGACTTTGTGAAATTGAAATCCAAGTGAAAAACACGCTTTATTAAAATTCCTCAAAAAAGAATGTTTTTTTTTAGTTTTAATTGGCTATGAGAAAACTCGTATAAAGTTTTATTTTCAAAAAGGTTCAGTAAATGCTTTTTACGCTTCAGAGTTCAAAACCTTTATCGTTTTTTTTTGTGTTTTTATGAATAAATTGCCATCACACTTGCGGTTATAGAAATTCCATTTCCTTTGTGAATTCCACCTCCAAACACTAAAATTTTTATTTTCCCAGTGTTGAAAAATGTATGCAGGCAATTAAATTTTTTTTTATTATTCGTTCTTAAAAATCTGTGTTGACTGGGGATGCGACAAAGGCGCCAATGGATAATTAGCTTCATTTCATACTTTATATCTTCATATCCTTATAGCATATCCGTCTGCTATGACTGAGTTTTTTGTCAGCCATTCTCAGAGTTATGATTCAGAATAAATAGCCTCGTCCTTATTATTTATTTAACGAGTTCCATTCGAGAGGGATCCTTCAATAGTTCACTGCAACGGATGTTGGAATTCAGTTAAAAACATCCCCAGGGATCAATGGAGGGTGGAAACATTTTATTGTGTAGATAAAAAAATCATTTTTTTACAGTACGATTCGATTATCATGGATATTATGTATGTAATGTAGCTTACATAAGTAATAAATGTATTTTTTCTTAAATTTTTTAGGAGTTTTAATTTTTAAGTTTTCGAAAATTTTGACTCCCATTTTATTTTATTTGCGTCCACTTGGTATAAATTTGCTTTATAATCCGTCTAACCATCTAACGGGTACGGTTTTTTAACCTCTCTAACGATAAAAACCGGACCAAAATTTCGTTAGAGGTTCAGGAAAGTGGTAGGAGGGTATTATAATTAGGTCAAAATTATATGAAAAACATAACAAAAGCTATAATTGCCAATCTGGCAATTATTGAAAACCCGTATGGTGATATTCGTATCAAAATTCGAACAGTTGTACCAAAATTCCACTTTGAAGTCAAACTTTCCAATAAGATTTTTTTAAATTTATTCCAATTGGATTTTGATGTATGGGAGTTTCATGTAGAATCATATCCTAAATAACTTTTGTTCTTGGACTTTTTTGATAAGATGCACCGTTTTTGAGATATTCACAAAAAACGATTTCGTTCGTATGTACTCTCGAAAAAATGGAGTCGATTACGCACCGAAAGGGAGTTTGAGGGAGTCCATCACCTATTGGAGAAAATCGAGCACCGGGCTAGGGAGTTCACAACAATTCCTTATGGGTGTTAATTTTTAACAATTTTTCGGTGTTAAACCCAACTTATTACCAAGAAAAAAACCTCGCAAATTCTCTTTTTTTTGCAAGCATTTGAGATGTTTTGATTTTTTTTTCGTGTTTCCAAAGTTAATATTGACTTGTTAAAAACTTTTCTTGTATGTCTCTGCCGGAACTCGAACACGGGACCTCTCGAATTGTAAACCATTTGCCTTCCCAATAGGCTGTTGAAGCCAATTGGCAAGCCTCTTCTAAACGTGAACATCCTTTACAATTAAATAACTCCTAAAAGGAGTTGTAGTGAATTTTTGACTCCTTTTCGGAGTTCATTTAAAATTTAGGTCAAAACGGTGTTAAATTGAATATTTAGCTCCGTAAAATACAAATTTAAAAATAACTCCGCGCTACGGTGTTAAACTTTTAGCTATGTTTTCAGGCGGAGTTAATTCGTCCCCGGATTTTTTCGAGAGTGTGGGGGGTACCCCCCCTAATGGTCCATTTTTGCCCATTAACGAACTTAGCCTCGCTTTTTTCGAAAAACGGATCTGTGCAAACTTTCAAGTCTCTAGCTCAATCCGTGCGCCCGCAATCCGCGCCACAGACAGACGGACAGACAGACGGGCAGACAGACAGACAGACGGACCGACAGACGGACGGACATGCAGAAATTAAATATTTTTACCATTCTAAACACACTGGTGTAATTCATTTTTTTGTGCGATGACGGGATCTTGGCGTTACAAACGGTAAGGCAAAGTTAATATACCCTTTGGTTTCACCATACGGGTATAATCACTTAGCGGGATTAAGAGGTCACAGGGAACTGTCATGGTATAGATTTTCGTGAATAAATAAAATCCTTCAAGGATCATCCAGATCAACATCTCTTTAGAAGTTTGGAGTTTAATATGATTTCTAAGATTCACGAGATAGCAGGAGATTGGCTTACTGTTATGGTGCGGAGTTTAAATGCAGAAACACCTAGGACTGCGAAGTCGACTGTGACTGCGGCTGCGGCGTCAAGTTTCACATCGAAAAATGTAGCGACCAGGTATTTACATGGAGTGACACACATGTGTTCCACTCCGCGTTTCAACTGCTACGTCAACTGCGTAACCGACGGCACAGTCGACGTCGCAGTCGAACTCGCAGTCCTACCATAAATTTGGTGTGCAGACATTTTTTTTTCGAGGAACGATCTGTCTGATGATGAAACTCGGATCAAAATTGGCTATTTGGTTTAGAAGACCGGCTAGTCTATACCAGGTTTTTTCTGGGAGCCCAGTAAAAAGTTAACTGTGATGAAGTACAGTAAAATTGAATGTTTTCTCCCAGTAAATATTGGATTGTATCTCCAGTAAAATTCTCATACTGGAAAACTGAAACAAACTGGAATAACAGTGATTTTTACTTTGAATCCGGGTAACATTTGCTGGGATTACAGCCAAAATTGAAAAGCCATTCAAATCCTTTTTTAAGATTTAAAAAACATTTGAATGGTTTTGGTAACAGTTTTTCCTAATTAATTTTTATATTGTTATTAAATCTGTAACAAAAAGGCGAAACATCTTGAGTCGATTTTCAGGCGAAGCCAAAGTGGTCTCTCTAGAAGTGCCTTACATATCACTTTGGCTTCGCATGAAAATCGATTTAAGATGTTTCGCCTTTTTGCTACAGAAATATTTCTTTGTTATTAATATTTTATTTTACACGCTTTAAAATATTCTGTTTGAAAAATTTCTTACCACTATTGAGAGTCGATCTCAAGAACTCTGTGTTTGTTTAAAAAAAGAATTAAAAAAGTTTCTAAACATGAATGACATTTACTATAGTGAAACATTAAAGTGTCAGAAACAGGTATATTTTGTTTGGAAAACCGTGATAATATAAAATTCTGGTAAAATTTTCAGTGTTTCAGTAAAGTTTATTGCCTTTCAGTAAATTTTACTAGAAAAGCACTAAAAATATATATGTATATAGTCGCGTTTGGTTTTCTTTCAAAAATGTCTAGATCAACGTTTTTCAATCGGCCGGTCGCGAGGCCCTGTGAGGTCTCCAAAAGTTTTTAAGGGGTCGCGATATGCACTAGGAAAAGTGTAATATACTTTAAACATTTAAAAAATCGCTTTTTATCATATTTTTTGATGAAGAAGCTCCAACTGGAGCAACCAGAATTTTTGGGAAGTGGGTAAGTCCAAAAAGGGCTGAAAACCTCTTGAGGGTTGAAATGGAGTTTTCATTCCAGAAGCATAAAAATTGAATAAAAACTCACACATCTCTCTTATCTAGAATCCACTGTTCACGTCGGTCTTACAAATACTCCTGTGAATTACAGCAGACAAGAAAAGTTCTGGAAAATGACGCGGTAAAACTGTATTTGCTATTGAATTTGCAATAAGTTAAAATTAAAAGCCATAGTTTGATTTGATTAACTCAATGAATAAAAGAAAATACTGCAATTTTCACAACAATTTTTCAACATCGATTCATTTTCTATGCAGTTTTATTGAAATCATACTTTTCCGATAAATTTCATTTCAATTGTATACCTTATGGAATGTTTATAAAAGCTGTCATTCGAAACATTGAAAATGAAATGTGAATTCCTGTAATTGATTTTAAATTCATCAATTTTTTTTATGTGACACAAAAATTCACCAAACCCGTGAAAATTCACTGAAAAATTCTAAAAAAAAGAGCAGTCACTTAAAAATGCAGTTTTATTTGCTAGAAAAGTGGTCCAATAAATTTTCATTGAAGTCCCTTTTTTATCATTTCAATGAAATTCATAAAACATCTGTCCTGAAACACAAAATGAACGTAAATCGATCTGACATCGTTTTGTGAACAGGACTTAAGAGTTTTTTTCTGTGTTTTGTTCCCAATTTATTTAAAAAAAAATCACCATCCATGGTTGAAAATCCGGACATACCTGGTTTAGTACAGCGGTTCCAATTTTTTTTTTTCACTTGGAAGCGTGACATTTTCATTTCAAAAGTTAAGCTCCTGGCTTAAATTTCACCCCTTCCAGCCCTTGAGTGGTTTCCTGCCATCGATTACACATTTTTTCCGGTAGTAGGAGAATATTTAAAGGCCTGTCCATGCTGTCCGGATGCCCATTTACTAAAAATTTATTTATAAATTTATCTATATATATACCTATATATTTGTTGAAGTATTACTTAAAATATAAATTTTCCCTGTTTCCTTTTTGTTTTTACTCGTTTGGATTTATTTTCATGTTATACATGATTTTGTTCGATCTTTGGTGGAAATTTGCGTTTTTATAAATTTGATTCGCAATATTAATGGCCAATGACGACATCAACATTGGTTCGTTTTGTTTTAGTGTTCTTTTGATTGGCATTATACATAAACAATAATGGGAAATCCACTCAAATACGAATTAAAAAAATTTATTCATCGGTTTATTGCACATATTGCTATTTTGGTAGATATACGAATTTTGCGTGTAACTTTGAATAACTAAGTTTTTTTTTTAATATTCATCGGATGGGGTTAGATTTGGCTGAAAATCACAAAAGTTGTTTGTTGCTCATTAAAAATTAGTTCCAGTACTGAGGTTTTTTTACCGTTATTTTGTACTATTTACATGTTCACAATATGAAAAAGTTTTTGCTGCTGAATTTAAAAGAAAGGACAAAAATTGCGTTTTTAACGGAACTAACCGGAATTTTATAATACCAATATCATCAGGGTGTTTAAGATGGCATAAGATTTTGATTCTCGCATATCCGTCTCTTCGTGTCCGTCAATATGTCCGCCCGTCTATCTGTCCGTCTACCTGTCTGTCTGTCCGTCCGTCTGTTCATCTGTCTGTGCATCTGTCCGTAACTTTCGAAAGGTTTGACACCATAACTTTCGAAAGTTTTGAGCTAGAGACTTGAAATTTGGTACAGTTAGCCCGGGAGCCGTAGAACAAAAAATAACAACGAACAGTTGACGGGACGAAATATGTTTGAATACCTGGATTTTTATCTAACTAAGAAAAAATTATTCTACGGCGACCTTCCAAAGTGGTGCTAAATAAGCGACAGATCGCGATTTATTCCGTGGTTTCGTTGTTAAAAAAAACGACGAGTTAACGGGACAAAATTTATTGCAGGATCTAGATCTTGGTCCAACTAAGAAAAAAATCTTCTACGGCGACCTTCCAAAGTGGTGCTAAATAAGCGACAGATCGCGATTTATTCCGTGGTTTCGTTGTTTAAAAAAAACGACGAGTTAACGGGACAAAATTTATTGCAGGTTCTAGATCTTGGTCCAACTAAGAAAAAAATGTTCTACGGCAACCTTGTCAGGTGGTGCTGTGACAGATCGCGATAAATGACATACGTTTTAGTATTTTGGCAAGAGTTCAGTTTAGCGACAATGACGCTACAGATTTTTGGTGTATAGGGAGGGATAGAGGGAAGCATCCCCTATCCAAAATGGGTATTTTTAGCCGTCGCTCGCCCCCCCTGCCCCCTCCAGGGGTCCTCAAACTTGGTATGAAACTTTTTTCTGGGGGGTGGTAGGGGGGTGTGTGGTACCTCAAATGAAAGGTAATGAAGAGTACATTCCAAAAATATATAGCATGATGGAATTTCCCCCCTCACCCTTCGATTTACCCCACGAAGGGATATAAATAGATGACATATGTAGATGACATATGATATAAGATCGCATGGTAAATTTGAACCTTTTCGCAATGCGGTGCGAATTTGCACATCGAACGCACCAAGTGCCTAAGTGACCAAGTTTAAAGTCATTCGAATATGCAGAATTGGATCAAAATTAGGCTATAGGATTTTAACCTAACCAATGAAAGTAAATGCATGCTAGAAAACATAACAAAAGCTATAATTGCTGGCAATTATTGAAAACCCGTATGGTGATTTAAGTGAACGGCGAACAGTTGTATCAAAATTCCACTTTGAAGTCAAATTTTCCAATAAGATTTTTTAAAATTTATTCCAATCGGATTTTGATGTATGGGAGTTTTATGTAGAATCATATCCTAAATAATTTTTGTTCTTGCACTTTTTTAATAAGATACACCGTTTTTGAGATATTCACAAAAAACGTTTTCCTTCCTATGGGGGGTACCCCCCCTCTAATGGTCCATTTTTGCCCATTAACGAACTTAGCCTCGCATTTTACGAAAAACGGATCTGTGCAAACTTTCAAGTCTGTAGCTCAATCCGTGCGCCCGCAATCCAGACGGATAGACGGACGGACATGCAAAAATTAGTTATTTTTATCATTCTAAACTGGTGTAATTCATTTTTGTGTGTGATGACGGGATCTTGGCGTTACAAACGGTAAGGCAAATCTAATATACCCTCTGGTTTCACCATACGGGTATAAAAAGTATATATCACAATTTATTCTAAAAAATAATCTATGCAGAATGAAACCCTTTAATGAAAGGCCATTTACTATCCTATTTTTTTGAAAATTATACACAGAGAACTGGATAATAGTCGAATTATTTAAATTTATTTCTCGTCCTTCTTTATGCATTGTCGTTAATAATAAATCTAAGCAAAGAACGCGAATTACCCATTAGATTTTAGAATAATTCAATTTGAATTAGAAGAAATTGCAATATTGTGGTCATTTGGGGCCCATATTGAACAATTTCAACCGACAACAAATTATCAGGGGACAAACTGCTTTCAACCATTCATAAAATAGTTCATTAGACAATAAATCTAGAAATACTCAAGTGTTGACATAACACATGGATCAATAAGTCCCGAGACTAACAATGAAAACAACATTTTTTTTGCCAAATTTTTTTTTATTCATCAATATAATCACCTTTTAGGGTGATACAATCGTTCCAACGCTTTTCCAATTTTTCAATACCATGTTTATAAAAAAAATTATCTTTCGCTTCAAAATAAGCTTCAGTTTCAGCGATGACCTCCTCATTTGAGCCAAATATTTTTCCCTGGAGCATTTTTTTAAGATCAGCAAAGAGCCAGTAGTCACTGGGGGCTAAATCTGGCGAGTATGGGGGGTGGGGAAGCAGATGAAAGCCCAATTCGTTCAATTTTGCCATTGTTTTCATCGACTTGTGGCAGGGTGCATTGTCTTGGTGAAAAAGGATTTTTTTTCTCTGCATGTGTGGTCGTTTTTTTGCGATTTCCTCCTTCAAACGCACCAGCAAGTCAATATAATAATCACTGTTGATCGATTTACCTTTTTCGAGGTAGTCAATGAAAATCACGCCATGCGTATCCCAAAAAACTGACGCCATGACTTTGCCAGCTGACTGCTGCGTTTTCGGACGCTTCGGACGGCTTTCGCCAGCTGTGCGCCACTCAGATGACTGCCGCTTCGACTCTGGAGTGTAGTGATGTATCCATGTTTCGTCCATGGACACGTAACGACGCAAGAAATCTTTTTTATTGCGAGTAAATAGCGATAAACAGCTTTCTGAATCATCGACTCGTTGCTGTTTTTGTTCCATCGAAAGCAATCGCGGCACCCACTTGGAAAAAACCTTTTTCATGCTCAATTTTTCATGAAGGATAGTAAATGCACTTCCATATGATATCTGTGTTATCTCAGCAATCTCACGGAGCTTCACTTTACGATCTTTCATTATAATTTTTGTCACTTCACTCACATTTTCCGGTGTAACGGCTTCCACAGGTCTACCCGAGCGTTCCGCGTCATTTGTGTCGGTACGACCACGTTTAAACTCGGCAAACCACCGACAAATCGTTGCTTTTGATGGACAAGAGTCGGGGTAACATTTTTCAATCCATTGTTTCGCTTGCACGGTGTTTTTACCCATTAAAAAACAATGTTTTATCAGAACACGAAACTCGGTTTTTTCCATTTTTTAAACAAACTACAAAACGACTTTACTCCAACCTCGATAACTCAGCTGTTTCTGGTCCGATCGACTTAAAATTTTGACACGTTTCAAGCAAAGGTTAGTACTCTAGAAAGACGTGGTTACTGGTTTACTACGAGCGTCATCTCTGGGTTAGTCTCGGGACTTATTGATCCATGTGTTAGTTGTGGTCGCCAACATAAATCGTTTACATATGAAGCTATAATTAAACTCGCTAATGTCCAAATAGCATAAACAAAAACTTTTTGGCCATTTCTAAAAGCTCCAATACGAACAAAAACGAAGTAGGTACAAGTCTAAAAATATCATCGAAACACGAATAAAAGTTGAAATAACATTTTACTGGATCAATTATTATTTCCACCGATAATCTATGTTGTTAGCAATAGAATAAAACAAACAAACAAAAATTGACATAAATATTGGTAGAGGTGATACATAAAAGCCACAAAACTAACTAAAATCCACCTAATGAACTTAACCATTGGGAAAATGTATCATTCTGTGGCAAAGATAACGAGAACCAAACTAACCGAAAACTTTTGTACAGAAATATTCAACCAAAGTGTGTGTGTTTTTTTTTTGCTGTTGTCGCTGTTGTTGTTGATGGTATCCTGTTTGGATTTAGATTTTTACCATACATGTTCATTCACCTGATTTTGATTTCTCTTCCCCTCTCGTTCCCTCTTTATACTATAGTCAATGTCAGAATGTTAAAATATATTATTTTCCATAGAAATTAGCTTCCTTGTAAACATTTTAATGACTTCAGTATGAAATGCGATACGATTTATGTGTGTTTGAAAAAGCGTAAACATGGCGAGAGTTGGAAATGGCTACTAGCTGTGATTTAGTAGTAGCACTGAAATTCAGAAGTGGGGTTGGAATTCATGAGTGGGATTGAGCAGGTGTTACAATAATATCACCTCTTTGCTCTTGATGCTTAACTACATATGATTCCTTTGATGATGTCATGTGAACATTGGAACAGGAAGAAGAACTTTTGTTTGGCTTATTACTGGCGAGAAGCTTTTAAGTGCTCCCAAAGGTCCTTTTTCTATTTTTCCAATGAGTAATACCATCGCCACTATCCTTGTTACTATAGTTCGCGCTATTGTTAACACTGTGTGTGGCGTTTGTTACTTAAACCTAATTCCCATAACGAGACCGAAAAACATTTTTTTGAAATCTATATTTGCTAACGCCGTGGTTCCCAAACTTTTTCAGTTGACGCCCCCCTTGAACACTTATCAAACACACTTATCAAACAGCTGACGCTTTTTTTGAAAATCTGTCAAACCTCCGTGGTTCTATTCTAATATTTTGAGTTAAAATCCACACACACTTTTACTGTCAATTTCAATTATTTATTTTCCTAGTTTCTACAAAAAAAAACTGAAAAAATAGAAAATTAATGGGATGGGTGACACTGTTTTTCTTTCACTAAAATCTGAATATTAGGTCTGATGTTTTACAGAGCACACCGGAGATCGCTTTCCCGAGTAAGTCTGCAACGCTGCTTTATTTTTATTAGTGTTAGAGTTGAAAATCCAGATTCGCAGAGATATGTTGAACAAAACGGGCGCGGCTGAAATTGCTTCACGCCCTCCTGGCCGTGGCCACACGCCCCCCAGTTTGGGAACCACGGTGCTAAAGGAAACATATCTTTATTTTTTTTTATTAAAATTTTTATTATAAACTAGCTTGCATACCCGGCGTCACCGGGATAAAATTTTTTGGCACCAGAAACCCCGTGAAGTAACTTGACAGCTTTTGAAAAAAAAAATCGCTTTACCTTCAGATTTTCCTTTCCGAATTTTGAAATTCTAACATCAGCTTTTTGCGACCCCGAAAACCACCGAGTGACAGTTCTCAGTCTCCTAACGGGCAGGTTTCATGGTAAAAATCAATGTTTGAAAACACCAGCTCCCTATCCACCCCGGTTAAACCTCTTCGCGAGGTCGTACACGGAGCAACTTTCGGTCATCAGCATGCCTCAGACTCACCAAATTTTAGGAAAGAAACGAGTGCGGCAAGAGGAGAAAAGTCGCCACTCGAAAAGTGTTCTTCACGTCTTCTTTTACGCACACAAACGAAGTCGCTCGTGTAGCACGTCAGCATGCATGTGTGCGTAATTTCATTTTCTTTAAATATTCTCCTACTACCGGAATAGTTTTATTTTTCAGGTAGGTAGGTAAATAACAAATTACCAGTCCTTATTCTTCTATTGTTGGCAGTTTCTATTGTGGCAATTGATATTGCCTCCGTGCTAGCTAGAAAGGGAATGAGCTGGAAATACAACACATATATGAGAACCACACACACATGAGCGATCGCTTGTTGTAAACAAGTTTTTCCTACTAAAAAGTGAAGAAGCGTGTACGTCGGAAAGACATTTTGAGGACCAAAAGCATAGACAATATATATAATAATAGACGCCCAACTCTGGCTTATTGACTGCGACGCTTCAGTGCCTGAAATCGGAACTATTTTGGTTTGAGTATTGGGTAGTTCTAACCTGTGCTAAACTTGGTTTGTGCCCTTGATACATTTTTCTCGCTAGAAAATCCAATAAAAATTTGAAAAAACAAAACCAATATCTTTTAAATGTTTTTTTATTTTAAATTTCAATATATCTTTAAATAGATATCACATTTTGTTTTGTTATTTTTAAATAAATATCACATTACTGCAGTGGCAGTGAAGACGAGGGACAAGCCAAATGTGTCGAGCCAAGCGCTAGAGCTCCAGAGCCGTCCCAAAAGCAGTTTACAATCAAACGCAGCTACGATATAGGGAAGGCGATAGTGCCAGCAAAGCCCACCATAAAGCTTAAGTGGGGCTTGATTTTGAGGCAACTTTGCCTCCGTCTTCATGGAATGCTCGAGTGTCTCGAACGACTGGAAGAGGAATTAGAATTTATTGTAGCAAAGTAAGACTATCCCGAGATCATTACCTCGACTTCCTCAGATCCCAAATAATCACGTCTCTGACTGCAAAAGTATGCAGGTGTGGTCCTCACTGACTAAAGCTAAATATTCGCCCTCGGGCTCCCAAGAAACATCGTTAATGTAGTTTGTGTGACCTAGAAATACACCATGAAATTTTCTCAAAAATTGCAAATAAATGGAGATACCTTTCAGCAGTAAGTCACTGTGGAAAATTCTTAAGCAGTGATGCGCCCCAACCGCACAGAATGTCACAACTTTGGGCAAAACCGACAGCGAAGTCTCAGGGGCGAAACTGATGGCTCACAACGGGTTTCAAGGTACAACTGCTTCAATTCTACCCACTCAAACGAATCGTTCTCTGATTCTTCCTAAAATACCGGTGTTTTAAGGATACTTGAAAAATTACCGGAATTAATATGTGCCCCAAAATGAAGAAAAAAAAACTAACCTCAAATCATGGTCAAGTCGGAGAAAACATGCCACACGCGCGCCATCATGTTTGAAAAACGAAAAACGCATGCAACAACAGCGCATCCGTGTTTGAAATCGGAACTAAAAATGAAATTTACTTTTTGTTCTAAGTTGACACACCGTGACCAAAAGTTGCCGCGACGACAAGAAGCGTGTGCGTTCGCACTTAGGGGTAGAATTGTGAAAAATCGTTTCTTATGTGGTATGATTTGCAAAATTTCATGGCAATTGGTTTATTGGCTCGGGAGATACTAAGATAGTTAATTCAGTGAGTATGTCACTGAGTCAGTGGTATTTGGCTTTAAAGTTACCTATCTAGTATTCTACCAAAAAAAAAAATGTGATGATCCTTTATTCGTAGATTCCATGTGAAATCAGCTTAAATTTTTACTGATTTGAAAATAATTTGGTTTTGCAGGTAGGTTTCCTTATATATAGTTTCGACTAACGATATTACATGCATACAAAGTATAAATAATCGTTAGATATGTAGATACCTATCTGGCCAGTGGTGGGGCGATTATCGATTGACGCAGTTTTTCAACTTGGTATTTTCACTATAATGGTAGAGAGGCGCACACAATAAGTTATCACTCAATACTGTTTGGGCATAAAGATAAGCAAATCATTGATTGAATATTTATAATTTTAATGGTCAGTTGGATGTTTTTACACGATAGTCTCTCCTTAATTATATTAAATGTTTACACTGGTTGTATATGCAGAAATAAATTCATAATTTTTATTGTACTTTTTTACCTGGCTAAAATATTTTATACTTCGATTTACAACGTTTTTGGGCGGGTAAAATTTCGTAATTTTTGATCATTTCTTATAGGCTGCCCATTAAATACGTCACGTTAAATTTGGCCTTTTTCGCCCCCATCCCATCATCCCGCTATGTCACAATATTCAGACTCCCCTCTAAAAATACAGTTCAATACAAGGATTCCCCTTCCAATAATATAAAAAAAAACTCATGTTATTACGTATGATCCTCGTTTCTGTACAGAAAACTGAATATAATTCATTTTTAACAATTGTTCATGTATTAACACTCTAACTGCCACGTCAGCCAAAAAGACCTGTATAGGGATTCTGAGGGAACTGTCGATAATTAGCTGCGACCCATTGGGCTGATTTTTTACTCCGGAGTGTTCCCGAACAAAGCAAAACTGCACCACCTCCAATTCACGAACAATTTTCAAGAACATGTATTGCCATATCGTAGTCACAAACGTTTGAATGGGAAATTTTTCTCTCAGATCGGCGGAGTGTATTCAATTGTAGCTCTTATGGAAATTACATTATGGCTAAAATGATAAAAACTTGTGAAAGCAAAGTTTAAATTGTCATTTCAATTTTTTTGGTGTAATTATATTTGGTTGAACGAAAAAAGACTAAAAATAAATAAAAAATCATAAGTTTTGGTAAATGTTTTATTGTAATTTTGTTTCCTTTATTGGAGGTTCACAGTCAGAGTCTTTTCCTTCCGATGCGGGTATATTATCCTTTGCATTCTTCATCGGTGCAGGGGTTATATCTCCCGGTTTTGTGCCTGCTCCAACGCTTGTTGCAAAAGGAGAACTATGGAGAAGACTATGATGAAATATTCCATCCATGTCTTCAAGGTATGAAAATTTTGAAGCACTAGATCCAGTCCCTCGGTCTTTCACGTTCTTATAAGCGCGGTAAAGACTTTTCCACTTCACCTCCAGATTTTCCGGCGTCGCCAGTGAAAGCTGTGAATATATAAAATGTTTAATTGTTTTTCTTTATTAATTAAATAAATTACCTACCAGTACATCTTGAGCCTCCAGATCTTGCAACATATTTTCCCAGAACCGTTTTTTGCTTCTGGTTCGAAAATATTCCTCTTTTCTGTTCTTGTAACAGGAAATAAGTGCTTTCCCCTCATTGAAAGACCATTTTCGTGGCTGATTCATAATTGAAATTAAGTATTTAACTTAGGACAGTTCTTCCAGTCACAGCACTATTCTACACAAATATGACAGCTCAATTTTGAGGTTAGAAATGGTTCTTGGCATAAAAAATTCGACCCATTGAAAATTTACTCCGGAGTAAAAAAATCAGCCCAATGGGTCGCAGCTATTATCGACAAGCGACTTATGTGCACATATTCAACTTTCTTTTAATTGTGTTGGTGGATACAGCACACTAATGCAGGTTCGACTTCCAATGCGATTTCCTTCACTCGGGTAACACTAATGGTTTGACGTCTGGAAAGCTATTCCACATTTCCAACGTTTTTATCAACATTTCCAAGGGATATCGCTTGCTTTATGAGGTAGTGATAAGAGTGCGTTTGCGTATAAGTTTAGTGCACACAAAACACGAAGAGCAGGCGATATTAAAGTTCGATTGGGCCCCACTTCAGTCGTGTGCGGAGTCAACTTTTCAATTATTTCCACGGTTAGCAAAATTGGTGTAATTTTGATAAAAAAATGTATGCATAAAAATCCATCGGATTTTTTTATCATTTTGATATATTTGCTATTTATCAAAACAAATGTATGGAATAAATGCGAAATTTTGTATCATTTCTACTTGATAAATCGTGGATTTATCAAAACGATAAGACTTTTTGTATTCAGTAATGTGATATAGAAAATTTGAGGGTAATTTAAAGCAATTTACACCACGATTTCCAACCGTGTATATATTTCAATAAACCTACAAAACACATAAATTTAAAGTTTTTAACCATACATAAATTACGCTTTTTTACCTTTCTTCGGGTATCGGAAAAGGATCTGACGCGTCCCGTAGATTTCGTCTCATTATTCGCATTTGATTCCGAATAATGAGACGAAATCTTACTAAAGTAATAATAAACGGGTACTGCGGAATTCATTGTCTTTGATAAATTAATAAAAACACTATCTAAAGTTTTTCGCGGTACATTTGCGGCTGTCAAATTGAGAATTTTTGGGTTGCTTCTTACACTTGCAACTGATAAAATTCACATCGGGCAGGTAAAAAATTCTTCATCGCTGCGGATCTTCAAGAAAATTTCCTAACTTTACAAAAATTCCCTCTTATCGACATTCCACTGGCGATAAGTATCGATTATGCTCAGAAGCGGTGTACTGACACCTAATTGTACACAACGGCCACAATAAAAATTATTAAAGTTTTCGCTGCAATCGCAACGATTTTTTGTAGTTGCACACATTTTATGGTGATAAAATAACATTTAGGTATAATTTTGTTTCCACTTTTTTTTCTCTTAGTGCCTTTTTGACTGATAACTAAATATTCGAAAAAGGCTTAAAACTTTCGTAGCATTTAAAGTGTTAATAATACCAAATAGTTAATGAGTTTCACTTTAATATCAAAAATAAATAAAACTGTGCCGCAGGAGAAAAATATTTTTGATGCTATGAAAAAAGCAGCTTTGTCTAAAGATTAAAACAGTCTGTAAACAATTTTTCAATTTATTGAAACAACTATAAGTTTCCAATTTTTTTTGATACCTCAGACATGAGTTTTTTACTTTATTAACCAATTTTGGGTTTTTTGGTAATTATTTGTAACAATGAATACAATTTTTAAAGTTTTTCGCGCGCTCGGTGGTCATCTTAACAGGTCCCATCCCATTGTCCACTCTCTAGATCAAGCATCATCAGCTAGTGGCTCAGCTGGCTCATCCAACAGATTGGCTTTAACAGCGTAGCCCTATAATCGACCTTTTATTGTGTGCTGTAATGCTTGTGTGTTGCGGTTTCAACCGTGCTTTGGAGTTGGAATCGGTGCTGTATTTTAATGTGTAGTGGTTACAAATTTTGATTGTAAAGGGAGCGACAGTTACTTTGATGACCCCTGCTCTAGATTATAGGCTCTCTAACTACGGCATGCCATGAATCTGCTACCTTTACACGATTTCCATAAAAGATGGAAATCCATATGGATTTATAGTTTCTTGTTAAAAAGCCATCTATTTTCTTACTATTTTCTGGCTGGAAGTTTTGATTTGTGATTATATTGAAATTTATTTTTTCAAATTAACGATAGGGAGAGATATTTCAAGTCGATCGTGAAGAAAACCTACACTGTATCCTCGGCAATAGAATGGTAGTGTTTATTCGTCGCTCGAGAATTTGTTTGTCGTATGTTATTCTAAACGCCGGACAACATACGACAATTAAATTCCCGGACAACGAATTGTTCTTTCGTGGTTGTTTAGTGAATATATCAATACCATTGCCACCAGACAGAAGGGTTTTGTGAAAAATTCGACGAAAATAGTGAGAAATATATTCTAAACCACCCGCACCAAATGTGATGTGAGCCGCCATGTTAGTTAAAAAATCTCGATTAAACCAACTAAATCAAGAACTAAAAGTTTCAGATATTTTTAGATCGATAAAAGATTGTGCGCTAATTTTAAACTTCCGCAGACATTTTTGGTAAAGTGCACTGGCAGTTTACCTTCGAAAGAGTAATAGCCCATCATCACGATCAATTTATTATCATGAGAAAAAAAAGGTTGAAAGTAATTTGAAACTGAGTTTAAGGATTTCTTTGCATTTTTAAATGATTACTTTGCATATGTTCATATCATAAGGCATTAGTATAGTCGTTTGCCTTAAAGTCCATTTAATAAAGGAAATTTCCGCACACAACTTCTGTGCCAGGTTAAATATGGCACATAAGTTCGACTTCATTGAGGTTCTGGTGTCACGCAATGTTCCCTAGTTGCCATAAGAGATTCGAATTGCATTTTATGGAAACGGGGAGATGAGAAGGTTAAATGATGGAAACAAGTTTGCCTTCACGTTCTTAGCTAAAGTTTTACATTGGAAACGACACAAAACTGTCAACTGACTTGTTTGAAATAAGGAAAGTTTTCCATTCTCATTCCCAACCCAACTCAACTTAAGACCTTCAAACTTATAGAGTTGTATCTGGCATACGAATGTACATCAGATGCCACCCTTGTGAATTTTCGGGCTGGAGTACGGAAAACAGAACGAAATCGTCCGATCCATATGTGAAAATCGTATAACGGAAGTGGAAAAATGTTTTCAAAGTATGTTATCGTTTTTCATGTTTACATTTACCACACTACCTTGGTATTATAAACCACCATAAAAATTACTTGAAATATGGCGAAGTAAATAAAATTTTACTTTAACTGCGCTTAAATCTAAATTTGAGTTGGCAAGTTTTTAGCTATGTGGGAAATTTATGTTATTTGTTTTTAAATTACTAGAAAAGTTACACATAAACAGGGATGGGAAATGTTAACGTAACATAACCAACTATCGAAATGGTTTTCCGCTTCCTCTCCAAAATTACGTTATATCGTTATGGAAATTTAATTCCGTTACAATAACGAAAATAAAAAAAAAATATTAATTCAGCTTTTTGGTTTTTTTTTTTAATTTATTTTTGCGTTTTGTTTATTTTGTATTATTATTCTGTCTAATTTGGATAAAAATTCGTCAAGTTTAACTCCACAGAACAGGCTGTTCCTTGCGTTAAATGGGCAGAGCAAAATGCCATTGCAACGGAACTTGTTCTAGCTATCCAAAACATTAAAGAAGTGGCTATCACAAAACAAGTCTGTGGCAACAAAAAAACATAACAAAAGCTACAATTGCCAATCTGGCAATCATTGGAGACCCGTATGGTGATATTCGTATCAAAATTCGAACAGTTGTACCAAAATTCCACTTTCAAGTCAAACTTTCCAATAAGATTTTTTTTAAATTTATTCCAATCGGATTTTGATGTATGGGAGTTTTATGTAGAATGATATCCTAAATAACTTTTGTTCTTGCACTTTTTGATAAGATGGAGCGTTTTTGAGATATTCGCAAAAATCGTTTTCGTTCGTATGGGGGGTACCCCCCTAATGGTCCATTTTTGCCCATTAACGAACTTAGCCTCGCATTTTACGAAAAACGGATCTGCGCAGAATTTCAAGTCTCTAGCTCAATCCGTGCGCCCGCAATCCGCGCCACAGACGGACGGACATGCAAAAGTTAATTATTTTTATACCCGTATGGTGAAACTAAAGGGTATATTAGATTTGCCTTACCGTTTGTAACGCCAAGATCCCGTCATCACACAAAAAAAATGAATTACACCAGTGTGTTTATAATGACAAACAAAATTGAATTTTGCATGTCTGTCCGTCTGTCCGTTTGTCCATTCGTCTGTGGCGCGGATTGCGGGCGCACGGATTGAGCTAGAGACTTGAAATTTTGCACAGATTCGTTTTTTGTAACATGCGAGGCTAAGTTCGTTAATGGGCAAAAATGGACCATTAGCCCCCATACGAATGAATACGTTTTTTGTGAATATCTCAAAAACGGTGCAAAAAAGTCCAAGAACAAAAGTTATTTAGGATATGATTCTACATAAAACTTCCATACATCAAAATCCAATTGGAATAAATTTTAAAAAATCTTATTGGAAAGTTTGATTTCAAAGTGGAATTTTGGTACAACTGTTCGAATTTTGATACGAATATCACCATACGGGTCTCCAATGATTGCCAGATAAAACTTTTGTTCAGTCATAGAATGTCGTTAAATGGCTTTTGTTTCCTTTTTTGAAACATATCGGAACTGGCTCGGTTATTGCAACACGCTCTGGCCACTATAGTTGCGATTATCGAGGTCACACTGTAATAAATAAGAAAGAACAACATTATATGTATAGAAACTTGAAAAATCATGTCGCGATCTTAGATGTTTTTTATTGCAATTTCCCATCATGAATAATATTGTTCGACATTAGGGTTTATTAGAAGGAATTATTTTTATAGATATATTTAACGTTAATTCTCCTTGAAAAAATTTCCAGACCGAATGAATATCGTAAATAGGAAATACACGGAAAAAATTATTTTTAAAGTAGACAATATGTTATAATTATTGCAAATATATTTTGTTTGAGATAAACATAATGTTGAGGCTACAACCAACATTTTGTTAGCCCCAAACAAAATTCGTTCACCATGAATATAATTATGTCTATGGGAATTTAAGGGAATAAATATAATGTCGTATGGCCAGCTCTTTTTGCTCGAAAATCCCTGGATCTAGATTTTAAATCAAATACTTATAATTTTTTTCTGAAAAATGTTGACAATTATTTTCTAACAAAATTCTATTGCATAAGCAGGCACTCTTCGACTCCAGAATAGAGCATGCTCTAAATCGATGATTCGAATTCGCCAATAATTATATTCATGGTGAACGAATTTTGTTTGGGGCAAACAAAATTTTAGTTGTAGCAACAATATTATATTCGACGCAAACAAAACATGTTTGCAGTAACTATAATATGATGGCTACAAAAATATTTTTTTCAGTGTAGTTAAGAAGATTTGTTTTATGGTAAAATTGTGCTTCAAATACAGGGCATAAAAGTTAGGCTACGTTATAGTAGAAATTAAGGTAGAACTCCAAAAGTCCTCTCGTATAAATTAAGACTAAAATATCATCATAAGTACGAAAAGACTACCAGCTACGCTGTTTTTTTTTCAGCTGATTAGATTACCTTAATCGTAGTAAATCATATCCTCATCGCCCATAGGGTGTCGGTAATTTTTTTCCCATGGCATTTTCCACTATGGGTCTTTTATTTTGCCTATGTAAAGGTAGGCAGGAGGTCCGTCGGATTATACTGGGAAATTTACTCGTCATCTCGCATGCGAACTACATTAACAACATGCCATTATTCCAGGGGTTGATTGGTATGCACGCTATTGCTTAGTTTCGATTTATGGCCCACCATTACAGTTTTGTATATTATTGGACTCCATGGTGAGCTCAACAAATTACCAAAATTTATGGAAATAACTCGATCTTCAAAATGCACGAGATTCTTACTCATAATGATAAAGTTGTACGCAATATATTGGTTGAGTTAAAATTCACTGGTAATATTCTCCGACATTTTTAAAAATTATTTTAGGAACCAAGGCTAAACTAATATACTTTCATTTTTTTCTGATTTGTAAAAAATAGATTCTAACTGTTTTTATGATTTCAATCAGAAATACAATGTCATTCATAATTCAAACTGTTTAAGTGGTTAAAGATTTCAAAACTTTAGTGATCAAAAAATTCAGAAATTTTAAGTTACGCCTTAGAAAAAGCATTAAAATAACTAATACTTGTAATTCAATCATCAGAGATGATTTTAAAATTTTTCATATTTCCATCTCCAAATGTTTTCCACCGCTCTAAATATCCTGCCCAAAAAACTTGCTTCAAATTGTTCAATTTGTGTGAAAAATGGTTGAGAAAACTTTGGTAACGAAATATGTTTTAATAATGGTACGAATATCATCCATCGACATGCTCCTCAATTCACATTTACTAACGGACTCTTAGTTTTCAAGAAATTAAGGTGGTCCCGTCCTACCCTACTTATAATTTTCAGGGACGAAAAAATGATTGCGCTAGGCCCCATTTTCGGAAAAAATAGATAACGTAATGCAAACATCCTTTTTTTATTTTTTTTTCTCGCGAAAATGGTTATCAGTGGGTTTTGGAAGTAGCTTCGAAACGAAAGAATCTGTAAGGATAACGCAATTTTCGGGGGAATTAGAATTAGAAAGTTTTTAGGTCGCTTATCACGAATATAATATTAATATTTTGAAATTTTTGCCCTAACGTCCTAAAAGGATACTAGAGTTTTCACAAAAGTTATGATTCTGGATTTTTTCAGTGATTTTTGGATTTTTTCAGTATGCATTTCTAAAACGTGCACAGAAAGAAATAATTTTTAATGCAGCTTTCCTTTACTGCAAACATGTTGGATTTAAGATAAATATAATGTTATGGCTTCAACCAATATTTTGTTTGCCCCAAACAAAATTCGTTCACCATGAATATAATTATGTTTATTCCCCAGAATTCCCTTAAACATAATAATATTCATGGTGAACAAATTTTGTTTGGAGCAAAAAAAAAACAATTTGGTTGTCAACAACATTATATTCATGTCAAACAAAATATGTTTGCAGTAATTTTAATATGATGGCTGGATCAAAAATTGTTTGTTACTATGTGTAAAAAAACTTTAACCCGGAAACCAAAGGTGCACATTCTGGTTAAAATATAAATTAAAAAATTCTAAAAAAAAGCTTTTTGAAATAAATGTCTTTTATCAAATATTTCCGTTATTTCTTATTGTAGGATTGCTAGAAAATTTCATTTTTTTCAAAACTAATTTAATTTCTTGCCACATTTATTTTAATCAATTCTCAAGTAATTAAAATTCCTTCTCGAACAGAATTCCTTTTACAAAATACTGATATTTTCTCCGACCTAATTTTCATTAAAGCCATTCTTGACATAATCATTCTACTATAACAGCAAGTGAAAATAATTTTCAGTTTCTAATACGTAACATGTTTTCGGCACTCATCTACTGCTCGTACAGTAAAGCACGCTTAAATCCACAATGATTTTTGTCGCAATTTACTTGCATTTATCCCTGTTATACATTTATGCGTTGCACGGGCTAATGCACATTAATGTACACTTACGAGTGTCAAAAATGAACATGTTTTTATCTGAAGTTTTATAGTTTTGAAAAAAAAACATCTTTTATTAATAACATAAAACTCAGCTTAATCCACCTAACAGTGAGATGATACCTTTGTTACATAATCAAACTTTATATGATGAATGCAATTGGTTATAATGTTGAGTTTTTTTAGACAAAACATTGAAAAACTCGAGAATTAATTGACGTAAAAAGTTGAAATTTGGCATGGAACAAGTTTTTATCAAGAAATAAACTTCTTCCGAAAATGGGAAAAAATGACCCACCCCTGCTTCCCCTCCCCCTTATAAATGGAAAATAATTTTTTCCGATTTTCTCGAAAACGGTTCGTTTTTATATAGGGATATATGGGACGATAAAAAGCTTTCAAAAATCTTGTATTTTTCACAAAAATTGTATAGTATGTATCCGTTATAGTTAACGGTACTTTTCTAAAAGTTTGTAAAAAATTACGATTTTCATAAAGCTCATTTACAAAGAAGTTTCAAGTCGCTAGATCAACGCGTTCTCGAGTTATCAGAATCGGGGTTTATAAATAAATGTGCAAAACAGGGGTGTGCAAAAGATTTTTGGTGCAATTAAGTGTGTTGTGTATTTGTTTTGTGGCAAATATCTAATTAAATTTCATTTTTACAGGGGTGCATTTATTCGTTTGAAATTTAATGTAATTTTGACATTTGTGAACTTGAAAATGGATGCATTTAATGCAATTATTCGTGTTGCATTTATCGGTGTATATTTGCATGAGAAATGCTGAAAAATCTTCAGGATACCAATTTTATGTGCAATTATATGTGTTTTGCATTTAAGCATGTTGCATTTAAGCGTACTCTACTGTACATGCAATTGAAGCATTTAAAACGGCCGAGAAACGGGATACAAACTCAGATTCAGATCCTTAATAAACTCAAGTAGTTTTTCCAACATATTCAGTACGACTGGGGTAGAAAGTAAGGCAAAAGGCAAAAGGCACATTTAATTGCAATAATATTCAACGTTTCAGTTTTTTTAAATTTAATTTGTCTGTTTTAGTTCTGATTCAGTCAGCTTTAAGTTTATATCCAATTCAATCATGGATGTACTGTAGTTTCTCTCCGAGTGACTTCTTATTAAGTACGACTTTTTATTAAGTACGTGGCCTGATTACCAGTATTTCTTGTGCTGTCATATCCTTAAAGTTCTTATTTCCGCATAGTAGTCGCTTTTGAAATCAAGACTGTGAGGCTTACAGAACTTGTAGCGTTCATTTTTCTTTATATTTTTATTGATTTCAGCATTGCGAAAGCAGCCAACTTTTTATGATTTTATGTGTTCGTGGATGTGAAAGAGTTATACATTAAACCTTTGGCCAGGGGGTAAGTTTTTTGAAATGAATAGCTTGCACGAGATATCAGCGATCTCGCATCCAAAAGATTATTGCATCGTAAATTTATCCCAACGAACGTTCCTTCAACTGGAAGATATCCTTCAACAAGTAATAAGTAGCGTGCTGTATGATATGAATCCACCCAAAAAGAAAGTGAATGAATGTGAAAAGTTATTTCAATCTGAGTAAAATATCTCCAGAGTATAGTCACCTCTTAGGATCTTACATCAGGTATAAAAAAGCATAAATATTTCATACCTTCTAGGCATGTTTAACAAGCTAAAGTACATCCCAAACATTCATGAATTGAAATATATTTTTCAAAGTCCAACTAAAGTATTCTAAATTGTTGCGCATCTAAGAAAAGTTTCTTGTGATTTTCTTCGATTGGATATCCCTTCACAAGTTTTCATCGTGCTTTTTATTGGAGATTGTTGCATCGGTTTTATTAGTTTTTATTGTACACGACGATGATACATTTTGAATTTCAATTTAAAAGTTTTTCCGAGCTGTGCTAGAAAACTTACAGGATTTTCTATGAAGATAGAAACCCGTCTAGTGTGTTTGCTTTTATGTTTTTTTTTTTAAAAAGATTTTGTATCTTTACAGCTAACTGATTTAAGGACTCCGATATTGTAGTTTTATTAATATTAGTTGGTTTGATTTTGTGCGCCAATAATAAATTTATTAATAGAATAGGGACTTTGAATTCTTTTCGTTTTATAATTTTTATGGTAATTCTTTGGATAACATAACAATAACGCCCGTCATACACTTGAGCTAAGCTATGTGAGCGAGGCTAGCTATAAGGAGCCTCCACACGTTTAATGTTACTTGACAAGTATTATTGATGAAAATTTTCGTCAAGTAACATTGATGGGAATTGCCTGCAAACGTGACATTGAAGAACATCCAAACGATCAATGTTACTTGAAACATGAATCATTCAAGTAAAATTGTCAAGTAACATTGAACGTGTGGAGGCGCCTATAGAGTTACATAGCCTTTTAGGGTTAGCTCACCTCGTTGCACACTTGAGCTAAGCTACGCGGCGATATTTTCGGTAAATGTATGCATTTTTCCACTTTATCTTCAGCCATTTTTAAAAATAAATTCAGTTTTAGCAAAAGAATTCAATTTTCACGTTTTCCTTACACTTTTATGTCCACAAAATACTACACTTTTGCAAACACCGATTCTACACTGTATAACGCCGAAAATATTTATATGTGAGTGTCAGCGATGCCAGCGAAGTCGTTCGCGTAGTTGAGGTCTGAACTACGCGGGCGAGCTTAGTCCGTCTCGCCCATGACTAGGCGACGTAGTTTCATAGTTTCGCTGAAGTGTGCGGCCACCAATGCAAATGCTACTTTCAGCGAGAAACTTAGCTCACGTAGTTGAGCTCGCTTAGCTGAAGTGTGCGACGGGGGTAATACCTATTAAACGATAATTATTATAATGCCCAACTGCAAATGCCTCAATGATTGAGTCAAACCTCTTTTTTTGATTTGGAAGTGATTGTCCCAATTATAAAATCAAACAAACGTATAAGCAACAATCTCAAGGTGATATTTTACTTCCTATATAATTCGCACGTGAAAGATATTTAAAAGAAAAATTAGCCAAATAATGTTAATGTAGAGCAATTGTTATTTAAGAGCCACGTGCACTAGTCTATTAACTGTAAACAATTTAAATAAAGTTAGACTATATAAAAATTTATAATATCTGAAGTGAACAGCACATGACTTTCTTTACAAAATTTACGCTCCTTATAATTCTACCTTAAATTATTTTTTCTCCTCGAAAAACCGTTAGTTTGGATGCAATTCGGAAAAATCTAATTTCTTACTTTTTAACTAAAATATAGTAAAAAAGTAAAAACTATCATACGGAGAGATTATTTTTTGAGAAAAAAATTTTGTACATATAAAATATTTTCCTCAATCAATTTTTTTTCTATCCGTGAAACTACAACTCATTTCATCATTACAGGAAGTTGTTACAGATCACAAAGTGTCTCGGCAAAAAACTGTCCATTAAGCAAAATTAGTACAATATTCAAAGCTTGACTGAAAGCCTTATTAAATTAAGTAAAATCAAAATCGAAAAGAATTTTTTTTTGCAACAAATTATTTGATTTTCATTTAAGATCTGCTATAAAAAAGATAAAAGCTAACGGAGCGAAAAATAATTTCCTGGTAATTCAATCCATTAATCGATTTATGATGCCGTCACATTCAACAGCAATCAGAAAGCAAAGGCATATACTTGGAAACTATACATGGAGTCCTTTTAACTGAGGTCAATCGGACAAGAGAATAGAAACCGATGCCAAAGTTTATGCCAAAACCACAACACAGCAAAATATACTGAATTCTGAACCCATCCATGGCACAACAAACGTTGATGTCCTTTCAAAACGTTCTACTGATATTCGTTTAGTATATTATGGATATTGGATGGGGACTTGTCCCAAGTGGCACTCTGATGTTAATAAGACGAAAATTGAATACAAAAGATGAGTTCTTTGAAAATCGTACCCATAGAAAATAGTGCCTTCAAGTCTGGGTGGATGTAAGAGAACATTTGGGTTAAAGCGCGAAATGCCAATTTCTGCCTGTAAAAAAGTTTGAAGTTTCGGGGGCCAAAAAATTTTAGGTAATGTGAAGGCAGAACTGAACTGCACAAAAAAAAATAAGAAAAACTGACTAGAGCGGCAGAGAGGGGTTTCTTTTTTGGGGAAGTCCTCGGTATGTGAAGCCAGAAATAAACATAACAAAAGCTATAATTGCCAATCTGGCAATTATTGAAAACCCGTATGGTGATTTAATTGAACGGCGTATCAAAATTTCATTTGAATTCAAATTTTCCAACAAGATTTTTTTAAAACTTGTTCCAATCGGATTTTGATGTATGGGAGTTTTATGCAGAATCATATTCTAAATAACTTTTGTTCTTGCACTTTTTTGATAGGATGCACAGTTTTTGAGATATTCGCAAAAATCATTTTCGTTCGTATGGGGGGTACCCCCCTAATGGTCCATTTTTGCCCATTAACGAACTTAGCCTCGCATTTTAAGAAAAACGGATCTGCGCAAAATTTCAAGTCTCTAGCTCAATCCATGCGCCCGCAATCCGCGCCACAGACAGACAGACGGACGGACGGACGGACGGACATGCTAAATCCAACTTTTTTTATCATTCTAAACACACTGGTGTAATTCATTTTTTTGTGTAATGACGGGATCTTGGCGTTACAAACGGTAAGGCAAAGACAATATACCCTTTGGTTTCACCATACGGGTATAAAAATGAGAAACGGTAAAATTGGCCGGCGCAATCGTCAAATACTTTATATGAGCATTGACCGAATTTGGATAGAAAACTTTTCATATGTATAGGGGGGGAGGAGTAGGGAGTGGTGTGATTTTGGCCGGTCAAGGAAATTTCAGGTCTCTAGCTCAATGACTTCGAAACTATGGACACTTATTGTTCGACCACAGTGAAGGCGGCAAGCGGCAGCGGCGGGCGGCATTTTTTTTGCACTAACGTAGCGCAACGAGAGCTGCTACAATACAGCGGCAACGGCAGCGTACTTTTTCTGTCGCCGCCGAGTTTGAAACAAAGTCAAACTTGCCGCCGCCGCCCAAAATGTTTTATGAAAACCACCACATTCGGCGCCACATTCTATGACGATTTTTCTTCGTTGTTTTGTGACAACCACCACATTCGGCGCCACATTCTATGCAGATGTTTTGACGTTTTGATTTCGGAAGCCAGAAGCATATGCCGACGGTGCCGCTATCATTGTAGCTGGCTCGGCGGTCTATGCCGCCCGCCGTCGCCGCTGACACTTCAAGCTAGCTGCTACTAGCTAATTTCAAGCTAGCTGCTACCTAAAAGTAAATCCTAGCTAGTATGTACTGACATTTTAGCATTTACTACTGAAGTTTTCAAGCAAATACTTCCATGCATTAGCATTATTTTACTTAGACTTTCAAGCAAATACTTTTAGATCAAACTTTTACTGCTAGTAAATGGTTTTACTATTGAATAATTTAAATTTTAAGCAATAGTAAAACCATTAACGTTAACTTTAACTTGATTTTTATTTATTCGACCCAATGGACATTTATTCGAGACGAGATTTTAAACGTTAAATGCACCGTCCCACCAATATGTGGAAAAAATATCAGTTCAAATCAAAAATTTTAAGAAAAGAAACATTTCAAATCGTGTTAAAAAATGTACGCCGTGTAAAGCAGGGGTATATTTTTTTTCGAAAAAATGTGTTATTTCGAAATTGTGCAAAAAAAAGCATTTGAAACGGGCAATCGGGATACTAGCTAGTATGTACTGACATTTTAGCATTTACTTTTCAAATTTTCCACCAAAAAAATACGCCATGCATTAGAATTTTTTTATTCCGATTTTTTTAAGCAAATTCTTTTAAATTAAAGTTTTGCTTGTAGTAAAGGCTTTTACTTAAAGCAATTACTTGATTTTTATTCACTCGGCTCTATATATTTATGGTGATATAGAGTAGGACCGGGCATGTTGAATTACTTTTTAGAATTTAGGTTGTAGCGCGCACATAAAGTCACATATCGCTCCAATGGTTAAGCCATTCGATAGAGGGATTCCTTGACTACATTTCATAGAAGAACATTTTTTTAAATGTTTTATTAACTGCCCTCTAGCTCAATTTAAGGGTGAATCAACATGCCCGCCGATTTACAATAAATTTAAATGTTCCACAAGGTTTTTTTTTATTTAAAAGGTGTTGCACAACACTTTTGATACAAAAAATTTCAAAATTGAGTAAAATTTATATGAGAAATGGGTAAATAACTGTATAGTATAAAATTTACTTTAAGAGCCAACAACACACATATTCCTGTCACTTACGATATAAATAAGATATCGCTATCAAAATTTTATGACAAGTAGAGGACATCAGTACTAACAACATACTAAAATTTCAAAAAAATTGACAGTAGTTTTTTTTAAATCTGGCAATAATTCAACATGCCCGGTAATTCGACATGCCCGCTCCTACTCTACTATTATTCTTATATATATATAGTAAGTACATTGTCATGAACTATGTTGAGATCTAGGAAAATTCCCAGTTTCAGTACCTACTATATAAAATTAGTTTGTAATACCACAAGAGGTCAGATGATGCTTTTCGGGTTTCCTTCCCAACTACCGACAGGAAATTCTTAAGTGCGTATTTCCTTTTCGTAGTAGAAATAAATTCAATACGATTCACAAAATGATTGCATGTGCGGTTCTTTGATTTGACAGGACATTCACACCACAATGGCAGGATATTAACGCAAAACTCGTCCCCACTAATTTTCGTTTGGTTAAATCAAGTTGAATGTTAAGAAATGTGGAGAATAATCTAATTTGTGGTAGTATTAAATAACTTAGAGTTCTTCCTGGATTACCAGTTATTGCCAAGTCATTTTGTCATCACGATAAACTTTCAAAGAACTCTCTAGCGCTATCTACTATTGCAACGGTTTAAAAATTGATACTTTGCTATTCACTGCTGTCCCTTCACTTTAATGTCCAACTTCCAATTAAAGCGCCCTTTAACGGTTTTCTATTTGGCTAAATGTGCCATCTACAAAACACCAATAATTTCATTTCGAAAGGGCCATAGAAAGTGAAATGGAAGTGACGCCAGCCACCATACCAGAACATTTACAACACGATGTAATGTGGTGTAATAACCCGAAAAAAACTCTGATGAACTGACGCACAAAATGCGGCTGGAGACCGAAAAAGCAGCGACGTGATGTCGAGAAAAAAAAAACAGTTGAAAAGCGAAATGTTGTGCTATTAGGAAAATAATATACAAAAAGCACCCTAAAAGCTATAATACACATATCACCGGGCTGGGATCGGTGGTGACATTCCATCCCCAAATATATTCTCTTTTCAGCCACCTTGTCACTTTCTACAGGGATATCTTCGATGTCATCCGCTTCTATCTATCCTTTGAAGACGCAATTTCGAACACCCACATTCCACGTCTGAGGAGCCAGGGGTGAGATGATGACTATGCGATGGAACCGATGATGATGACGATGATGATGATGATGATGATGGTGGAGTCCTAAAAATGAATTAAAGGATCGTATCCAACAAAGGACACTCTTGTTTATAAAGATACTGGCTGATGGCGACCCGACGTGAAAGCCGCAGTTCCGCCATCAAGATTCGATTTACGATCGCAGATTGAGGTCGTGAACCGCGATTTGAGGCAATCAAAAGTTTATTTACGCACTGTTTGATAGTTAATTAGAGTCGTGTCCTTTTTCCTTACTTAACGTCGCATTAATACTTAATGTGTGTTAGAGCTTTTTGGTATAGGCAGTCATAGCCAATCATGAAATGTCTTCGCCTGGTTTAATATAATTACCATTTTCGTTTCAATTCCAATGCTTTTTATTATATTTCCATAAAGTTTATCTTTCATCTAAATAATTTGTGAGCCAAATGATAAACTATTCCAGAATGTTTGTATGCGCATTTCGTTAACTGAAATGGTAACATTTGCCTTTAAATGATCGACATTTTCCTATTTATTGTAATCAACGAATTTATTTCACCTCTTGATTGATGAATGATTGAAAATAAAATGTTCTTGGTGTCATACGTTTTTATACGACCGACCGATGGGTCATCTCAATACTTATTAGAAGTTTATACAGGAAAAATTGATTTTTTGTTTTATTTTTTTGTCTTGCAGAAGTTTTATTAATGTGTGATAATAAAATTGACCGATAAAAAACATTTTTAACAATAGACACGAGTTACACATGAATAATTTTATTAGAAACATCTTTCACTTGACCTTTCAATCTTTGTCATTCCTGAAGATCAATCAAAGAGGGAGTGAAAAATCAATGAAATGCCAATGACATGAAAAAAATGTCGTAATTTAATGAAATTATTTTTCAAGTGCGAAATAAATTGGGACAGTGTGCGGTAGAATAACAAAAGTATTGCAATTTAATATGATTAGGAAAAGATTTTCTTTTTTTTCTAAATGCGTATCTAAATAATAAAGATTTATATCACTTAAGCCAGTGTTTCCCAATTTTTTTTGACTCGCGTGAAGTTAGTTTTTTTCTCGAGTACCATTGCATACAAAACATTGGCATAAATTCTATCGCAAAAAACAATTATTAAAAGCTTGCATACCCGTCGTTGCCGGGTTAAGCTTTTTGTCTAAGTTTTAGAATACGAAGAAAACCGGAAAGAACTTAAAAACTTTTTAATGGGTCTATGTTGGAGCTGGACCCCCGACGAACATCTATGCCAAATTTCAGTAGCCAATCGGTTCAGTAGTTTCCCCGCGAAAGAGTAACATAGCGCAAAACTAAGTTTCGAAATCACTGTACCCCCTCCCCTTCCTCCCCAACCACTCGCGCTTCTTTTCCGTATGCCTATGTTGGAACCAGAACTACCACAGACACTCATGCCAAATTTCAAGACAATCGGTTCAGCCGTTTTTGCCTGAAAGAGGAACCGACAGACAGACAGACACCAACTCATTATTAGTATGATTAAAAGATTAAACTGTTTGTGGTTAACCATTGAATTATTTCTAGAATTTTTTAGCATTGAAATCTATTGAAATTTCTTGGTTTACAGGCTATAAAAAATATATAATAAAATATTATATTATTTTTGTGGGTGTTTTTACATCCGAAAAAACACTAGGAACCTGGTTCTGCCATGGGGACTATAAGATTATGTTCGAAAATCTAACTGATAAATTTATAAGAGATCAAAAGTGAATGATTTGCGCCACAGGCGAAAATTTTTCTGATTCTTATCGATTGGATTAGAAAATTTTTCGCTAATAACAAGTTCAAATAAAAGGCTCTAATTGTAGTAAAGATTTTCCTTAAATAAAAAAGCCCCAACTTGTTAAAAACTTCGCCCCTGGACTCCCTGATCAAGGTTCGGCCTTCGGCCTTTCCGTCCCCGTCGACCTTCAGCCTCCATTAAAGGTTCAAGGGTCAATAAAAATATTAAGCGAATAAAGCAAAAAAAAAACCATAAGAAAAGCTACAATTGCAAGGTGCCCTCACCGTTTTCGAGAAAATAGAAACAAAATATTCAATTTATATGAGGCGGGAGGAAGGAGTGGTGCAACTGGATTTTGCTGTATAGATAAATTATGTAAAATAATATTCTAAACACATTTCGTCCTTATACATTCTTCGATGCCATCTACCGTTTTCGATAAAATCGGGAAAATCTATTTCATTTGTATGGGGGAGAGGAAAAGGAATGGTCCAACTGGATTTTTATGTTTGGAAGAGTTATGTAAAATCTTATTTTAAACACATTTTATCTCATGAATTTTCCAATACGACTCACCATTTTCGAGAAAATTGCAAAAAAACTGTTTCGTTTGTATCGGGGAGATAAGAAGGAATGGTCATTTTTTTCCCCTTTTTAAGAATTTAGCCTTCTTATTTCCGAGAAACGCAACTGTAAACAATTTCCAGACTCTAGCTCAATCTATTCGAAAGTTATGGTGTTCATGGACACACAGGCAGACAGACGGACGCACATGCGAAACTCAAAATCTTTGGTTATCCCTAATACACTGGTGTGGTACATTTTTGTGTCCGATGATTGGTTCGGTGCGTTACAAACGGTATACTAAATATCGGGTCTTTCAACAAGGACATAACAATTTTGTATTTTAATAAAAACGCACCCTAAAACTTTTTTTATGATCTGGCAATGCTAAAACGTCAGTCAAGGTTTACATACATTTTTATCATGGTGATGTTCACGAATGTTCACGATGTTTACATTTTTATCATGGTGATGTTCACGAACGAGCAACGGTTGGAAATTATTAAAACTTACTACCGAAATTCTCGGTAGTAAGTTTTCCGATGAAATTATAATGAAAATGATGAAATGAAATGACGAATGAAATGATGGTCCTGTCGAATGGCCACCTCGCTCATGCGATTTAACGCCATTGGATTTCTTTTTATGGGGTTATGTTAAGTCGTTGGTTTATGCCAACAAGCCAACAACGTTAGAGGAGCTAAGGAACAATATCGAATGCGAAATTGTTAACAACAAGTCCACTACACCTGGAATAAATTTCAGTCCGATATCTCAATTATTCTGTCTTTTATTTAAATACAAAATTGTTATGTCCTTGTTGAAAGACCCTTTATAATATACTCCTATATGATATAGAGCAGGCCTGCCCAACCTTTTTGTACTAGTTCGACTTTTTTTAATCCAACTACATCGAGATCTACCCATTTACAAAAAAATAGATCTTTAATTGGTATAACTTCAGTTTTTTTCATTTCAATTTAAAGTAAGGTATCTAAGTAAAATAGACCACTTGTTTTAACAGCAAAAAAACAAAAAAAAACGGAGAAGTAGATAATATGATTACTTAATTTTCACTTTTCCTTTTTTTTAATATTTGTGTTCACAAAAAAAATTTTTTTTTAACATTTTCAGTCTGTAGTAGAAGATCGACCCAAATTCGTGTCGAGATCGACTGGTAGATCGCGATCGCCTGGTTGGGCAGCACTGATATAGAGTATAACAATTTATTACAACAAATTAATATTTGGCCTTTCGATCTATATTTGTACCTGTTACGAAATGTCGCTAATAAACTTTGTAATATTATGCATGACCACCAGCCTGATGTTTTACGAAACGTTGACAAAAAACTATAAAAAAAAATCTAAAAGTTTAAGCAATTTAGTTTTTATTTTAATTTTTTTTTTGCGGACGTGGGACAATATTGCTAGAAATCATCGATATCTGTTTGTACGTATATCATGCAAAAGTTTCAATTTTAATATCATTGAAAAAAATTGGAAACTGTCCAGAATGTCCTGGCATCGAATTTAAGATACATCTGTTTCATAGAATTTGAAGTGTGTATGAATGCTGACGGGCAGGAAGCAAGAAGGCCATCAGATATGAAATACATTATATTATTAGTCGTCAGTGGTAGTTCTTTTTTCAACATTTAAAGTTTTTTTTTCAAAAGTTTGCAGATATGCTCCGTTTTTCAAGGGCTTTTGGTTTTTTTTTCTTATAATCGATTTTTCTAAGATTTATTTAAAGACTTTTCTGTGAAACTTCACTTCCATTTTTTTAAAATTGTCTAACAACTTTTTGTAAATTGATTTTCTCAAAAAAGATCCCGGACGGGATTTTCTAATTATTAAAATTTCAGGTAATACCAAAACCAAAAAATCTATTTCCAAGTTCATAAATGAATTTAAATAAAAAAAATTCTCAAGTTTTCTTGAATATCCGTGCAGAAATATTCTTCTTGATTTTCATGTAACCAAATACAGTGACCTCTCGATATAGTGAACACAATTTTTAAAACCTTGGTTTCTCTGAAAACTAAAAAACTAATTTTAGGTGCCTGAAGAAATAAACATCATTTACAAAAATCAAAAAAATAACTGCATGTGATTAGCACTCCAAAAACGACACAAATTTTAACGGAATTTATGTATTAACATGAGTTTTAATGGCGGCCAAATATTTTTTTTTTCGGAAAAAATTAACTATGCAGGAAGCTTTTTAATTTACATATTCAATTTTTATGCTTTCTATGATTCCAGAAATGAGGAAATACGGCGCTTTTAACCCTAATCCGCACACCCGGTGACTTTGAGTCACCGTTTCAGTTTTGAGAGTGATTGTTACGAATGTTAGAAAAGTTATTGCATTCATGCTCCTTGACTTTGTTTTTTATGCCAATACTATTTAAAAACGAAAAAAAAAAATTAAATTTTTTTACTACAACAATAATAGTCTTTTTTTTGAAAAAGTTGAGAAAACAACTAACAAAACTTTATCGAAAAATTTCAAATCGCAAATCAGAACGAGAAATTTTAAGATATATGTCAGCGACGATGTTTTCAAATTTTAACTAAAAAATACTGTCCGAAATAGACTTTGATTTTATTGGAAACCAAAATACATATCGTTTTTTTTTAAATTGCTGTAAATAGCAAAATGTTAGTATATACTAGCCGCCGTTTTTCAAAAAAGTTATTTTAAGTTGAATCTGTTTTTTCGTGTTTTAAAATTTTTTATATATTTTTATTGAATTTGCCAAAATTTTCAAACTTTGCAACCAATCTGCGTTGATAATCACGGCAAGAGAAACTATAAGTCTTCTTGACAGTTCAAGTCAAACATTGAATCTTAGAACTTTGTCAATTTAAAAAAAAAAACGTTTTTTTTTGTTGATTTTGTTTTCGCACAAAAATACTTTCAAGTATTACGAGACTTCCTGATAAATTTGCCAACAATAGGCACAAAGACATTTCAATTGAAGGAATTTTCGTAAACTACACAAGAAAAATGAGATTTTAATAGAAACTTTGTCCGTCAACAAAATCTCGGTAAAATTTTTCGTGAGAAGATGAACTCTCGCTTCGAGCAATCGCCTGTCACCAATTCTTATGTGAATTTATTTTCGTAATAAGAAAACTTTTGACAACCCGGCGATGAATTTCTGGTAGTTAGAGCAATAATTGGACCGCATAAAATTCGGTGTTGACCTGTAGACAATCTCCAAATAAATTTGTTTCATTTCAGCTCATTAGGAAAATCTGCTCATCATCGTGAAAAACTAATTTAAAACATATTTTCATGTAATTTATGAAAAGATTTTCGCGCCAGAAAAATTTGTTTTCTTACTTCATATTTTCTGGAAGTTTGAAAACTCATAAAATTTTGGTTTTACCAAAAATTAGATAAATAAAGATAAGAACACTAGAACAAAATCTGGGGCCCAAAAAAATCCTCCGTGGAAATGAAATCTTTACGTGGAAATGACTACATTGTAAAAGTTCTATGAAAAGCTTTGTTGTTGCTTATTTTTAGTTATCTAATCTTTGGTTTTACTTTAGTTTCACGAATTAGTTTTTGAAAAGGTTTTAATAACACTCCCACATAAACCGCATTTTCAGTGTCGAATCGACCATTTTTACTTTTTTTTTTACTTTACGTAGCTATAGAAGGAAATTATCATGACGGTGGTCGACTCGAGAACGCTGGTAGATAGAAACTTTCTGATCAATGCGAAATCCGTTACAGGAAAAAGATGAGGATGTCCGTGCATCTGTCTGTCGGTCTGTCTGTCGGTCAGTCTGTCGGTCTGTCTGTCGGTCTGTCTGTCGGTCTGTCTGTCGGTCTGTCTGTCGGTCTGTCTGTCGGTCTGTCTGTCGGTCTGTCTGTCGGTCTGTCTGTCGGTCTGTCTGTCGGTCTGTCTGTCGGTCTGTCTGTCGGTCTGTCTGTCGGACTGTCTGTCGGTCTGTCTGTCGGTCTGTCTGTCGGTCTGTCTGTCGGACTGTCTGTCGGTCTGTCTGTCTGTCTGTCGGTCTGTCTGTCGGTCTGTCGGTCTGTCTGTCGGTCTGTATGTCTGTCGGTCTGTCTGTCTGTCGGTCTATCTATCGGTCTGTCTGTCGGTCTGTCTGTCGGTCTGTCTGTCGGTCTGTCTGTCGGACTGTCTGTCGGTCTGTCTGTCGGTCTGTCTATTGGCCTGTCTGAAAATTTTACATCTACTTACTGACTACAACCCAGAGCTGGGCATACTTCAGTACATTTGATACTGCAGTACACGAGCAGTACCAGTACATAGATACTTGTACTGGTCTTGCCACCAGTATCAATACCTTAAGTATTGGTACTGAACGATCAGTACCAGTACTTGAAGTACTGGTAATAGATGCATGGATCCAGCACCAGTACAAAAAGTACTGGTACTGGTTTTTTACAATATTTGTATTTTTGTACTGGTTTTTTGCAATACCAGTACTTTTTGTACTGGTTTTGGTTTTTGCAGTACCAGTACTTTTTGTACTGCAAAAATACTGGAATTTTTGCAAAAGTACTGGAATTTTTTCAAGTATTTTTCGCGAAAGTACTGATATTTTTCAAGTACATAGCACTGGTACTGGAGTACCGATGTTGGTATTTTTGTACTGCTCAGTCAGAGCAATACCAGTACAAAATTTACTTATACTGAAATCTCAGTACCAGTACTTTTTATACTGATACTGAAATGCGGTTAAAAGTATCATTACCATATACTGGTACTGATACTTGAGTATTTGAGTTTTGCCCAGCTCTGCTACAACCTCTTTATCTTCATAAAAAATAGTAGATTTATCTAAACACTTTTGTCGTTGGAAAAACTACCCAATTAAAAAAAAACTTTTTGTAAGAACTTTTTCATAAAAATTGAAAAAAAAAGATTTTTTTTTATTAAATTACTGAGCAATCTTTACAACTCTATCCCAAAAAATTAAATGTATTTTTTCAATAACAAACTTCCAAAATAAAGAAAAGTTTTCCGAATATTAATTCTGAAAAGATACAAGTATAATGAAAAAACTTTTCAATAGCATAACCGCCTCCCACATTTTTAAAAATTGTTTCAATTCTCAAAATAAAAACCTTCCGTGAAATTTACGAAATGCACTTTAGACAAATGCAATGGGAATTGTATTCCTCTTTTCTGAAAGTTTAATTTTTTAAGACTTCTTATTTACATAAATGCCCATTTCAATTAGTCCAGAGATTGAGCGCAGAATTTAAAAAAATCGGCGAATATTTTACCCCAAATAAATATGAATTCAACAAATAAAAGGATGGACAAAAAAGGATGAGCAAAAATAAAAAAGAAGAAAACTTTTATTCAGACATAGATAACCTCAGATGTTCATTTTTCGAGAGTCATACTATACCGCGCCAGGTGAAAGGATATTTCCAACTTTTTAAGTTTTCTTCCTTCCGGATGTACTTTTTCACGGGACTTTATCCTGGAAACTATGTCTTCGTGTCGGACGTCCAAATAAATTGCAAAAAAAAGTATTTTCCTGCACCCGTCCGGCGGTTTTTTTTTTGCAAGTTGCATTTGCTTTGTTCCTATTCTCTGCAAAAATTGTTTACTATACAGAACACCTTTTCATTTAACCCAGTTGCTGCTCACCATTCACACCTTACCCAGATTCCCATAGAAAAAAACGTAGGTGCTATAGTGGAAGTTTAGTTCGCACTAGTTTGGCCTTTTCGGAATTATTTCACCGCATATCTGCTTGAAATATGTATACAGAGTGTGAATGGTGTGTGGCTGTTTGCTTTTATGCTTGGCAAAAATTGCAATATTCTCATAGTAATACATTTCCATAAAATATGAACTGAACCGAAGTAAAACAGAACAGAAGAAAAGTGTAGAACAGGACTATATTTGTATGGAAAACTTTTCTTTGTGCAGAATTTCCTTCGCGAAATCCATTTAGACTAAATTTTAGTTGTTGTCGAAAGTTTTTTCTCCTTCTTCTCCATCAACCTTTGCCACAGACTATTGTGCTGCATTAAATTCTTGCAGGGAAACATCAGGAGAGCCTTCTGGATTAAACATTTGTAGCAGTTAGAAAAACCATCGGCATTCCCCGTCCCAGTGCTATACGCTAAGGACATTCAAGAAGGCCCTAGGCAAGAAAGAAAGAGTTCAAAAGGCCAAAGTGTTCTTCTATATCGCATTTTCTTTGGTTTTTATTGGTTTGAAACTGGATGAACTTCAAGTGTAATTCAATTTATTTTATTGCGGCTCTATTTCGAGTTCTATTTGAAGTTGAAAGTTTCCAAATAATGTAACTGCTGCCACTTTTCTCTGCTAAATATAAGAAAAAAAAAACTGGTATGATTTCAGTGCTTTTTCGCTCTTTATTTTAGATTAGCGTTTTGAATGAGTTTTGAAAGTTTTATTCACATTGTAAATAAAATTTCATTATTCACGTCGGCTGGTAAAAGTTCTCACATTTCCAGATAATTTTCATCAATTTTGCTTTTATTTGGTTTTAATGTTTGAGATTTTCTTCTTACATTATTAATGAGATTTTCACATTAGTTGCAGAAAGGTTGAAAGACTTTGAATAAAAACATATGAAAAGTAACAATTTCCGTGTGGGGAACGTCAAATTTTGGAAATCGTCAAATAAAGAACATTAATTGGTATAGTGGATAGAGCCGGGTTGGTCCGATTGGATTTTGATGTATGGAATATAATATTACTAACACATTTGCTTTTATGTTTCGATACGAGACAGCGTTTTGAAGAAAATATTTCATTTTTTTGATTGGTGGATTGCTGGGAGGGGAGGAGGGAGGAGGAGGAATGACCCAAGCTCAATGCCTTCGAAAAGGAAGGTTGTGTTTCCGTCAGAGGTGGATTTGGACAATCGCGGGAAAAATTGGAGGCTCAAAATAGACAAACTTATTTCAGATCATTTTACAAATAAAGGCTTTAAAAATGTTCTTGCTTCGAAACAAAATGTTTAAATTAAATTTAAAACATAACAAAAAACTATAATTGCCAATCAGGCAATTATTGAAAACCCGTATGGTGATTTAATTGAACGGTGAACAGTTGTATCAAAATTCCACTTTGAAGTCAAACTTTTCAATAAGATTTTTTAAAATTTATTCCAATCGAATTTTGATGTATGGGAGTTTTATGTAGAATCATATCCTAAATAACTTTTGTTCTTGCACTTTTTTTTTTGATAAGATGCACCGTTTTTGAGATATTCGCGAAAAACGTTTTCGTTCGTATGGGGGGTACCCCCCCTAATGGTCTATTTTTGCCCATTAACGAACTTAGCCTCGCATTTTACGAAAAACGGATCCACGCAAAATTTCAAGTCTCTAGCTCAATCCGTGCGCCCGCAATCCGCGCCACAGACAGACAGACAGACAGACGGACAGACGGACGGACATGCAAAATTCAATTTTTTTTATCATTCTAAACACACTGATGTACATATATCATTTTTGTGTATGGCAACGGGATCTTGGCGTTACAAACGGTAATGCAAATTTAATATACCCTTTGGTTTCACCATACGGGTATAAAAAGAAACGAAAGAAGAATGCACCGCAGAGGAAATAGGTTTTTCCAGTGACTAGTTTTAAGAAAAGCAATTCTAATTTTAAGAAAAGCAATTTATATCGGTTTTTTCTTTAAATTTAAGGTTTTTACAATTTTCTCGAAAACGGTTTATAACGGAAAATGTGTTTAGAATATGATTTTACATAATCATTCAATACATCAAAATCCAATCGGCCCATTCCTCCCCTCTCCCATACAAATGAATTTTTTTATAAACATTTTGTCCGGTGCGGCGTCCTATAGAGCAGTGCTCCGCAACCAATGTGCCGCGGCACACTGGTGTGCCGGGAAATGATATTAGGTGTGCCGCGTTAACATTTCAAATAGCTATTTAATAATTCTTTCAGGATTTTTTTTTAAATTTTTTCATTATAAATATTTTATACACAATTTTTTTTATATTTTCTTTTGTGGTGTGTCCCGGTGTGCCGTATGCAAAAAAAAGGTTGCGGAGCACTGATATAGAGTATTTGACGATTAGCGCCTGGCAATTGTAGCTTTTCTTATGTTTAGAACTCTAATAAGTTGGTGTAACACCGAAAAATTGTTAAAATTTAACACCCACAGGGAAGTGTTGTGAACTCCTTAGCCCAGAGTTCGATTTTCTCCAAAAGATGATGGACTCACTCAAAGTCCGTTTGCAAAAAAATGCTGTCCTGTATTTTATTTTTGCTCGAAAAAGTTTATCAACTAGTATTATTGTGCAACAATTAGTGTAAAAAACCCTACAATTTTTACGTTGCTCTTTATTTAAGGAAAATGAATTTTTTGTTCTTAAGTTTTTTTCCCACATCAAATGCTAAATCGATATATTAAAGTGGTATAGAAAAAAAACCTTCAGTAAAAGTGGTATTTATCATTTTTCCTCAAAGTCAGATAATTGTATTTATAACAACACTTAACCGAATTGGTATCACTGTCAATATGTGATGCAGTTCCAAGGACAGACATATCAAATGATATCAAATGACATATTCCAGGGTGTTTGCATTTTATCAAATTAACTTCGATCTATCTGCACTTATGGACATCTTGGCTAAAAGAACGAGTACATCAAGAAACACTCGAGTTCAGTAGCAGAGTCTCGAATGAACTAAAAGCACTCAAGGCGGGAAATAATTTTGCTGCATTTAACATAATTCTTCGTCAAATATAGGTTTGTTCTTGAAAGAATTCTAGATTCATTTTGCTGTGCTATAGAAAAATCAGTTTTATCTTCGGGAAACTGCAACTGAAATGCGGATTGTAGGCTTTATAGGTCTCACAAGTGTTTCCATTTTTATCATAAGTGTGCATTAAGATTGATGGATGAGATCTATTATTTTATGCAATCATTTGTAATTTCTGTAAATATTCTGCCAGAAGGGCTTTTGTTTTCGTTTTCGTTTTGGATTCCTATCAAATTGTTTATCTATGCAGGAGAAATTGCCAAGAAAGGGTTTTAGGTCAGTGATTGGCAACCAATCGCGTGTGTCTCTTTGATATCTTTCAAAGTAGGTACTAGTAATCAAATTTAGGTTAAAACGGTGTTAAAGTGGATTTTTATTTAGGTTAAAACGGTGTTAAAGTGAATTTTTAACTCATTAGTACAGGAATGTGAAAAAGTCCACGCTACGGTGTTAAAATTTTTCTGAATAATACTGCGAGGTGTTTACTTTCAGCTATGTTTTGAGCTGGTGTTAATATGTCCGCGGACTGTTTTGAGAGTTGCGAACTCATAAAGGCAGTATAAGCTTAAAATTTTGGCGGATGATTTTGTGGTACAAAGTGAGGCTATGTCCTTGAACGGACAAAATCGGATTATTCTTTCCTAATCTCCAGGATACAAATCAAAATTTTGCAATTGGGATTACCCCCTCCCCACACTTTCCCCCTCCTCCACTAATATTTCATTTTTCTTTAAAAAAATTAAAAAAACATTTTACTAAACATAATTTTCACTTCGATTCCTGATTTCAAAAATTAAAAGGTTGTCCATCACTGACAAAACTAATCAATCTTTACACTTTGTGTTACGCGCTTATTGTTGCTAATAAAAGGTGTCGTGATAATGATGAATGGGTAATTCTTGGGTGTTCAGAATTGATAATAAGTCGGTGAGATGATTTTAATATCTTGTGCAATTTTTATTGCAGGATTACATGTTCTCGATGTGCCCGATGCCATAATCAAATTTACTTTGGAAATTAATTAAATAGGTGATGGATTATTCTTACAGCTAAGACAAGTGTTTTGTACTCTAAGGCAACATGTCACATTCAGAAAATGGAAAATGCCTTCTGTTTCTAATGACTGCAATTTGATGGACACCCAGCTGATCTTCCTGTTTCCGTCCATCAACTGCTAATTAATTTATTTTGAATTAGTGTATGCGTGTCTGATTTGTTTGAGAAAGTGAATGTGATCAGTACATGATTTCATTATACGTATCGAATTAAAATGTGTGTAATGAACGTTCGGATAAAAAAAATCCCTTTTTTTTAAATCTAGATTTAAAGACAGTCCGATTCTGTCGGAATTGTCGTTTGAACTCACACAGTTTTAGCGCCACGAGCAAACCTTTGTTAAAGCCCTATCAGACCTAAGATCATTTGGTCTTAAAATTGTATAAATGTGAGAAATAGATAGACTCATCTGTGGAAAAGAAATAGGACTATTGACACGAAAACTGCGCGAACAGTCGGGCACAGAAAAATCTATTTTATTTCGTTTGCTTATACAATTGAATCGAAAAGTTATACCGAAAAAAATTTCCGAGCAAAGTGGCGCTAAAAAAATGGCGCTAAATTTAAAAACTAAACATTTTGTCATAGTTGTCGAAACAAACTATTTTCGTTTTATTGTTTACAGAATATTAGACGAATTGAGAAGAATACTCGATTTCTCTAGGCGTTTTTTCGCCCAAAAATTGATAACATTGTTTGGTCTTAAAACTTAAATGCGCGAATTTAGATAGGCAAATGTAAATTTTCAGCGAATTTGGCCTTAAAATCGAGAACTTTTATCAATTTTAAGTTAAATGTTGGTCTTCAGTTAATCGCTCTACTTTAATGAGTATATTTATCTTATATCAACGGAAAATCACCATTTAACATTTTAAGATCAATTTTAAAACCAAATCAACTTAGGTGTGATATGGTTTTTATGGAAAACACACGCCATAGTTAAAATTTCTCGAATAAATGCGCCACCGGTGAAAAGTTTGAAATTTCGAGGTCAAATATCCCCTTGAAATGAAATTCTCACATTCCGTGATTTGTTATTTTTGACGTTTTGCTTTTATAAATAAAACTTTTTAATTGGCTCGAAATTTCCCGGACACCTTTAAAAACCCCGGGCACATTAAAAAAACTCTCACCGGACATCTCCGGACGCTCTTAAATGGGCAAAAGAGGACAGATGGCAACCATAGGGTTAAAGACTCGTGTCTATTATGATAGTAGGGTGAAACAACAATAATGTTGTTGCAATCGATGATTGATTATACCCGTATGGTGAAACCAAAGGGTATATTAGATTTGCCTTACCGTTTGTAACGTCAAGATCCCGTCATCACACAAAAAAATGAATTACACCAGTGTGTTTAGAATGATAAGAAAAGTTGAATTTAGCATGTCCGTCCGTCCGTCTGTCCGTCCGTCCGTCCGTCTGCGGCGCGGATTGCGGACGCACGGATTGATTCGTTTTTCGTAAAATGGGAGGCTAAGTTCGTTAATGGGCAAAAATGAACCATTAAAGGGGGCACCCCTCATACAAACGAAAATGTTTTTTGCGAATATCTCAAAAACGGTGCATCTTATCAAAAAAAGTCCGCCACAAGGACTGACAAGCTCTCTCCCAAGACCACTTTTTTTACAACGGTAACTTGAGAAATACTGTTAAAGGCTATTTGACATGTTGTCTTATTATACAATCCTCATGGCGTCCAGCTATCAAAATTATTCACTCAAGTTAGTGGCCTAACTCAACTTAGCGGCTGCTAGAAGATTCGTGAAACCAGCCATTAGGACTTTACATTTGCATTTTTTTTGTCGGAATTTCTCTCCTAGAGACCGTTCAGATCTGCGACTTTATTTGGCGAATTTTATTCTGAGACATAAAATCTAGAATTTTTTTCGGAAAAGGTGTCTTTGAGGCCCTATCACCGAACACGATACGATTGGTTCGAATCGTAAATTCAATATTGTTGTTGGTATGAAACACTAACAACAACATTGAATTTAGGATTCGAACCAATCGGTGATTTTTTACAATCAGGGTATTCACAGTCCTCTTTTAATTTTCGGTATTCGGTGTTTTCGGTAATATTAAAAGACTGAAAATATTCTGCTGTGAACATCCCACAGCACAGATTAGAGAACAGCGCTTTTATTGGATACGTGACCAAATCATGAACTGCGAATTTAATTGTAAAATATATCACATACCTTTAAATCCATGTTTGAGGTATTCTTTTGAATTTATATTGTGGCAACGGCTATCAAAATTGAAAAAATTTGCATCAGTCCGATGAGATTAACAAAAAACCAGCGAGAAAATTTGACAACTAAAAACATTACTAGCGCCACTCGCGGTTGGTTCTTGATACCGAATAACCGGGCCGGAAAACACGACTCAAGGCATGTCTACAATTACCGAATCCGGTAATTCATTTGTACATGAAACAAATTACCGTCTCGGTAAAAATCTGTTAAATTTGACTGAATTACCGAGCGGTAAATTTACTCGCAATTTAAAAGAGGACTGTGAATACCCTAAGTGATTTTTTACAAATAAAATTTTCGAAAAAAATTTGAATTCTAAGAACTTTTGTTAGGTGACTTTATTGTACCTAAATAAGTGTTGCGGAATCAGTTCTAAAACAGAAATTCCGATAAAAATCACACATGTGAACAGTCCCTTAGCAAAGTTCGCAGAATTCGAATTTATTCTGGCTTTTTTGTATGAAAAAATTCCAATTTTCACGCCTTTCAGTAATAAATTTCATAATTTGGTGCCGTTAAATGCTGGTGCTCCTCTGTCTCTGACTAAAATCCTCAGAATAAAGCGTCAGATCTGAAGGGTCTCACACGAATTACTATTAAAAAACCTGCAAAATTTTAAGGCGTAATGTTTTGGTTCCAAAATGGTTTGTTTTTTTATATAGGTAGGTACAAAGTTTGTTCCTTAAATTTGTTTGTTGAACAATACGTTTTCTACAATATTTTGCATAATAAACTAAAGAAACCATAAACCAATACACGAAAAACCATAATTTTTTTTTCATTAACAGGCGTTGTCAGAAAATTATAAAGTTCCAGTGAAACTTTGTCCAAACTTGAAAGTCTTGACAAAGATTTGGAATGAGGATTTATAAATCAAGAATCGCCCATGCTGATAGAGGGATGAGTAGAGGACAAATATTGTTATCTGGTAGATAGAAAATTAAGACAACATCTCTCAATCACCAGTCCTGAATTCAGCTCTATGTAAATTCCGAAGCTTAATTAGACGTCCATTGACTGTCAGGCATTTTCCGACAATTCTACTGGCTGGCTACCAGCATTTATTATTTTTATCTTTTTTTACTTGTTTGAGTTTATTGATAATCCAAAAAGTTACACGAAATAGCATTTACGTGTACCTTGGAAAACTGGGCTAATCAGAAATAATCAGCAGGTGAGCGCGGCGGGGTTCAAGAAACTGATGAGGTTCTGTGATAGTTAGAATTTTCCATGAAAATCAATTACCTCGTCTCCATCTGATTTAACATTCAGGGTTCGCCTTTGTTTCGAAAAAGGGGAGAAAATAGTCAAGGGAAAATAAAAGTGAAAGCTCAGCAGGAGATATACGAAACACAATCTAATACTGGTTTCACAATTGTTCACAAGGCGAGGCAAATGCCTCTGCGCGCTTTAAGATTAAGAAAGATCTTGTTTATTTTTAAAGTATGTTTCCCTTGGTTGAAAAATCGTGTATCGACCAAGTTTTAGTTGAGTTTCGTATTTTTTTTTATTTTTTTAAATTTATTAGAAACGTTACTCTTGTAACAAATTTCACAAAAGTAAAATGACAAACACTTGCTTCAAACAATTAATTTGTATCAGAAATCCATCGATTACCTTGTAGTTAACGCATAACAGAATTAAAGCGGTTTCTCAAATTCCTTCCAAGGGACAAAAGAAGGACTCAAAGGCAATTAACTTTGTCATTGTTTCAGACTGTCTTTTACGCGCCAGGTGATACTTTTTTTAGCTCAATTATTTAATTCCGGGGACCAATCAAATCACCACGTTCTTCATTTGGTGTAGCAGAGAACGAGCTTAACTTGCAGGAATTAAGTGTCTTTTTATCGGTGCATAAAATTTTTACTGGTTTGTTCCTGCTGTGGAATTGGGCCGATATTCTCATCGGGAAAGCTGCTGTGATTTTATGAGTTTTCAGGATTAACATTCAGTTAACGAGCTGGAATGCAACTTCATTAAAGGGTGTTGTTCGAAGGATACACGTTTGTCCTATAATAGTTATCATTTAATAGTTTTGTGATAAAGAAAATTGAGGAATGACAGAAAATTGTTCCATCATATTTTGTTTTTCCTTTTAATTATACTGCATATGATATATCATATAGGAGTATATTGGATTTAGTATACCGTTTGCAATGCATCGTACCAATCGTCGGATACAAAAATGAACTATATCATGATGTTAGAGATGATCAAAGATTTTGATTTCCGCACACCATAATTTTCGAAAGGATTGAACTAGAGATTTGAAATTTTGTACAGTTGCGTTTTTCATAAATGGCTAAGTTCTTGGATGGGCAAAATCGGACTATTACTTTCCCTTTCCCCATACAAACCAAGCCGTTTTTTACAATTTTCTCGAAAACGGTGAGTCGTATTGGAAAAATTATAAAAGTAAAATGTGTCCAGAATATGATTTTACATGACTTATCCATAAATCAAAATGCAGTTCAATGGTCAGACATACAAATGGAATACTGTTTTTCTTTTTTCTCGAAGATGGTGCATAATATCGAAAAATTCATGTGTTTAGAATATGAATATGATGATGACAAAATGTGTTTAGAATATGATAACCGTGCCGTACATATAAATCCAATTGGGCAACTCCTCACCCCCCCCCCCCCCCCCCCTTCCGCTCCGCCCCCATTCCTATTCTATATAAATGGATTTTTTTCATTAAAATTTTGTCTGTCCTCATATAGAGTATTTGGCGATACTTTGGCCCATGGCACTTGTAGCTTTTCTTATGTTTTTTTTTATATATTTTTTCCGAAACTTTAAATATTGGAAGTTTTGTGTTGACTAGAACCGATATTTCTAGGTTTACCAAACATAGCCGAAAAAATCTGTTCTAGCACACAATCCATAGTTTTTAAATATAAATGCATTTTAAATTAGGTTATGTTAATACGAACCTCGTAATACGAGCTTAAAGGAAAGCTGGAAGTCTACAGTTTAATTCTAGATTTGGGATCTTTTAGTCTAAATAAACTGTTAGCGAAATTGGTTCTGTTAGGTAACTACTAGTGTTTTGGGACGTTTTTCTAAAACACTAGTAGTTAACATATAGAAATATTATATTTCGAATGAGTTCGAGCACCTTCTTGCCTACAACTAGTGTTGATTCGATCCAAGTAAATACGAGTACATATTCGATACTTTTGTTTTGATATCAAGTAATTTTGTAATCCATACCTTAATCCCGATACCAAATAGGTATCGATACTTTTTGACTGATATCGAAAAGTGAGTACTTTATATTGAATATTTAGGCATCTTCACCCTTATGACCATGGCATCAAACTCGCATTCTTTGCCAACTTTTCCAATGGAAGTGGGGAGCTCATATAAGGATTCTAGGGCTTTTTTTTATAATTTTTGGGGAATATATCAAGTTTTTCTTTACTTGAGCTTGGCCGTTTCATCATTAAAATTTCTTCCACAAAAGAATAGGAGGAAATAAAATCGATGTTTCCTTTATTATATAAACATGCCAGAGCGTTTTTAGTAGTGGTTGCATCTTCAGTTCCTTGTGAAAGGTTTTCAAAGGTGGGTGCAACCATTACTCAAAAGCGCAATCGACTCTCCGGAAAACACATTGAACAATTATTGTTTTTGGGAAATGTTCCAAAAAACGATTTTTTAGACTAGTGTGAAAGGTTTTTAGTTCAAATACCACCTTTTACATATAAAAATTGTTATCTTACAAATTAAATTGGGGTTTTTGAACATTTCACTGACTTTCTGCGAGTCGAATTAACTATCTTCAATTTGAATTGAAAAAAGTCACTTAGATGTGTAAAAGAATCAATTTGATTTGTAGCATAGCCAATTTTATTTATAAAAGGTGGTATTTGAACTAAAAAAACCTGTGCTAGTTTTCCTCCCATTCTTCAATTGAAAGAGATTTTCTTATGAAATTCTAATTCAATAAATCTAAATGAAAGTAAGACAGTTATATTTTTGTCTTTATATATATTTATGTTAATTAATTTTTATAAAAAATAAACATCCTGGTGAAATTTTGATGTTTCACAATAAAATGTGTAAAAATTTTCGTTTTTTTTTCATTCGATCCGAGTAGGTATCGATACTTCACCCCGATATCAAATGTGGTACCGATACTTTCTTGCGATGCTACTTCCAAATAAAAGTATCGAAACTTTGCCGTATCGAATCAACACTACCTACAACTACCAGCTCGAGTCGGTGGTTGGTTAAATCAAAATATAGAAAATTATTATGGGTAATTTTCACAAAGTCTGGCATGTACCATCATCAACTGAAATTATGTTACTGATTTGTTATACAGGACGGTGTAAAAAGTGTTTGTAAAAAAATATGAATTCACCATTAAATTTATAGTCACCAAAAGTTTTGTCTGAAACGAACTTCATTCGCTATAAATAAACCTTAATAGTGATAGTTACTGTTTGCAATTTGAAACCCCTTTTGTTCGTAATACTGATGGATGCACATGTCGTGCATTTATTGTAAAAAAAGGAATGACGGATGACCACAGATGTCGATAACTGGATCATCAATCACACACTCCTATCAAAAATTGCAAATTGATCGAAAGAAAATACGATTTTAGAAGTATTCTAAGGAAAATTCAGAGAAACAACTGATGTCTGTAGCCTCTTACAGAAGAAGGCCATTTGAATCATTTGAGAAATTTATCTTGGCGACGTTTTTGATCGCCATCGCTATCGCCATTATTATAACAACTATTTTTTATGCTCACATTATAGGCTGTGGTGGTGGTGGTGGTTATAGTTGGGGATGGCCATAAGAAAACATTGATATAATGGATGAAGATCCATATACCATAATTACTTTACTACGATTATATGAAAGCTTTCAGTGGGCCATTTATTTTGCCGGGTGTGATTTTAAGCAAGTGAAGGGCGCCAATATACAATATTCAATATGGTCAATGGTCAATCCTCTAATGGATTTGTGATGTAGAAATCTAGTGCGTCCCAATGCTGGAGTTCCATAAACACATATTTATGAATCATTAGACTTTGTTGCTGTACTCCTGCTTCGCAATTTAACTCAGAGGTCATGCTGCTGCCTCCAGCTATTATTGTGGTGTTGACTGAAGTAAATTGTAGTACCGCAGGGTAGTCGTCTAAATCTATGTGTATTTTCTGTATCGTCACACATTATGGATATCCTGTCTGCCTTGTCAACTGCTGAATATGTATTTTTATTAACACAAAGCTTTATGTGTAGATTTGAAAGTGCTAAAGCCAAATTAATTTGATGATATGGGCGGATCTGATTTAACGTTGGACATGGAGAATTATTTATCAACGGGACCGAGTCCTGATGGTCACCAACTAATGATCGATTCAAGTTAAATACTACTTACTCATCAAATGGATTTCAATATTTATAACAAATTATGTCTTTGTAATAACCATAGCACACGAAAAGACATCAATCTTGGACGGTGTAAATGCACTATGGGTATAGTCAATGGTAGTGAGATGTTTGTATGGATAGTGTAATAAAAAGGATATTATCACACATATAAAGTTGTTAAATATTTTATAATCATACATGGTATATGCAGGGTGACTTTGTCTAATTGAGTTGTCATTGGAAGCCAATTACTATGCAAATTTGAATATTAAAGTGCATTCATAGTACGCTGTGATTGCGGTGTGACGGATAGTTTGTATAATAATCGAATCTTGAATTGTTAATGGCCGTTTTCATTCTGCATAATCCACTCATTTGACAATATGGAGGTGTCAAACGATTAATATATGCGGTGTGATAATGTGCATAGATATTTATTATTAACGAATGCAATTAAAATTTATGACTATCCTGAATATGTAATTTGTAAATTCAATGGAAAACGGTATAAATACATACTAGGATACTTGCTGAATTAAATCACACTACAATCGCAATTGCGGTCAAGTAGTCATTTGCTTTGGGATATGGAAAATGTAACTTTATATGTATTTTAGTTTAAATGACATAAGGATTTCATTACAATCTCATAGATTTGTTTGTAATGTGTGCTATTGAATTTAATTTATAGCTTTTCAAGGTGTTATTTTGATTTAAATAATAGGACATTGAGAACATCAAGTTAAGAACATCTTTGTTTTGAAAAAACATTGTGGAAATGATGGATGGCAAAATTTGATATAGATTCAAAGTTCAAAATCTTGAAACTTTCAATTTTTTGTTTCTTATACGAAGTATAAGAAATTATTGTATTCATGAAAATTTTCGACCTCTTAATTTTGCCTACAACACAATTCCTGAGCACTCCTGAGTCGATTTGAGCATTGTCTTTCTGTGTCTTTCTGTCTGTCAGTCTATATACAAGATTTCTCAAAAACTACTGGATCTAGAGCCATGAAATTTTACAGGCATGTTTTGTCCAGGAATTGGGCAATCCTATCAGTTTTTCTTGGAATTCCGTTAAATGGTGGCTTAATGGTAGCGTTAAATAGTCGCAATTTAGTTTTTCACTCCGAAATTACGAATTTTACTCCGAAACTACGCTTTTTTCGGTAGTACTATACATGCCAAAGGTTGAAGGTAATAAATCTTGTAGTTGAAGGCAATAAACCTTGTATCTCTTGTACTAGAACTCTTTATCTCAAACCAAGATTTTTGAAAAAAAATCGGTTTTCCGCGATTATCTCGAAAATCTAATAGTCTTTCGGTACTTTAGCGTAGGAAAAGAATTAAAGAGACTAGCATTCCCCACAAATTTGTCTTTTACTACTATTCGCTATCTTTTACCGTTATCGAAATCTTATTAAAAAGAAAAAACTAACGGTTTTCGAAAAAAAAAACAGTTTAAATAAGATTTAAAGATACTAAAATTAATGTAAATCGATATCTCTTACCGTTATCGAGATACTTCGATATCGTAAAATAAAACTTTATCATACTAATCATTACTAATATATAAAAATGAGTTGGTGTCTGTCTGTCTGTCTGTTCCTCTTTCACGCAAAAACGGCTGAACCGATTGACTTGAAATTCGGTATGAGTGTATATGGCAGTTCTGGTTCCAACATAGGCATACGGAAAAGCAGCGCGAGTGGTGGGGGGAGTAAGGGGAGGGGGTAAAGTGATTTCGAAACTTAGTGTTTGCGCTATGTTACTCTTTCGAGGGGAAACTACTGAACCGATTGGCCTGAAATTTGGCATAGATGTTCGTCGGGGCTCCAGCCCCAACATAGACCCATTAAAAAGTAGCCCGAGAGGTGGGGGAGTAAGGGGAGGGGGTAAAGTGAACTCGAAACTTAGCTCTTCCTCTATGTTACCCTTTCGCAGGGAAACTACCGAGCCGATTGTCCTAAAGTTTAGCTCCAACATAGACCATAAAAAAAATTTGAAAAAATTTAACCCGGCAACGGTGAGTATGCAAGCTAGTTTTTATATAAACTAATATTTTTCTCGTCGTGTTATAGTGTAAACTGTGCACAAACGTAGATTTTGTATAAGAAAGTCATTTGCTGTTCGCAATAGGTTTTTTTTTGGAAATTTAGCGTGGTTAATCGAATTTTCATTGTTTAATATTAAGATCGGGAACCAAAAACTGAGCGTCATATACCGAAGCGTCTTACATCGAGGCGTATTAATCCAAGGGATGCTTGTATTTATACTTAAATCAAAAGAGTGGTCTGCTTCTTGTAGTAAATACCCACCCCCTCCCCCTTCGCGAGATTATTATTTCTTAACTAAGAATTGTAATTCAAATTTGCATTTACTTCGAAATTATTGGTTATACGAAAAAAAAATGATATCCCTTGTCGATTACTTACTTAACTGTAATTTAAAATCATTAACTTATTTATTTTCTGCATGAAATTATAGCTTCGAATTGTGCAAATGGCATTTTCACATTCAATAACTAATTCATAGTGATGCAAGTATAAATTGCTCATTTGCAGCCATCCTGGCGACAGTTAATCCTAAGGGATCATTTTCGATGGATAAGTTTAGCAGTTGGAGTGCACTTAAGTACCATTGGGGGCACTGGAGAATTCTTGGAATTTATTCTCCTCGAAGATTCCGTTTACTCTATAATATTTATAGTATAATCTTGAATACTTTAATTTCCTTCTATTATCCACTTTCGATGGTTATTTATTTGGTTACCTTGAGAAGTTTAAAAATGGTACTCGGAAGTTTAACGCTGGTGGTGACGGAAGTTGCATGTACAATGAAATTTTTAAATGTTTTCGTAATGCGCAAGGAAATGTTGAAGATTAAGGAGATTTTGGAGAAATTGGATACCCGAGCTGTTGAAAAAGAAGAAAAGGATCATCTCAAGGATGTGGTGAAGTCATCTTATCAGTTATACTATGGTTTTTCAGCTATGGACTACTTGGCAGTGTTGACGAGCGGTCTTTCTGTTCTTTTTCTAACTGAAAAGCGTCCTCTGTATCCTGCCTGGTTTCCATTCGACTGGCGAGCATCTGCTTTAAATTATTGGATCATTTACGTCTATCAGTTTCTTGGACTATTCATCCAATCCATTCAGCAATGTGCACAGGACACATATCCACCCATATTGATGAAAATTCTGGCTGGTCATATGGATATTCTAATAATGAGACTTAGAAAAACTGGAGTGGATCCTAAAAAATCAGAGAAAGATCACCACAAGGATATTGTGGAATGCATTAATGATCATATGCTGATATTGGAGTAAGGTTTTTATAATTAACTCACACATAGCTAATAAAATTTCAGTTGTTTACAAATTCTTCAAAAAATTGTTTCGAAGGCACTTTTCGTTCAATTGGTGGTCACTGGATTGGTTCAGTGTATAATTGCCATTTATATTGTTTTCACTGATATCCAACTATCGGAATTAATTTATCTGGTATGCTATTTCGCTGCACTAACTATGGAGATGGCGATGTCATGCTATTACGGAAGTCAATTGACACAAAAGAGTACGGAATTAACAAATGGGGTGTTTTCATGCAATTGGACTGATCGACAGCCAAAATTTAAACGAGCTGTAATTATTTTTATGCAGAGAACGCAAATGGAGAGTGTAATAATGGCTCTTGATTGGATACCAATTAATCTACCAACTTTTGTGACAGTAAAAAAATTTCCAAATTTCCAGAAAAATACTTTTAAGTTAATTTTCTCTTTCTTTTTATCAGATTATTAATTCAGCCTATTCGCTTTTTACGGTCCTTGAGCAGATAGGCTCTTAATTTCCGTGAAGATGGATGTGTTAGGAGTTAATATTTATTCTTTGAGGATTTATTCATCAAAGGAGTTTCATGTGATATCCTAAATCGAGCATCATTATTATTTTCAATAAAGAGGCACCCCTTACCCCCGTCGCACACTTCAACTAAGCTATGTGAGCGAGGCTAGCTATAGTTACATAGCCTAGCTGGGTTAGCTCACCTCGTTGAACACTTGAGCTAAGCTACGCGGCGATATTTCCGGTAAATATATGCATTTTTCCACTTTATCTGCAGCCATTTTTAAATATAAATTATTTAACGCGATTGAAAATATTCCGCAAAAGAATTCAATTTTCACGTTTTCCTTACACTTTTATGTCCACAAAATACTACACTTTTGCAAACACTGATTCTACACTGTATAACGCCGAAAATATTTATATGTGAGTGTCAGCGATGCCAGCGAAGTCGTTCGCGTAGTTGAGGTCTGAACTACGCGAGCGAGCTTAGTCCGTCTCGCCCATGACTAGGCGACGTAGTTTCATAGTTTCGCTGAAGTGTGCGGTCGCCAATGCAAATGCTAAGGATTTTACTTTCAGCGAGAAACTTAGCTCACGTAGTTCAGCTCGCTTAGCTGAAGTGTGCGACGGGGGTTACACTTGCGATTTTTTTCTTAAATTTCTGCACGAATTTTATTCAAAATTTATTCTGCGAATTTTATTCATCTATCGTAGAATTAATTCACTTAGCAAAAGTTGTCAAAATTTGTATTAATTCCGGCAGTTTTATATGAAAAAATCGAGTTTGGGCGTCTTTCAGGAATAAATTCCGGGATTTTGTGTCGTAAACGATTATGAAATGTCAATTGAGTGTCACAGAATAAAATTCGTGGAATATAGTGTCAGATGTAAACAGCGCTTTAGTGTCGCAGAATAAAATTCATAAAATAAAGTGTCAGATATAAGCGGGGCCTAAGAAGAACATTCGCACTAATTGTCTGTTCAATGCCTAATCTTCTGGACAATTCGATCGAAATAAGCAATTTTTGGTAGGCAACTTCTTTTTAATTTACATTAAAATATCACAGCCCGAAACAACTTCACATGTATGGTAATAACACGATGTCATGCACTGGACTTATAAGTTAGATTAACCTTTAATTGAAGAGGTGGGTCCAGTGGACCCACATTGACTTTTCTCTCGTTGCTATCTCTCATGTTTTCAGCACAGTGACTCTGAAATCTTCAGTACCTTCATACAGTACGGTAGTGCATGCCGAGTTAAAAGCACGGATTTGGTATGTGATTAGAACGTAGTGCACTTGGATCATGTGGGTCCATTGAACCCCACCGCATCATTTACGCATATGATTTTCACCTCAAAAATAAAGGGTTAACAGAGAACACTTCACAACTGATAAAGGCAAATACAAAACTAAACAACTGAAAAAATATTAAAGATTTGTTATTCTGGCACAATTTTCAAATACATTTTGTGTCATTCAAAAAAAAAAAAAAATACCATGAGGAACTGTAGGCTTTTTAGATGTGTCAGTTTTTACCTATTAAGATTTAAATAAAAAAATTATAAATAGAGAATCTGTTTTTTTTTTTGAAAATGTGGTTTCAAACAGACAATAATAGGGACCTTTTTTGCGTTTTTTATTTATTTTATTTAAGTTGACCGTCCGCTCGTGTCTGTGTCTGGTCGTCAGGTCAACAGTAGAAGTGTAGCAGTTGTTCTGATGAGGCCAACTTCACTTCGGGCCGAAACTTGACTGACGCTTCCTTTACAATTTTCCCTTCCTTTGTTTCAATGGAATTAAAATTTCAAAATATTCATTTGTTCGCCAGGAGAAATCCGCCACAAATGAATAAAAAATTCGTTTTGAGGGAGTAATTATTCAAAAATATTGACCAATCCTATAATATAATATGAGGAATGTCTGTCTGTCTGCACAAACGATCTCAAAAACCCGCCTAACGATTTTCACGAAAATTGAAGGTTAGGGATTTTCGGGGACAAGGAATCGATCTAGATAGGTCTCACTTCTGAGAAAATTCCCCTCGACACCCCTCGCCTGGTATCTTCGAATTGGGTGGTCCGATCTTAATGAAACTTTACAGTATCACTAAGGGTCTAAGAGCTTTTGATTTTTCCACTACAAACCTGACTTTTCCCTCCCCTCGATACCCCTCGCTTGGTGTCTTCGAATTACGTGAAGGTATCTTAATGAAAATTCGCAATATTGCTAGGGAGCAAGGTTTTTCGATATGCATTCTAAAAATATCACTTTTTAGATATCTATCGGCAGCGATAAATAGTAATTACAAAACAGTCAAGTTCCCTGAACCTCATTATACGAATCATATTGCAATTACAATCGGATTCAATTACTTAGGGACAGAGGCAGAACGAGGATTTTGAGATCGTCGAGCATGGCTCGGTCTTCCTGGTACTAAACCTTAAGTTTCGAGATATTCATATATTTGATTTGTTCAATTTCGATAAAATGCCGCCTAGCATCCAAAACTTTGAAATTTTTAAGCTTTATATAGCCTTTAGTACTCTACAAGCCAACAGAATTCTAATGAAACCTCGTTTATCAAAATCGGTTAAGCCGTTTAGGCTGCACGAGGACACAAAGAAAAAGACGTTCCAACTTCCTAAACACATGACACCCCTTTTTCAGTCTGGTAAAAATATGACCATTCTAAATTTTTTTCTAAAATTTATTTTCCCCCTCTCATGAGTTTCAACTCGTTAAAGTTTCTTACAGATGCTTTAAAAATTTACATACATACATGAACAATAATGTGTAATTCTGATGCAAGCGAGCGAGTATCTGTCCTGAATCTCAAAAAGTTGACAAAGTAACAACAATGCAGCAGTGCAACATGAAAGATAAGATAAGTTCCATTTTGTTATGCTTTGTTGTGGTTTCTTCATGTGTCACAAATTAGAAATGGTCCGCTTTGTCTACGACGTATCGTCTGTGTTTGCAAATATTTTGTCTTTTGTCAAATAAATGAATGAATTTCTTCAAAGCATGTGAATGAGTTAAAAACTTGCTGGAAATGTCCTTTTTGAGCCTGGAGACTAGTCTTCTCATATCACAACGTCATGGTCAATGTGAGTCGTATAAAATATACGGCTCTGACAGATTTCTTTGACGCTGTTTTAGAGTGAAAAGTTTTGAAATCATACATGAATTTAAATTAAGGTGGTTGGTAAGCATAATGATATAAGGTTTTATCAAAAATAATCATTAGAAAATTTTATAAACTATTATTTCAATGAAAAATACCGTAATTTTTTATAATCTATTGTATATCCGACCCTTTATGGGATTGGAAAATAAAATTTCGATAAAAGTTGTATATTTTGCTTCAGAATGTCGAATGTCACAGAGGTTGTGAATTAAAAAAAAAATTGTTAATGAAATTCGATAATTTATCTTATTAATGTTAATTTAACACCACAGAAGGGGGTTGCGGTGCATAAAAATGTGCATACTTGTTTATTTACAGCAAATATGCATAGAAGTATATTAATATATGATTTTTAGACGAATTTTCGGATCAAAATTTATAGACCAAACCCCTATAGACCAATTTTCAAATCAAAATTTGCAAATTGTGTTAAAGTATCCGTTTTTTAAGATTTTTCCGGACATTTCAAACCAAAATGTCAGAAATGTCGTGCATAATTCTGTTTGTTTCCACATCAAGGACATAAGCAAGAGCGCAATTTATGTATAAGTACCAGGAAGACCGAGCCATGCTCGGCGACCTCAAAATTCTACTTTTGCTGATTTTTGGGGAAAAACTAAGTTCACATTATCTTTACAGAGCTTTTCCAGAGTTTTTAAATTCCCGACCTAGAAAGCTAGAACTAAAACTAACGCGCGATAACAAAATTTCATAGAAATCGGTTGAGTTGTTATTGAGTAATCGCTGTTACCGATTTTTGAAACGTTGTTTTGAGACACCAGGTAAGGGTTATCGAGGGGAGGGAAAAGTTAGGTTTATAGTGGAAAAATCGAAAGCCCTTAGCCCGCTTAGTAATACTGTAAAGTTTCATTAAGATCGGACTACCCAATTCGAAGATACCAGGCGAGGGGTATCGAGGGGGGGGGGGAAAAAGTCAGGTTTGTAGTGGAAAAATTGAAAGCCCTCAGCCCCCTCAGTAATACTGTAAAGTTTCATTAAAATCCGACCACCCAATTCGAAGATAACAGGCGAGGGCTATCGAGGGGAGAGGGAAAAGTGAATTTTCTCAGAGGTGAGACCTATCTAGATCGATTTCTTGTCCCCGAAAATCCTTAACCCCCAAGTTTTCGTGAAAATCGTTAGGCGGGTTTTCGAGATTGTGTGTGCAGACAGACAGACAGACAGACAGACAGACAGACGTTCCTCGTATTATATTATAGGATAGAAAGTGAATTCAAAGAAAGAATCGTGACGTTTTCACAATCGTTTAGGCAACAACAATGGGAAATTCTACTAGGATTAATTATAGGCCTTCCTCGATTTAGGACACCTCAACATGCCTTGTTTCGAAATGCGACGCTCAGTATTTTGTTCCCGACCTCGATATACGATCACCAAGATTTTTTTTTTGTGAAATTTTCTAGATTTTCAACATTTAATATATTCAGAATTTGCACCTTTTCCACTATGTACGTACATACATAAATAATGATAAAAAGAAATACAAGATCTCGATATATGAAGCAAAATCATTAAATTTAACCTGTCTAAGAACGTCGTATATCGTGAGGTTCCTGTACTGTGGTTAAAAAAAACTTTGAAAAATATAAAAAATACTTATTAAACATAAAATGAATTATATTTCGTTTGAGTTTCAATTCCACTGTAAAATTACATGCATTTTACATCCAATAGTACGTCATTAAACTAGAAAATGGTTCTTTTGAACTAAAATGTTGGCGAATTTATTTCTAAATTGTACAGAAATATTCCATAGTTTGATTATGCATTTCTTTTGAGGTGTCATACATGCATAGATTTTCCTTTAACTTAATATTCAAATTTCCAATAAGAGGAGATACCCTCCATTATTGTTGGCAATTAGTGTAATATTTGTGAATGATTTTGATCCATCTACATATGTAAAATGACTGGGATTGCGGTTTAATTGTACACATGTCTGTCTTCCGGTTTCTGCAAATAAAACCACTTAAGACTATTTTCGTGTTGTTTGGTTACTTGGAATTTATTCGAGTCAAAATGTAGACAATCTTGTATTCTCGATCATGTATTGTAAGATACATATATGATGTATTGTAAATATTTAACTGTTTGAATGTGAAATTGTAATTTATCCCGATTAGACAATAAGACATTTCTAAAGATATGTATTTCTCCTGATGGTTTCGATTACAATTTTGGAATATTTAAGTGAAGGATACTGCTTGAATTTATTGGTGACCTGCAGGAAGCTACCAAGAATTTAATTAGTTTAATAATTATTACTCAGTGGCATACTAAATCGGCATTTCAATAACTCTTCTATGGTGTGTTGGCTATAAATGATGATATTATATTGATAGAAATTAATTATTCCACTAATTTATAATTAAGTCGTATTCCTGATAAATTGCATACTTATGATTAGGTAATTTGGATAATTGATACATCCACCATAAATTCCAATCGAAAGATGAATCTTTTGTGAAATGAGTTTTCTTGAATTTGTAAATTTTATATGTCGATTCAAAAAAATGTCCGTAATAAATTCCCTATTCAGCAATTGGAATCTTAATTTAATGTATAAGATTGACATTTGAATCGACTTTGCTATCCAAAACATAAGAAAAGCTACAATTGTCAGGTGCCAATCGTCAAATATAAAGGGTGTTTTTAAGGCCCGATAGAACTTCAAATTTTAAAAAGTACCTAACACAAAAAATTAAATTTTAATCAAAATTTTTTATTTATTCGAACGATCAATACATGGCATTAACATTTAAAAATGCTTTCGGACATATGGCCACCGCGGCTGTTCTTGACGAAGCGCATTCTGGACGTCCAATTTTAGGCCACTTTTTCGTGCACTGCTGGCCGTACGTCACAAATAACACGAACAATGTTGGCCTCCAAGGCGTCAATTGTTACTGGTTTATCAGCATAAACCAGTGACTTCACGTAGCCCCACAGGAAATAATCGAGAGGTGTCAAATCGCACGACCTTGGGGGCCAATTGACAGGTCCATTTCTCGAAATCAAGTTATCGCCAAATTTCGGTCGCCGTATGGCACGTAGTGCCATCCTGTTGAAACCACATCTCGTTTGGATCAATGTCATCCATATTTTCAAACAAAAAATCATTGATCATGGTGAGGTAACGATCTCCATTGACCGTAACGCGAGCTCCGGCCTCATTTTTGAAGAAATAAGGTCCGATGATGCGACCAGCGTGTAAACCGCACCAAACGGTGCCCTTTTCTGGATGTAATGGAGTCTGTAGGGTCTCTTGTGGATTGGTGTTACTCCATATGCGGCAATTTTACAGAAATGAGCTTCATCGCTGAACAAAATTTTGCTAAAAAAAACGTCGCTTATAAGTGGCGCGAATATACGACTAATTTTCAAAGTAAATTTAGATAATTTGGCAGCGTTGTTCAAGCGTGAGTCTATTCATGATTATTTGCCAGAGTATACTGATCATAAATGTCAAAAAGTGAGCGCAGTATTACAGCTCGTTTGACAGTTAACCCTTTCGAAAGTTCTATCTAAGCAAAAAAAAACACCCTTTATGAGGGCAGACAAAATTTTTATGAAAAAAAATTTTTATGAAAAAAAAAAGTTATGTAAAATCATATTCAGAATACTTTTTACCTTTATAAATTTTTCAATACGACTCACCGTTTTCGAGAAAATTGTAAAAAAACTGTTTGTATGAAGAGGGGGGAAAGAATGGTCCGATATTGCCCGATCTAGAACTTACCCAAATAGCATTTTAAGCAGCAATTATGGTGTTCATCCCCATATTTCGTCACCATGCAAATCGCGGCGATAAGCAATTTATGTCGCAAACACGTCGTTAGTTGTGCCAACGAGACGCGCAACGGCACCCATAGTGGGGAACACTTTTCAGCGGTTTGCGGCGCCGCAATTATAACGACAGGGACGTAATTAGTTGCCTCATGCGCGAGCGTCATCTGACGGCATTATATCACACAATTACACAAATCATCGAGCGGGTTTTCTTTCTCCCTCGAATGCTTGCTAGTAAACAGAGATGAACAAATAAAAACGTAAGCAGAAGACGAACGAGAAAAATCTAATGGCGACAAATTAATGGAAACTTTTGTGGAGTATTATTTTATAATGGACTTTTCTTCCGATTGCATGTCGTGATTATATCACATATATTGGATCTGAAATTTAAACAGATTTTAATGGGCCATCGAATTATTTTGTTTTTAACCAAAAATTTCTTTAATTTTATTTTATCGGTAAAATTTTTTTTTCTTTTGCAATGAAATTTTGATGCCAATAAAATTATGCTGTTTCAAAAATGTATGCTATCCACTTTTTATGCAATATCCTTCATGCCGGAGACACATGTGCAGAATTTCTGCATGCAGCGCTGCATGCAGATCTGCAGCTGAGACACATGAGCAGATTTTTTTTGTCATTTCATCGCATCGGCTGCTGTCAACAATGGAAGAAGAATTGATTGAATTCATTCGAAACAATCAATTTTTGTATTGGAAATGGATGGATCACCTTTGGAAATGGATGGACCACCTCATGTTCCTGAAAGACATAGATAACGTCAACACAAAGTATTGAATATTTTCTACTTAAAACTGAGACTCGTTCTTCGCTAAAAATCGTTCTTACCAATTGTCAAATTTTCTTTTTCCACTGTATACGAATCTAGTTCATAGTCTCTTCGCTAACAGTCGATTTTGCCAAGCACCAAAAAAGAATCCTCGGTTAGCATCACTAAATCTGCGCAGAGAAATTAGAAATAGAGATATGGTGCAGCTCTGCGCTGCATGCAGAATTTACGTGTGGGCTCCTTCATATAAACCTGTGTATTCTAACTGCGCTGCATGCAAAATTCTGCACATGTGTCTCCGGCATCAGTCATTCGCCTGAAATAAGAAATTTAATTCTCGAAACGAAATCGTTTCCATCAAATGTCAGTGAGAAATATGGCGGCTGAAGGCATCAATTTTTTTTTGGTATTTCTCAGACGGGGAGCTTTAATGAAACTTTAGTGGCAGACTATTTCGACCCGAAAACCATCAAATGCTGCTCTATCGCTGCAGGAGTTTTCATGAAGCGAATGTTGCCCCAAAGATGAACCGTGGGTCACCAATTTCCCCACTAAAGCAATTATGGCTTTGCAGACGCATTATTAATCGGTGCGACGCGCTCGTCACTTCTTTCGCTTCTTTTACGCGGATGTGAATTATAGGTGTAAATTTTTAGCCCCGATTGCGTAAATTGCTGCATTTTAAAGCCGCAAAGAACAAATCTCATGTTCCCGTACTTTTCGATGCTATTTGGGTAGCCTTGTCACTTACGACAAAACACATCTATATAACATTTCTCCAGGCCCGGATATAAGGCGATTGGAGCGATTGGGCCCAATCGGGCCCCGCACTTGAAGGGGCCCCGCATCACCACCAAAATTAAAAAGTTTTTTTTTTTCGAAATTTAAAGCAAATTGCTTTTGACGATAAAGGATAAATTAGAAATTTCTCTAACAGATTCTAAGTTGACAGAAAATGATGCACCAATAGCGAATGGAGCTGATATAGATGGAAAAATGTTAGTTGAAGAAATGGAAGCTTTAAAACCTATCCTTCCATCAGAATTTTTTGAAAATCCATTTAAAATGTTCAAATTTTTATCGGAAAATGACAGCGCAACGGCATTTCCAAACTTGTTTATTGCTCTTCGAATATATTTAACAATTCCAGTGAGCGTTGCTTCTAGATAGAGATCATTTTCCAGACTAATAAAAAACTATCTGAGATCGACGATGACTCAGGATAGATTAAATAGTTTAGCAATTATGTCGATTGAAAGTGAAGAAGCAAGGAAGTTGGATTTTCAAACTATTTTAAAAGAATTTACAGAGCAAAAACTTAGAAATATGTAAATTCATATATTCATATTCAATGATGTAAATTTATATTCAATAAAATGTAATTGTTTTTGTATTTTGTGCATTTTTATTTTTTAATGTATGTAGAAGTTTACTTATATTATGATCCATGACATTTGATTTATATATATATATTTTGCATTTTATTTAAATATTTAATGTATAGAGGGCCCCGCAAAAAAAATCCAATCGGGCCCCGCACTTATTGGAGCCGGGCCTGCATTTCTCTAGCTTATTCTTTTTGGAAGTTACAGACAGACAGACGGACGGACATGCGGAAATCAAAATCATCCCAAACACCCTTTCGTAGTTCATTCTTGTGTTTGACGATTCGTTCGATGCGTTACTAACGGTATACTAAATCTAATAAAATATATCATATAGAGCAGCGGTGGCCAACCCGCGGCCCGCGGGCCGCATGCGGCCCGAGACGATTGAAAATGCGGCCCGCCAAATGATTTGAAATTTACAAAAAAAAAATGTAACTAATAAAATACAAAATACTAAAACTGCTCATAAAGTTTATATGCAATTTTACAATTTATTTTTTATACCCGTATGGTGAAACCAAAGGGTATATTAACTTTGCCTTATCGTTTGTAACGCCAAGATCCCGTCATTACACACAAAAATGAATTGCGCCAATGTGTTTAGAATGATAAAATAAATTAATTTGTGCATGTCCGTCCGTCTGTCCGTCTGTGGCGCGGAGCTACAGACTTGAAATTTTACGCAGATTCGTTTTTCGTAAAATGCGAGGCTAAGTTCGTTAATGGGCAAAAACGGACCATTAGGGGGGGGTACCCCCCATAACAAATGAAAACGTTTTTTGCGAATATCTCAAAAACGGTGCCTCTTATCTAAAAAGTACAAGAACAAAAGTTATTTAGAATATGATTCTACATAAAACGCCCATACCTCAAAATCCGATTGGAATAAATTTTAAAAGATCTTCTTCGACAGTTTGACTTCAAAGTGGAATTTTGATATAATTGTTCGCCGTTCACTTAAATCACCATAGGGGGTTTCAATAATTGCCAGATTGGCAGTTTTAGCTTTTGTTATGTTTTATTTTACATAAGTACTACTCGTATATATACATTTACATTTACATAAGTCCATTTATACATATATTTGTTCAGCAAATATTTTTTTCTTACCCCACACCTCCATTACCCCACGGTTCCACTAGACTTTTTTCCAGATTTTATTTAAATCCAATCACGAAAAAGTCTAATGGAGACTCAAAAAATGTTGCATCATGATTTAAATCTCCGTACTGTCATGACTTTTTCGGCTGCTGAAAAGTAGGATTTTTTTTTGACATTTGTTCAGTTCAAATTCGCTGATTCCTAGTTGGCTGCCCTGATTACATCCTGGTTGACATTTCTAAGTACGCTATGGAGACACGATAAATATGAAAAATCATGACTGAAGATGCCCACGCGGTGATTTCTTTATTCGCCAAAATATGGAGTAGGGGAAAAAATCATGATTTTTAAAAGCCCAATGGAGTCGTGGGGTTATGCTCAACTTTTGGCATTTTGTTCTAAATTTTTTTTTAAACCAAGTGACTGTTAAAAAACAACATAAAATATTATTTGAAAATTTTACTAAGAAATGGCGGTTATTCTATTTTTTCATGTGCGGCCCGCCAAAAAAAATGAATCATTAGATTGGCCCGTGGAATGATTTGGGTTGGCCGGCCCTGATATAGAGTATAATAAATGTTGCCAAGATTTCTTGAAAAGTCCACTTTTAAATGTCTGTAAAGTTTAGAGCCCCGTTTACACTTGCTATTTTTTCTTCAATTTCTCCACAAATTTTATTAACCGTGTACTTGGGCACTCAGTGCCCAGATGCAATTCCAATAGAAAATGTATGGCTGGTTTGTTTAAAAACCATAAAAATTGGTTTATTCGTTAAACAAGTAGAAATACAATGGGAAAATATAATTTGCAAAAATCGACTGAGAATATAGACTACCTTGTTAGCTCGCGAATCTGGTACTCGATTTCTCCAACAAATCATGTACTCCACGAAAGAAAATGCAATACATGACAACAATACAATATAAATATTATAATATAAATAATATAACAATACAATATAATATCTGCATACAAGAAAAATCATAAAAGGGGAAAAACCCAAAGCTGTAATCAAAATAAAAACCAAATTCTTACAAAATGTACTGACTTGGGCACTGAGTGCCCTGAGTGCCCAAGTACACGATATTACGCTTTTTTTTGACACCTTCCACAACCCCCCCGAAGATATGCAATTTGGATTTTTTTTTTTTGTTTTTGTACTCTAAATTTCAGTATCTTTCAGAAATATATTGCATTTCATCATATTCTTTATTAACAATATGATTAATTTCGGTTTGAAAATCGTTCTGGGCACTCAGTGCCCAGTACACGGGTCCAGGGTTAACAATATATTCTAGGGATTTTATATATAGCAGAACATATATAGCAAAAGTTGTCAAAATTTGAATTTATTCCGGCAGTTTTATATGAAAAAAATCGGGCTTGGCGTCTTTGAGGAATAAATTCCGGGATTTTGTGTCGTGAGTTAAACGATTGTGAAACGTGAATTGGGTGTCGCATAATAAAAGAATGTAAACGGCACCTAAGATACAGAGCGAGATAAATTTTCTGAAAAGCTCCATAAAAAAATTGATAATTTCGTTAAAAAATTTGTTTGAAGCAAACAAAAACTTTATGAATTTTTAAATTCCCTTTACGGCCGTGCTATAAGGCATTTTTTTTACACAACCTACAGTATGTAACGTTATAACTATAAGGGAGGCCTCGTAGAGGCTAGTTTCGCTCGAAAAGCTCCACTGTCCGGCAATAGAAGTAATAAAATCACATCAAATTTGATTGAATTTAGTTTCTGTATTGGAATCGGTTGCTGAGATTAAAAATAAACTTTGCCATTTGAAAATTCCATTCTGTTGTTTTGTTGAAAGCTATAAATAGTTTTCTAGTAAAAAATAATTAAAACAAATAGAAGACAAAACACAGAAGCGTGGGTCAAAATCTTAGACAATCTAAAATACTATATTCTTAAATTGTGATCTCTGGGAGTTTTCTTTTTATATCATCCTGAGAAAATGGAAATAAGGTTATCCATGATTAAATCGGAAACAGATGACTTTGCAGACGCTAAACGTAAGCTAAATTATCCAAACAGCTGTGATGATCCCTATGAAGCATTCATCACTCTTGTAATTATTTGAACAAAACTATAGTTAAGGCACTGGAACAGATGATTATAGCCGTATTCCAATAATAAATTTAAGGTCATTTCCAAAGCGCTATCATGATTTAATAAAATATTCATTAGTTACATAGTGGGAATATGTAATTCTCCTAATTTAGACTAAATGATTGAATGAATGAAATCGGTCCACATGGAGGAAAATATGGTAATAAATAGTCATTCATATTTGCAAATTAAAAAAAATCTGTTTCAATTTACTCATTCGGCGTTTTGAAATCGTCATGGAAATGATACAGACAGATCAACTTTAGCAGAGTTCAATTAATATTCTAACCCATTTTATATTCGCCATCAAATGTTCCGAAGTAAAATAAAATCATTCAATTAGAGTTGATGTTGTGGGGGTCAATAAAAGACTGCCCCCTGAAACTTTGGTTAACATTAGAAATTTTATAAAGCCATGTGATTCACACATATGCAGATTGGAAAACACTAATATATATTATTCATTAAATGAGAATCGATCTCCGTCATGGATACAAAACTTTCCCTCTATAGCAGAGGAAAGTAAAAATCGTTAAAAAATATTGGCATGGAAGAGGAGGGTGGCGAGATGATGGTCAAAAACGGCGGAGATTAACGTCACACATTTTATCGACTGCATCTAAATATTTTACTACTGGTTAATATTATCAAACTATTAGGTATGGATTACGCTTCTTAGGCCCGTTTGCTGATACAAGTCATATTTACTTAAGTTATGCTTAGCCTTCTTAACACGTTCGTGATATCGTGTACCACTGGTGGTACATGTACAGTTTTTTAAAACCGCGGGAGTAAATAGTGCGGAAGTTTTTTTGTGGAAGTAATATAAAAACACGCACCGTGTACCACCGATGGCGCACAACCGCCAGAAAACAAATCGCTAGTGTACCACCCTTGGTACACGATGTCCAAATGTTGAAAAAGCAAATGTCACGAACGTGTTAAACTATGGAAATTCTGGCACTTAATAAATTTACGTTCGACATAAGTTGATAAGTTTCGTTGGTGCAAGCCGCTCTTAATGATTTAGAATTAAGAAATATTATTCTATAATTAACCCTTTCGATCCGGAAGGCAAAACAATACAATTTTATTTATATTTTCAGCAATTTCTTATGTCGCTTTAAACAATTTGTAATAAAAACTTCTGTTTCTTTTGATATGAACAGTAGGTCGAAATGTTAAATCTGATCAAAAAAAAAGTTTCGTATGAATATCGAAATGTCATCTTGAAAAGCCAAAACGGCAAAATGTTGTGTCGTGATTATATTGAAATGCTCATGTATGCATGTGTTACAATTATGTGAATTTCAATAATACGAGCAACACGTACTTTCAATTCAATGGCCATATTCTTCCCATGCGCATGAATAATGAATAAAAATATTGATAGGACGAGGATAAATGGATATGGAAAAGGAGAAATAAATTAGGTAAACATTGGAGACATAACGTCTATAAACAACTCAAGAGGAAATTAATTATTAACGAGAAAAAAGAAATAAATCCTGTCACTAACATAGTTATAAAGGATAAATTTCCACATCTCCTTATCGGCTTCCATCAACTTGCGCCCATAGCTACATCACTAGGATAGAGTAAAAAAAATACCACTACAAATATACCCTTGAAGGTTGTTACCTCTAAAGACAAAAACCAAATAAATCACCACAAACAGTAGTGGTACATTCACTCTCATCGATATTATCCTCTCAGAAAGTTTTCCCGCAGGATAATTAGTTTACTCGTAATTGGAAGTAAATTGACTTTGGCTACATTGAAACACCCCCGCGGAAAAAATCCGTCTTGGATAGTCGCAGTTCTTCTTATCCTGTTGGGATCGGCATAAAGGAAGTTTAGATCGTGCACAGCAAGACAAAAATTCTTCTTGAGAAACACAATCAGCCCGTTTCTGACAAGATGCCACCGAAAATAAGTGTGGGCTTCAATTCCTACATCAGGCAATAAAAAGTAGGGAGATGAGTTTTCAGTTCCTCAGCGATTAACGAGACAAATGACTCCCTGAGCCAGAGACAATTTCAGCATCCAGAAAACGACCCCAAGGATAATCCTTTCCGCCTAATAAGGCGACAGCATAATTAGGTATATCCATGGTAGTCGGAATTTGTAAAGGGCTTTCGTACACAGGGCCGTATCGAAGGCTCTGGGTTGGGGGGGGGGAGACATTTCAATTTTCTCAACTCGAACATCTAATTTTTCCTAACTAGGATGTACCTAATAAAAATTTCTTTTCCATATTTTATCCGAATCCACTGTTGACATAAACTTATAAGAAATTAAATACATATTACTTGAAACAGTTCTTACCTATTCATTTGTTTAAAAAATCCGAACACCGATGGTACAACAATTACACATATACAGTGGAGTCCGCTGAAGAGCACTATGGCTTAAAAGAACATCCCGCTTAAAATCACAATTTCTTGTGGCATTTACTTTTCTAGATTATTGCCATTCATTTTAATTTGTTTAAGAGAACACCGTTTAAGAGAACAATCCACTTAAGAGAACAGCATTTTGTGCGCAGTTTTTTATAACTCATACAAAAAAATTCGTTTAAACGAAAATAGCGACAAAACATGTGATTCTACTAAAAAACGACATGTTTCAAAAATGTTGCATTGAAATCTCGTAAACAATTTTTTTCTGTTAAACAGAAAATCGAGATTTTGGATAAATTGAAAAGTGGTGCCAACAGAAAAGAGATTGCAAAAGAATATGAGTGCGGTATTTCTACATTATCAAAAATATTAAAGGCAGAAAATGAGTTGAGATCTATTGCTTTGCAAAATAAAAACCTTTCTTCTAAAGAAGTGAAAAAAGGAGAATTAAAGATATATGTATTTTTAGATTGTTCGTAAAATACATTGTTTGGTTTTTTATTAATCTTTAGGTGCCTCGGAATCAAAAACACCGCTTAAAAGAACAACCCGCTTAAGAGAACCAATTTTGCTGACATTTTGAGTGTTCTTCTAAGCGGACTCCACTGTATTTTCAAAACTCACCGTTTCAGCACGAATATACTAGATCGCTCGATTTGCTGTCTCAAATGGTCCCATTTCAATACAGTTCAATGGATCAAAACGAGTTAAGTAAGAGCGAGATAACCGTATGAAAATAAATATAGTCCTCTCGTTTAAACCGTGAGCTGTCAATGGAAAATAGACTTTAGGAATGGTGTTGGTGCCTAAAGTTAGTCTCAAACTTGTGAAATTTGAATTTCGCGGCAGACGAAATTTGAATTTCGCGACATTATACAGTTCAGTGGATGCGTTTAAGTATTATAAAGAGGGAAATACTTTTGGGACAATTTTTCAGCAGAGCTTTGTATGGTGACAGTTGTTCTATGTTATATAGTTCTGTGCCATAAACTGATGAGAACATTATACTCCTCCCACGGTCGAGTGTCTACTCTTTCAAAGCCTTTTATTCATTCTCTCCCAACTCGCTGTGACGCTGTTGCCAAAGCAGAATGGCATGTGAAAAAACAAACAAACCATAAAACACGAGTATGTTCACTTATAGAAAATTTGAGGTAGAAAAAGACAAGTTGGGATTTTGGAAAATCAACTAAAGAGATTTCCCAACTTGGGAAATCTCACATTTCACATCTTTAAGATCTTTAAGAATCCCAACTCCTAAAGGTCAAATTCCCAACTGAAGAATTATTGGGGGGGGAACCTCCCCCCCCATCCCCCCCCAGTCGGTACGGCCCTGTTCGTACATCTTTCTCAATTACCCATCGTTTCGGCGTCTCAGGGTCGATGGACATGTACATTTGTGTCGACTTTTTGGTGTCGCTCTTAATAGTTGCGATGGTGGTTAAGCTTTATTTTGCTCTATTATTTCTACAGGATTATTATTAATAACTGTTTTACCTTTCTTACATATAAGAAAGGTATTAAAATAATTTCAAAAACCGAAATCATGACGGAGTCCCGCACGCCCCCGGGGCATATACCCATCGACTCAGTTCGATGAGTCCGCAATGTCAGCATGTGTATGTTAATATATTCCGATTTTGATGCGGTTTTTTAAATTTTAAAGCTATTATTGTCCCATATAACCCTATTTGATCATTTTCGAGAAAATATCGTTTTAGTTTGTACGGAAGAGGACGCAGGGGGTGGGGGTTCAAGTTTTGTCATTTTCGGAAGGAGTTTATCTTTTGTTAAAAGCCTGTTCCATGTCAGATTTCAATTTTCCATATCAATTATTTCTCAAATTTTTCGATGTTTTTGCATAAAAATTCGCTTTTTAACCCATATATATTCATCATATGAAGTTTCTCACCGTAGGGTGGATAAAGCTGTGTTTTTTTTTATATTTTTGAATTTTGCTGACGAGGGGCTGTTCTAAAATATGTAATAATATGAGACTTTTCAGACAGCATACTCCAAAATTTTGAGCAATATGTTTGATTTTTTTATTTTTCGAAGCAACAATAATACAATTTATTTGACAAACCTCGTTCCCTATTTAGAAAACTCGCAAAAATTTTATCATACAAATATATAAAAATGAGTTGGTGTCTGCCTGTCTGTCTGCCTGTCTGTCTGTCTGTCTGTCTGTCTGTCTGTCTGTTCCTCTTTCACGCAAAAACGGCTGAACCGATTGACTTGAAATTTGGCATGAGTGTCTGTAGTAGTTCTGGTTCCAACATTGGCATACGGAAAAGTAGCGCGAGGGGTGGGGGAGCAAGGGGAGGGGGTAAAGTGATTTCGAAACTTAGTTTTTGCGCTATGTTACTCTTTCGCGGGGAAACTACTGAACCGATTGGCCTGAAATTTGGCATAGATGTTCGTCGGGGGTCCAGCCTCAACATAGACCCATTAAAAAGTAGCCCGAGAGGTGGGGAGTAAGGGGAGGGCGTACAGTGATATCGAAACTTAGCTCTTCCTCTATGTTAGCCTTTCGCTTGGAAACTAACAAGCCGATTGGCCTAAAGTTTAGCTCCAACATAGACCATAAAAAAAATTTTTTTTTAAAACTTAATTCGGCAACGATGGGTATGCAAGCTAGTTTTGTATAACAAAGTAAAATTTTTTACACAACCGCTCGCATCAACAGTAGAAATTCAACTGACTTATACAATTCGCTTATTTTTCGAATTTTCGAAGTTTTTAGGATGTTCAACTTAAAATTTGGCAACATTGGTCACAATTTTAAGCATATGAGGAACTTGGTGAGCCAAGGGTGCACAACACTGTCTTAAAGTTTACTAAAAATAAAAAAATTATAATTTTAAGTAGCGTTTTGACCTCAATAATGAAAGCCAAATAAAAGTTAATAAGCAAAAACTCTCAACGCTTTTATCTTCCTTTTATTTTTGAGGCCAAATCCCTTCGTACAATTATTTTTTTAGTACTCTTTAAAAGCTTGTTTTTTTTAAATATTTTTTTAATTATTTTTTCCTATACATTCATTATGTTGTAATTTTGCACATTTTCAAGATCGTTGTTTTTTTTGAATTAAGCCTCACCTGAGAGTTCATGAAGAATTCCTAATTAAGAGTCAAATATAAAAGTGATAGTAAAAATTTAAATACTTGGTCTCATGAGGTTATCTCGTTATCGTTTACCTTCTATGAACAAATCTGTTGGTCAAGTGATAGTAATTTTGCTACGATCGAACAACCATTCAGACATATGGTTAAGATGGAAAAATTGATGGAAAGAACTGAAACGCCCAATTGAACCTGTTTTCCTACCTGCAAACCAGATCGATTAGGAATTTTTAATTACATTTTGTACAAACTCGAAGCAGTATTCTTAAAATGACTTTTCTGCACGTAGAAGAAATAGATCTAAAAAATTATGCGGAAGGCAGACTTTACCAAACTAGTTTTTACACAAACCGTTAAAACTAAGTACGTATTTTTTTTGAAGAGCATGCACACTGTGAAAAATGATGCCTCAATCCCATCAATGAGAGTTGGAAATTTTACATTTTTTATAGTCTATATGATATGGAGTAGTTTTTTCGCAACAGACACAACAATGAACTACACCAAGGCACCAATGTATTCCGACGCGTCTCTGTCTTTCGACTTCGATGCAGCTTTTAACTCTTGACTTCGCCATGTCTGCAGCTTGAAATTTCGCGGAATCGTCACTATGAATCGAAACGTGATTCTGACTGTCATTCTAGGAAATTTGAAGCTGCTGATATGGCGAAGTCAAGAGTTAAAAGCTGCGTCGAATTCGAAAGACAGAGACGCGCCGGAATACATGATTGCTGCCCTGTGTGTTTGGGATGACAAAAGATCTTGTTTTCCGGATGTCCGTCCGTCTTTCTGTCCGTGACGACTATAACCTTCGAAAGAATTGAGCTAGAGAATTGAAATTTTGTATAGTTACGAAAAACGCAAATGGTAAGACTAAGTTCTTGAACGGGCAAAATCGGATTATTCCTCCTCCTCCACCCCCCCTCTACAAATGTTTTTCAGAAAACAAAATACATGAAATATTTTACATTCGTATTGTTATAAAATTGCAGACTAATTGTGATTTTACAATCCTAAAATGTAATTTCCCGAAAGTTGGAATTACAACGCTGCTTTACGATTTTGCATAATAAGCGTGTAATTTGGTTTTACATTTCGAATTGTAATTTTACACTTGTTATGTAAATTTACATATGTGATGTATTTTTGCTGCATCCAAAACTGGCTGCATTTTTGTTTCATTATTTTTAAGTGTGCAGGTAAACGCCATAACGAAAATATTTTTACTGTTTCAAGTATCTAAGAATTTTTATCTTACGCAGTTTACACCCAATAAATATATATTTTTTAAATTTATTTATTGGCTTTTGTCTTCGGTCGAAAACAAACATAAAATCTCATTTAATTTGTCAAGCAATCATACATCATTTGAATTTAAAAAGTGTGCGAATATCGTGCTACAAATTTAATGACTTTCGACGGTTTTCTGATAGATTTTATTATATTTATTCTTTTCGGAATGTCGCATGGGGTTTTTTTTAAACATTTTGTTGAAACGTTGAAATTCTATGGTATGTAGTGTGTTGTTTAGTAGTGATTTAAAATATATGTGTGGGAAGAAAAATGGCTTACAGAGGTCAGACGTGTCTAGTCTAAATTCTAAAATTAATTTCTTTTCATATTTAAAATCTCATGCAAAAGGATTTGATTTTTTTTGTGGGATTTCTGTATCTATTCATTCTATAATAATTCGATTTTTATGTTCGGCCAACTGTTTTTGATATAAAGGGTCAAATATCGAAATGTGAGATAATTGACGTTTTGGTGTTCAGAAAACCAAATGTATTTATCATCAAATCCATAATTACCAAAAAAATTAAGGTTGAATAACATGTAATAAGATTTGGTGGCAGTGTGGCTCAAATAGTAAAGCACTTAGCCTCTAATCCGGAAGTTGTGGGTTTAAATCGCGCCATCAGCACTCTGCAATTTCAAGAAATGACTAGTAAAAGCTCCCGCCTCTTGCTAACGATACCGGCAGTCGTCACTACTATCACGGTCTGCGCCATCTCTTTTCGTTATTCCGACCATCCTGAGCTGTGCTTCGGCATTAAAGAGTCTTCCCCTAAGCTCTAGCTGAAACTATAAAAAAAACTCACAAATGTTGCAATTCTAGAAGACCTCGATTCAAAACGCGTCAATTTAAGACATTTCGATAGACGACGCTGTGTTTTGTTCCCAGTCAAAAAAAAAATTCCATTACTAAAGCGATTTAAACTTTTTTTTTATTTTCAAATTTTTTTGCTTTTTATACCCCATATGGTGGAACCATAAATAGGGTATAATAGCTTTGCTCTAGAATTTGTAATGCATAGAATTAAAACGTCGGACAAAAAAATATATTTCACCAGTTGGTTTATAATAATGAATCAACTTGATTTTTGCATGTCGCTCTGTCTATCTATCCGTGGAGACATTAGTTTGCGAAGGAGTTAGGCTACAGACTTGAAATTTTTCAACGCCGTTTTTTTGTAAAATAGAAGGTCGAGTTCGTTAACGGACAAAATCGAACCACTCCTTGCCCGGCCCCCCCATACAAACAGATCGGTTTTTTGCGATTTTCTCGTAAACGGTTCGTCGTATCGAAAAACTTATAAATACAATATCGTTCATAATGAAATTTTACATACATGAAAATTCAACTGGAACAATTTTTAAAAATTTCAATTTTTTTTTCAAAAGACTCTCGCAAAATTTTCGCTATTTTGCGATAGCCTGGCAATCGCAGTTTTCATTATGTTTTAATCAGGATTCTGGGTATTGTTAATATTTAACATTTACAGCTATATCATTTTAATGGTTCAACCACAGCGGCATTTTTTTTGCACTAACGTAGCGCAACGAGAGCTGCTACAATGCAGCGGCAACGGCAGCGCACTTTTTCCGTCGCCGCCTAGTTTGAAACAAAGTCAAACTTGCCGCCGCCGCCCAAAATCTTTTATGAAAACCACCACATTCGGCGCCACATTCTATGACGATTTTTGACGTTTTTATTTCGCAAGATGCTGATAACGGAGGAAAAATTAAAAGAGGTCGTAAAAGGAAATCCAATGCTCTACGATTTGGCCCATCCTCAATACAAAAGGACAGACATAAAGGAAAATAAATGGAGCAAAGTAGCGGACGAATTAAATAAGTTTTGACGTTTCAATTTTGACAGAAGCATATGCCGACGGTGCCGCTATCATTGTGGTTGAACCATAACAATATCAATAGATAAAAATTGCTTTTAAAAAAATACGATATACCGCGATATACGACAGTTAGATATACAACCCAAATCACGAAATTTCACCCGTCCAAAAACTATGTAAATCGGCAAATCTGTAATTTGCTCAAGCTACTTTTAATCGTTCCTTTAAAAGTTGATTAATTTTTGCAACGCCATTAAAATTACTACAGTAGAATTCCGATAATTCGTACCCCGATAATTCGTATATCTCGCTAATTCGTATGAATTTGCTGGTCCCTTGAAATACGAATTATCGGGATTCACTGTGTTTTCGAATGATTAAAAAAAACTACACTAAAATCTTTGCTTCATTATTCTCATTGTTGTATAATCATCTTTTCGTTTTGCATGGCCCGTAATCTGACATTTCGCTTGAATTCACTTGTTCTTTGTGACAAATCTACCATTATTATTTTCAAAGAACATAAATTTTGTATTCGGGAATACAACAAATAATGGGAAATGAGGTGCATCCGTCTATAAGACACATACAATTCAGTAGATTTATTCCGTACTGAACGAATGGGAAATGTCTCATAATGTGACTGCATATTTCCTCAGCCAGATCTAAATCCATATCCAAATCCCAGAAATACCAGAAGACATCAGAATACCTGTTATATTTTCTATAAAATGAACCATCAACGATGTACCATAAGAAAATCCTAACATATGTCATGCCATCATCTAGAAATAAGAAATTCTGAAATGCGTTCACTTTAAAAGGATACCAGACTTAAGCAATGAGTTCGAGCTCTACGATTCTAGGAAAGAAAATCAGGAGTAAGTCTCCCAAGTAAATAATAAGAAAAAATTGCTGAAAATAAAATAAATGAAGAAAGATAAAGAAAAGTCTTACACATGAGATAAATTTTTCATTATATTTCGTATCCAACTTGCACAGATGACTATAGGTTAGTTATACCTATATAGCTGTAAGAAGACTTTCTTGGAAGACGCAATAGACCAAGATGGCAACGATGGCTGAGACGACAACTTGTTGCAAGAGCCCTAATGAGCCTGAAACTTCTTCAGTGACTGTTTATTGTGAATCTGTGAGTCGTCTGTTGAGAACATTAAAGATAATTTTATGTCGCTATTCAAAATTTACCAGAGTTGATTCTATTTGTAAATGGCTTTAATAAATACTTTTAAGCATCATGAATTCGAACTTATATCTACTATAATTAAATTTGCGATGCACAGCACTCTGTCAGTATGTAAATCACAAGGTGGAATTTTCAAATTTATGATATCAATTTCAGTTTACCGCATCGTTGAGTGCATTTTTAATAAAATTTCTTAATTAAACGTTTTGAGCTATGAAGTACTGTTTATTGAATGTCCAATATCACATTAGATGAAATTAATTTCACTCAATTACTATTTTGAATAAATGTCGATTTTTTGGCTATGATATTTCCCGGTATTTATTGTGTGCACAGAATACTAGCCTATATCAAAATGAAATGGAAATAATAATTAAAACTAGTAGGTACTTGAAATAATCGTGTAAAATTTTAGCTCTCTAGAGACCAGTGTTGTGAAGTAAATTGAAAAAAATATTTTCAAATCAGCGGGAAAAAATTCGGGTTATATGACCCACAATTATATTTTCCTGAAAAAATCGTGACATTGCGTCTCCTCAATTGAGCTTTCATAACGATTTTCTTTCCTTCTTCACACCCACAGTTTTTCCATGGATGGCGAACCATGTATGAATTACAACATTTGTAAGGTTTTTACGTTGCACCCCAACAACAGCAGAGGTCGTGATAATATTCTAGGCCGATGACACTCATTTTACTTTTAGATATGTTCAAAGGCATACTCTTCCTAGTCCTTATTCCCAAAACATTGGATTGAATTTGTTTTTTGTCACCCAAAAACGTATAAAGGAAAATCGCGGTAAATCATAAGAATTGATTGAAATTTTGGCTTCCATTCCAATTAATCGTGTTTTAGTTTGTTGTCGTGTTTTCGATGTCGTTTATACAACATAGCACGAACTCTTCGATCGCCACAGAGCCTGGCACAGCAAAAAATATAGAAGAAAGAAATTAGCCAGCAGGACATGCCGGCAATTCATTACTGTCGACAAGGGCAACGAGGTCTGTAAGGCGTAAGTTCCTCGAAGACAACTCCCTAATGACCTTTACGATTCCGCTTGATTGGATCTGATGGAGGCAATGTCCACCCGTACGACCATCACCACTTGCTAAGGCGTTTGTCGTGCCAGTGGTCATACTGTGGTCAATACAAAGGGTAGTTAGTTATAGTTCGTTAGATGAATCCCTTAGTATTTGATCCAATATAACGACGTGCGATATCTTAACTACCCGACAAAACCATTCAAAGGACACCAGGACAGATTTTGTGCTTGTTTTCTGGCCAAAACTGTCTTTCGCATGATTTTAGTATTTTGAATGTATTTTGCTGGATATGGATAGGCATACACAAGTAAAATCTTTTTTTTTTTCGTTTATTTATACTTGTTTATCACTAAATAAGGAGGTTTTGGGTGACATCCAATGACATTTTATCTTTTAGTTCCTTGAACAAATATTGGCTGTCGTTAACCGCGATACTAATGAGAGAACCAAACTAAATAAACAAAAAAAAAGTTTTTCTTCTGCTTGTTAGTTTTTTCAATAATATAAGCGGAATTTTGTTGATTTAAAGCGTTTGGTGATTTAGGGAAATTTCGTTTTTTTCCATTACAAAAGACAAATATAGGTCATGACAATAAACTAGTCTTATGACTTAAATTTACTTAAAATTTTAACCAATTGTGAGAAAAGCTACAATTTTCGGGGGTCAATCGTCAAACACCTACTCTGTATGATGACAGACAGAATCTTCATTTAAAAAAATCCATTTGTATAGGAGAGGGGTAAGAGAGGGTCGATTGAATTTTTATGTATGGAGCGGTTATGTAAAACCATATTCTAAACACATTTTATCTTTATAAATTTTTTAATACGACTTACCGTTTTCGAGAAAATAGAAAAAAAAGTATTCCATTTGTGCGGAGAGGGGTAAGAGGGGCTCAATTGAATTTTTATGTATGGAACGGTTATGTAAAACCATATTTTAAACACATTTTACCTTAATCAATTTATCAATATGACCCACGATTTTCGAGCAAATTGTTTGTCTGAAAGAGGGGGGAAGGAATGGTCCACTTTTGCCTGTTCAAGAACTTTTTACGAAGAACGCAGCTACACAAAATTTCAAGTCTCTAGCTCAATCCGGACAGATGGACAGACGTCCGGGCAGACAGACGAATGGACATGCGGAAATCAAAATCTTTTGTCGTCGCTAACACCCTGGTGTAGTGCATTTTTGTGTCCGATGATTGGTTCGATGCGTTCAAACGGTATACTAAAACTAATATATTTCTCCATGACATATTATATAGAGTTTAAAAATAATATAAACAAATTAAATTTCATTTGGGTTCATATTTGTTTTTTTTTTTCTTTTGGGAAACTTTCAATGGCACCGAACTTGTTAACGAATACGAGAATAATGTTTGAATTTTAGAATATTCGTAGATATCCCAATGATATATTGAATGATATAATTCCCATTTGGGGATTTATAGTTATTGAATAGAAAATTTACATTTCAATCCCAAACTCATAGAATACTTTCCCAACGAAAATGTAAATTAATTTTCCAACGAAAATGTAAATTAATGCATGAATTCATACAAGTATGTGGGCGGGCTGAAAAGTATTGTTATTAACGATCCACGAGTGAAGTTGTTCGAGATTGGTGACGATGCGGACATGTCACGTGAAGGATTTGGGAATCAGGAAGCTTGCTGTCAGATGGTTGCTGCGTTTGCTCTCTGTTGACAACAAGCGCGACAGTTTGATAACTTCAAAGATGTGTCAAGCGATGTCTAACGTTTATAAGAAGGACTTATTGCGCCATTTCGTAACCGTGGACAAAACATGGATTCATCACAACACACCAGAGACCAAGGACTTGTCGAAAAAGTGGACTTCTCTTAGCGAATTGAAGCCGAAGAAGGCCAAGGTCAGTCTGTTGGCTACAGTTTTTCTTTTGGGCTGGGCACGGTATCATTCACATCGATTACCTTGAAAAGGGCAAAACGATCTCCGGCGTATATTATAAAAATCTGTTGGATCGATTCGACGCCGATTCGAAGCGACAGCCGCCGCATTTGGTGAAGATAAACGTGCTCTTCCACCAGAACAGTTCACCGGCGCACAAGTCCGCAGTTGCAATTGGTTCCTCAACCACCATATTCTCCAGATTTGGCCACCTCCAATATTATCTATTTCCAAACTTGAAGAAATGGTCTGCTGGTAAGAGATTTGGGTCGAACGAGGAGGTCGTCACTGAAACAGAGACCTATTTCGAGGGTTTCGAGAAATCGTATAATTCGGAGGGTATCAAAAAATTAGAAAATCGTTGGACGAAGTGTGTCGCCCTGAAAGGAGATTATGTTGAGAAATAAAATGAGTTTTGTCGAAAAAAGCTGTGTTTTCTTGCCTAGGACGATTACTTTTCAGCCCACCCTCGTATAGCAATAGAATTGCTGATTTTATCCGAAAAATTTAGTATTTTAATTCTCTGAGGATTCAAATACCAAAGTAATCAATGCAATCAGTATCAACGTTTATTTTATGGGATTAAGTATACTTTGGTGATCAAATTGCAAAATAGAATTTAAGTTTTATATACGAAATTCTATAGTTTTTCCCACTATGTTTTTCAAAGCCCAACTGCACGTCGTTCATAAATACATTCTGTTATTTTTTTTCGAAATTTTGCTATTTAATATCAACAACAAATAAATTACCCGTATTTCTGATGGAAATAAATGAAAAACTTCATTTACGTAATTTTAATTACCATTGGGTTAAACAAGAGCAAAAACTAAATAAAATGACCCAGAGATTTTTGTATTTTTGATGATTATTTACCAACTGATGTAAAGAGAATGAGCAAATTCTGCAATATTGCAATTGAGGAAAACATATCTGTTGAATAAAAGTTACGAAATACTGGAATGAGTTCACAAATGACGGGCTTAAACAAAGAAGAGATTAAGCAAAAAACTGGAAAATGACTTATTAATTTAATTATTTAAAACTCAATCAAATTATGAAAATGCAAAATACAATCAAACCATTGCAATACAAACTGTTTTGTAAAAAAAGGTAGGGGAGACTGGTCTTGTTGAATGACTTTAGAAATCCTCAAATTACTCAAAGACTATCAATAAATTATAGATGAAAATGGGCAAAGGAATTTGAACGATGGTAGCCTATATTTATTAGATTAATCCGCAAAAATTTTTATTTCAAACTTAAATATTTAGGATGATATTTCGAATCAAAAATTTCGAAAACGGAATTCTGATTTTTTTATGGTAAGAGTGGGGCAAGTTGAATCAATAAAATAAACCACTAAATTTAATAAATTTTTATACTATTTGTCATATAGATAGACGTACGTTTGATTTAATACTATATACCGATTGCAACGCACCGAACCAGTCATCGGAAACAAACTTAAACTACACCTGGGTATTTGGAATGACAAAATATTTTGATTTCTGTCCGTTTGCCTGTTTGTCCGTCCGTGAACACCATAACTTACGAAAGGATTTAGCTAGAGACTTGAAATTTTGTATAGTTGTGTTTCTCGTAAATGCCAAGGCTAAAGGCCCAACTCAGATCGACATAGGAGCGCATATGTAGCTGCATATGTCATTTCCAGAATAAGAAAGTCAATGTTATTAGCCACAATAGACATGTGTCAAAGTGTTGCCACTTTCAAACCTTCGTTTAACTTTCGTTAAGCATGAATGATTCGATACAAATGGAACTGGCATATGAAAATAGTGAACATAACCTAAAATTTTAGTGTGAATTTAATAATATTGGTGCCATATTAATTTCCACTTGAGGTAAAATGAAGATTAGCTTTTATGTTGACAGCTATGTATGTCAACATTCGTTGGGAATGTGACATTAACATATGCGCTCCTATGTCGATCGTAGTTGGGCCTTAAGTTCTTGGACGGTCAAAATCAGAGCACTCCTACCACCCTCTCCTATAAAAATGAAACAGTTTTTCACAATTTTCTCGAAAACGGTGAAAAAAATTTATAAAGGTAAAATGTGTTTTAATTATGATTCTATATAACTCATCTATACATAAAAGTCCAGTTAAACCACTTCTTCCCCACTCCCCCATACAAATTGAATACATTTTTTTGTTTTCTCGAAAACGGTGCACAGTATCGGAAAAGGTATAAAGACGAAATATGTTTAGAATATTATTTTACATAACCGCTACATACATCAAAATCCAATCAGACCAATCCTTCCCACTCTCCTATACAAATAGATTGTTTTCATAAAAAATGTATCTGCCCTCTGGCAACTCTAGCTTTTCTTATGTTTTTTATTGCCCTTTTTTCTTTTTCAGTATATTTGTTTTATAAATATGTTCGTTCATATGTATTTCTATAAATTTCAACGTCAAATTCAATTCCGAACGATAAAATGAACAGGAAAACGATAATAAAATTGCAGAACTAATTAAAAGAGTAACTAATAAATTCTTTGCTACATTCCCCTACATATTGTTATTTTCTCACTTTCAGGTGGGTAACCTTCATTGGCAATCGTAATTATTTAAGCCACATAAACCAGTAATTGTTGTAATTGCAGAAATAGAAAATAAAATTCTATTTAGTGATCAGGCAGATGTGGAACGATCTTCACAAAAAATGATGAAAATTATATTGCGGGACAAGGACTTCATATATGACCAGAACGACTGGCTTTTAATATGAATGGGTTTTTTCCCTTTGCTTCATTTTTGCAAGGACTTGTTGAAGGGCTTTTCAATTAGTAAATTACTTTCACTATAAGAGCTTTCCAGTACACATATAAGCACTTGTGTGAGTACCCATATCGGATACCTGGTGCTATGAGTTTCCATAACATTCCTCAATGAAAAAAGTCTTTACCATTAAACGCAGTTGCCACCTTGATCTACCCCTAAACATCCACTTTAGGGGGTTTTTTTTTCATCATTTCGAAAAGTAAATTTACCATTGTTTTAGATATTATAAAACCACCACCACCAGCACAAGGGCCTTATGGGAATCAAAAGAAAAAATCTTCACCAAACCTTAGGGGGATGCTGTGCACAACGAAATATTGTGGGGAAGGTATGGTGCGGTAAATGCTTTCCAACTCACTTCAGAATGGCAACGTTTTTTTTTATTATTGTAGTATGTAATTCACAGGTTTTTCACTATTGTTGTTCGTTCTGGTTTTTATTACTCTAAGGCATTGTGGTTAATGTCAAAACACTTTATAATTGAAAAGAAAAATCTTTCGTACACTTTGAACATTTTCAGATCAAGTTCGAGTTTATCAATATTTTCTACTTGAATTATTATTTTGAAAGGCAAAATTTTCGAAAGGAATTCAATTTAGATTATTTTTTAAAATTCAAACTACTTTAGTGTAAAAATGATTTCATAAAACAATCCGAGATTGAGAGGCGCTTTGTATTAAATGTTTTTTATTCCAGAAAATTGTTTCTAGAAATTTTGAAAAAGGGGTGATTTAATTACAATGGGCCTGTAGGCCTCCGAGTGTAGCGCTGTGGTCGCGCGGTCTTCTTAACCAAACCTAACTAACCTAATTCTTGTTTGTAATTAATAGATAAAACAATATATTTGTACATACGCACAAAAAAATCAGTCAAATTCAGTCAAAAATTTTAGGAAAAAATACCCCACAATTGAAAATTTCAAAACAGGAAAAAAAATGAGCCGCAGGGAAAGGTTTTCATGGGTTAATTTACATATTTTTAAAACAAGCACAACAAAGAAATTTTGAGAAAGTTGAAATTTCAACCATCAACCACCTCATTATAACCCTTCTATCCCAAAGTTCCCGAACTCAAAAGAAAGCTTGTGCGATACGTCAAGGTTTTCTTTGGACGGGGGGGTCCAAGTCCTCTCTCTCTCCACGGTAAGGACGTTCAATACTTTTGCTACACTTCCGCAACACACTGAAACATTTGGTGTGAATTTAATGCCAAAATTGTCTTAATAGTGTCTATTCTTTTGCTTAACTCCATTTTATATCCATTTGAAGGAACACCAAAGCAGAAAAAAAAATCATCAGGTGCTTCTTTAAACTTCAGATTGGTATTTAAATTTGACACATTTTGGAGTATATAAAAAAAACAATTTAGAACTTTAAAAAAAATACAAAATCATTTTTTTTTAAATTATGCTAACCAAAACCCTACAAATGTTTGATTTTTTTAGAGTATTTATAAGATTATGGTGTTACATTAAAAAAAAAACCTTTGGTCTCTCTTGTGGCTCCGTTTTTATACCCGTATGGTAAAACCAAAGGGTATATTAACTTTGCCTTACCGTTTGTAACGCCAAGATCCCGTCATCACACATAAAAATGAATTACACCAGTGTGTTTAGAATGATAAAAATAATTGATTTTTGCATGTCCGTCCGTCTGTCTGTCCGTCTGTCTGTGGCGCGGATTGCGGGCGCACGGATTGAGCTAGAGACTTGAAAGTTTGCACAGATCCGTTTTTCGAGGCTAAGTTCGTTAATGGGCAAAAATGGACCATTAGGGGGGTGGGGGGGGGGTACCCCCCATACGAACGAAAACGGTTTTTGTGAATATCTCAAAAACGGTGCATCTTATCAAAAAAGTCCAAGAACAAAAGTTATTTAGGATATGATTCTACATAAAACTCCCATACATCAAAATCCAATTGGAATAAATTTTAAAAAATCTTATTGGAAAGTTTGACTTCAAAGTGGAATTTTGGTACAACTGTTCAAATTTTGATACGAATATCACCATACGGGTCTCCAATGATTGCCAGATTGGCAATTATAGCTTTTGTTATGTTTAATTTATAATTTTTAGAATTTGTATATTATTTAAGTTTTTTTCACATATTTTAATTTGTAAATTGATTTACTTATTTTATCCATTTATCACAATTACATACTACAAAAATATAGTTTGAAAATTTTCCCTGTGCGGCGTGCCGGGCTTGAACCCAAATACTTTAGATTTGAATTCAAGTTTCCATCGGACCATTCAAACAATCTAGCGAACCTAGCTTCTAAATATGAATAGGTGTTATCCCAAACACCACACGGAGTTTTTTTTGTACACCAAACTGATTTAAATATTTTATTTTTCCAATTACTTGAATATCTTATACATAAATTAAAACGTCTTGAAAAAAATTACTATTTTATCCGGATTAGTGGTTTTTTAATTTCAATTTTATATTTTTCCATTTTGATTTAAAATTTCAAAAAAAAATTGGGTTCCCACCGCGAAATTTTTCTGTGTGTATCATGTATTTTTTGGGCAGCTCCCAAAAACTAGATTAATTCACCCAACTTCTTAAATACTTACCAAATATTTAAAAGGATTCACCCACAAATTACAGGATTACCCGAAAGTTTCGTTCATGAGATTGTAAATTTTGTTGGATGCTCTGTATTAACTAGGCAAGTTGTTCGTTAAATAAATAAATTATAATTAATTAAAAAATACCAGTAATTTTATTTGTCGGTGTAAGATTTTTAAAATATATACTATTATGTATATGCAAAATAATTATTTGTATTTTTTTTTTTAGATTTTTTCCCGTGTGTCTTAATGTCCACACACTACCTACTTCTTTTGCGCTGTTCCTGTCTGGTGCTCACCGTTTTAGGGTTGATTGTCCCGGAAAGTGGTAGTCAGTTGATATTACTGGGACTCCTTTTTTTGTGTTAACAATCAAGTAATTGTTGAGTGGGCAAACAATTAATGAACTGTAAACTAAAGTGCCCGAGACTGTTTTTATATCAAATGGCTAATGAAACAAAAATTTACGGCAACGATAATAAATCTGTGGACCCTTTTCCATTTTTTTGCTCTCATTATTTTTTTTTTGTTTTGTGAGCGCAAATTTTCCCCCTTTTTCACACTTATTTTCCTTTTAAAAGTTTTCTATTTCATGTCTTTTGCTCAGCTGCTATTTTTTTTTTTTGGTTTTTATTCACCATTTAAAAGCGTCACGATTTTTTTTTTGTTTTGTCTGCAAATATTTGTTCTTCTAAAAGCATAATCGAGGGTAATGTCATTTGAAAAAAATCGTTCCTTTAAGAAATAAATCGAGAGAAATTTTAAAAAAGGGAGAGAAAATTATAAATTTGATGGCAGACATAATCAAATATTTCCTTTGCGGCAATCCCCATTTTATTAAAGCTCATTGCTAGCTTGGTTTTATTGTAGTCTGCAATGTTTGCATTCACCATAAACGATAACAAAACCAAATGAATATCTCAAAAGTTTTTCTAAGATATCGCAAGAGGAATTTCCTTTAAGAAATTCTCACATTTTCTTATTACCAGTCTATTTTAAACTTAGGGAGAAAGGCAAAAAAATCAAAGAAAGCATATTATAATATTATTTTGATTCTCCATAGAAAAGATCTACATTGGATTTTCTTTGCAAAATCAGCACTGGGTGAATTTTTTTAGACGAGTTCTTTAACATTTTATAAAATTTAATCTTTGAAGGAAATGGAATTAGTTTCCTTTTCTACTGAAAGGATGTAAATGCAATTGATTTTATTAAAACATTTTTAAAAGGACATTTCAAGTGTTGTAGTTTTATATCTATTTTTCGTAAATTTTGAGGGTGCCAATTTTATATTTACTTTTCGTAAATTCGATGCATTCACAAGTTCGCAAATATAATTTAAACCTTTGTGGACCAGGAAGTGAACAACAATAAATCAATAACCATGACTTTTTTTTATTGAAAATGGTTCCAGAAAGCATTTAAAAAAAAGACATGAACTAATTTTATGGCATGGTCAAAGTCAAAGTTGTTCTGTTTGCGTTGCCATTTCATCATGGAAAGACTTACACCAGAAGAACGCTTACAAATTATTAAATTTTATTATCAAAATTCGTGCTCTGTGAAAAATGTGTTTCGCGCACTTCGACCATTTTATGGTCATCATAATCGCCCTACTAAGCAGGCTATTCAAGCCATAGTGACCAAATTTCGCACCAATTTCACGTTATTGGTGCATAGAGTGCGTACAGAAGAAAATATTGCTGCTGTAGCTGCCAGTGTTGGCGAAGATCGTGATGTGTCCATTCGTCGCCGGTCGCAGCAACTCAATTGAGTTACCGTCAATGATGCTCGCTATAGCAGAGAACAAATAATCTAGAGAATAAACTCTTAGAACAAATTTTTGACAAATTTCCCCTTCGAGGGGGGGGGGGGGGGATGTCCCTATTATTCTCTAGCTACGGCCTAAAAGTTAATTACTTTTAGACTAGGGAGCACGAAGCAGAGAGAACATTTCTCGTCGTATCTATTCAATGAGATGGAGGAATCGAATGGATAATTTTTTCCGTGTTACATCGGATCCTCTTGCTTCATCTCACAGTGGAAAAATTTTCTCTAAAAATTTGTTCTAAGAGTTTATTCTCTAGATTATTTGTTCTCTGGCTATAGTGCAATGATTCCCAACTTTTTATTGCGCAAAATACACGAGCTGAATCTGGTTGACATGCCGTTTCAACAAGACGGTGCCACATGCCACACAGCACGCGAAACGATGGACCTATTGCGAAATGAATTTGGTGAGCAATTAATCTCTCGTTTTAGACCAGTGAATTGCTCACCAAATAGATCGTGCGATTTGACACCGTTGGACTACTTTTTGTGGGGGTACGTCAAATCTCTTGTTTATGCCGATAATCCAGCATCGATTCGAGCACTAGAACACAACATCACACATGTTATCGGTGAGATACTAGCGGCTATGCTCGAAAAAGTCACTCAAAATTGGTTTTCTCGAATGGACCACCTAAAATGTAGCCGTGGCCAACATTTACATGAAATAATTTTTAAAAAGTAAATGGCAAGGATTGATTCTTAGTCTCCAATAAAAATTTTATACCTTTTTCCAATTTTTCTGTGTTTTTTTTTAAAATTAAAAACCAAACGCTTAAGAAATCACCCTTTATATAGAATGTTGATAATATTGGATAAGCAAAAAATATAAAGATTTAAAGTTGGTGGTACTTAAAAGTACCGACGGTCAACAAAGAGTTGATCTATTTCCAAGAAGTTTAGAACAAGCAAATATCAATTACAAAATATCTCTTAGATTATTGTGTTCGCTTATAACTCAAGAACCTTTTAACCGATTTGGTCGAAACTTCAGGGTAAACTTATTGGTACAAGGACGATAGGTTAATTGTTCTTTTATTTCTTACTAATTCCCTATCTATATTTATTTTTGTTAGCCTATAACTTGAGAATCACTGTAAGGATTGGATCATGAAATGTTCATAAGCAAAGCTCCATTAATATTTAAGAAACTCTAAATATTCTTAAAATAAACATAGAATAAAGTATTGACTTTCAGTCTTTTTGACTGTTAGGATCCAAGTTCAAATTCCAACCGGGGTCCATTTTTTATGTGATTATTTTCATTTTTTAAACTCAGGGTTTTTATCGTCAAAGCATTAAAAAATCACGAAAAAATACTTTTACTTCAGATTAACAGAATGATTTTTTTTTTATATTTGTTTGAACATTGTAAAGGTGTTTCTGGAAAACAAACCACGGTTTTTTTTAAATCTTCACTCTCAATAAAATCGAATTAATGACAGTTTTGTAGATTTTTCAATATCCTAAAATAAACGTCTAACACATCTTTACAAATCGATTATAATAAGGTAATATTTCTTTCGACGATGCCGTTGTCGATGCGAAAGTAATAAAATCGATGGCATGAACATTAAATTACCTACAGGACACATTCTCAGGTTGAAAATTGAATTTTAGAATCTTTGAAAAGGTCATCCGTAGCCAAGATTATTCCCATGGCTCAAGTAAAATGGTACCGAAAAAGACACATTCGCTCATTCACTAACTGCGAAAGAAGAATTACTTTTATAGGTCAAAAGATAAAGGCAGTAAAAAAACGAGTTTCGAAGGGTCATAAATTTTTATCTTTCATAGCTGCACATCGATTGGCCTCCATCCGTTTCCTTTTAGTCAACGAGTTTCTGGAAGATCCGTTGCAGGATTATTACCACCACCCAAGCTGACCAACGTTTCAGAACGGGGAAGGCCTGAAATTGCCACACATGTTCGCATTTAATATCCATTATACCAGAATCCTATGTTAAAGGGCTGTGTTAAATTCATACTCATCCGCTTAGAAATCGTAATATGTGTAAAGTAAGTCCCATTATCCATAAAACGGGGTTGTAAGAACTGGCGGAAAACAAATAAACTTGGGGTGGTCTACACTTTCTTATAAAATAAAACCAATCTAAAATAGCCAAGAATCTTGGGTCCGTCTTTAGAACGTATCGCATTAATATTTGCCATTGCACAATTTTATTGCATTTATTTACCTCACAATGTTTATATATGTTGCTTTATCAACCCAAACAATCTTTATTCATATATGCTCCGCTCACCCCCCACCCTTCATCGGTAAGCAAAATAATATTTATTTGGTTTATAAGTCCACAATGTTGCTAAAATGAAAGGATAATCAAGTATTGGTGTAATTTCGCTATAAATCCTTAACACAATCGAAATGAAAATCAGAATTAAAATAGAACAGGTAGATGATGGCCACCCTGAGGCACTCCGTCTAAATGGATTTCGTGGATATGTAAATGCCGTCATAGCGTGACTTGAATTGTTACCTCACATTTCTTCCTTTAAAGCTATTATTATTATATTCGTATTCGTTACTATGTTTTTCCTCAATTCTCTACATTTTCGAATTTTTCTTCATTTTATATTTATATTTTTTCATCGTTCTGATTGTAGTGTATGTCATAGAACTGATGTTTTTAGGGATGATTAGGTATTTCTATTTTACGCCATCAAACCCCTTCTCAGAAAACACATTAAAAGCGTCAACTAATAGAGTTAATGTTAGTCACCTGAGGGTGGCACGTTAGTATTATTATTAATTTAGTTGTAGTCAGGGTAGAAAAGCGGCTTATTATGTGACTAAGGGTAAACATTAGAGTTATTGATAAATTCAGGCGTATTTTACGATTAACCTGATTTTTGTGTTTCAACAAATCTCGGCTCCCGGAGCAAGGACGTAGGTTGCATTATGTTATATCGGTGTATTTTACAATTTTTGTCGTCTCAGGTTGTCCTTGAATATTGGCAGGTTTTACACGTTTTTTTTTGTCCAAATACAACCATTTTCATTGTTTTACAAATTTAATTCATCATTTTACAAATCAAATTAATCCAAAAATTTTTAGCATTTTTTTTTTCTTTGCAATAAATTTGGTTTTTGTGAAGTTTTATTGAATTCAAAAATATTCAGATATTGTCATAAATTAAGAATATTATTAGCTCTATCATTTATAGCACGAACATTTTTCATATAAAAGCTACTAAAAAATCTCCTGGGCGAATTTGATTTCTAAACATAAAAAAAGCTACAATATCCAGGGGCCAATCATCAAATATTCTATATGAGGACAGACAAACCATTTATGAAAAGTCAATTTTTGGTCCGATCAGATTTTGATGTATGGAACGGTTATGTAAAATCATATTCTAAACACGTTTAATTTTTATAAATTTTTCTATACTGTGCACTGTTTTCGAAAAATAGAAAAAAAGAATTCAATTTGTATGGGGAAGGGGGGTAGGAGTGGGCAACTGGATTTTGATGTATTGATAAGTTATGTAAAATCATATTCTAAGCACATTTTACCTCTATAAATTTTTCAATACAACTCACGCTTTTCGAGAAAAATGCAAAAAAAACTCTTTCGTTTGTATTGGGGAGAGCCGAAGGAATGATCCGATTTTGCCCGTTCAGGAACTTGGGCTTGCCATTTACGCGAACGCAACCGTAAATATTTTCAGGTCTCTAGCTCAATCCTTTCGAAAGTAATAGTGTTCACTTGAATTTTACTAATCGATCGCAGGAATTCAAAAAAGGAGTCACGAGCACGTGAAGTTGTACGAGAGGATATCGGAGAGGCATTAGATGGAAAACTAAAATCCAAACACACCGAAAGGAAATCTCAAACTGTTTTTAGAGTGGAGCCCCCCTCCACTCCACTGGGCGGGAGGGGGGGGGGGTTGTTTGGGGATGATTACATGAGAGTCACGTAGTGGCATTAAAATCTTGATGAGTTTTCCTAGCCGCGTAAAATAAAAATAATATGTGGTAATCTTTTGCCAATAAACTTCGTTTTTTATGAATATCTCGAAAACGGTGCATCTTATCAAAAAAGTCTAAGAACAAAAGTTATTTAGGATATGATTCTACATAAAACTCCCATACATCAAAATCCGATTGGAATAAATTTTAAAAAATCTTATTGGAAAGTTTGACTTCAAAGTGGAATTTTTGTATAACTGTTCGAATTTTGATACGAATATCACCATACAGGTCTCCAATGATTGCCAGATAGGCAATTATAGCTTTTGTTATGTTTACTTCATGCAAAACTTGTTTTTCAAAATGTTTAGTGTCTAGTGTTGTACGTTAGTAAGTTATCATGAAGAGTAATTACAATGATTTTAATGAAGATAAAGTAGAAAAGGTAAAAAAATGTTATTTTATGCAGGTAACACCATTTTTAGACCAAACTTCTTCTTGGGCGCTACAACTAGTGTCCGGTCTTGGCCTGCTGCAATATCTCTTTCCATAGGCCCCGGTCGCGCGCCGATGTCATCTAAGTTTGCATTCTAATTCTCTTCGCCGTCTTGCTATTTGAAGTTAGGTCTAACTTGCGGCTAGTAAACAACCACAGAAGAAAATTTACTTATACCTTGCTCTCTTTCACTAAAGTAAATTTTTTTATTGAATTTGCAATACTATCTAAAGGGTGAAAACTGTGATCGGTTTTGTGATCCGGATTAAAATAAATATACAAAATGTACAATTTGAAATGACTTTTAATTAACCCTAAGAAATAACATTGTTGCCTATATTTATAATTTTTATCTGGATTTGATTCCCGCTCCATAATAACATTAGCGCTTGGATATTCAACCCTATCTTGACATGCGATTAACACAAAACAAAAGCATAGCGCTCTATGGAAACCCAGTTCGTGCGTGCAAATCAAGCCTGGTGGGAACACATTTGTCTTGATTTTGCGCCTTTTCATTCAAATGGGTCTCTTCGAACTCTTCATTTATAGTATTTTTCCATTATTAAAGGTTATAACTTTTGCGATCTAAAGAAACAACCCTAATTTATGCCAATTTGAAGTTTTGTTGGGTTGGGAGTCCTTATGGTCATTTAGCGTGGGGCAAAAAAACTTAAATAGGCATTTGTTTTGCTTTTTTTTGTACCGCGAGGCCACATCTTTTTTATTTCTGCTGGGGAGTGGATTTTTTTGCGCGGATTTCTAATTCCAAAGTCTTAGCTGACCAACCCTTCTTGAATTTGGTTAAACTCAAATGTCATTCTGCCGAATTATAATTATGAACTTCTGGTTTACTGCTAACCATTCCCTCAAGAAAGCCTCCTGAACTTGAAATGAATATTTCTACTTAATCTGCGTTTTTCGAGTATTTTTGTTATTTTTGT